>CAJJDM010000006.1:292451-855531 GCA_905182975.1 Paramecium primaurelia
ATATATAAATATACTTAAAAATTAAATTAAATCAGAGAGATTATATAAAATATGTAGTCAAAAATAAAATAATCGAAAACAAAAAAGGTACTCAAATATTGAATTATTTGATCCAATTTCATTTATTTAGTTCAAAAGCTGTATTTCTCATATATAAAATAAGGAAACAATCATTTATTGAGTTTACAATAGATTTATGAATTTTTACAAAATAGATTGATTATGAATTGAGGTGAGTATAATATAAAAGAGAAATACTATTTCATTTCTACTTCATGTAAATTTCTATTAACTGTTTTAGTTCAAAATTTGTCTACCAAATAATAAATAATTATATATAAATCTCTTAAAAAATCAATATAATTCTGTTCATTATGAAAGTTTTTCATTACATAAATATATATATCACTTTTTCCTTGATAGATTTCTTTGTTTATCAGCAGCTACTATTATTTTTTCTTCAAAATTCATTCCTTTCCTTTTGCGAGTTGCCATTATTAGATCACGCGCTATATTTCTTTCAACTTTCTAAATTCCATTTTCTTCAATATCCTAAATATGAGATAATTAATTACATCATCTGTGTATGGTTAATAAAATGGATCTTCTTAAATAATTGACCATCCATCAAAATCTAATTGGGCAGAAACATGCCCAGATGTGGCTGATTATATCTGACAATAAAAATCAAAAGAGCTACTGAGAGGTAACCTAGCTTAAACTGTGAATAATGAAGTGCAAGAATTTAGAACTTCATTTAAAACATTACCTCTCCGTTAATTTAAAACATCAATACTTTTGCCATAATTCATAAAATCTGTTTAAAGTGTACACTTATAAACTGATTCTACTAATCTTGGTTGGGCTCCTAAAAATGAATTTATGCAAGCATCTTTCATTGCTGATATCAGTTAACCACTAATAGGCCCATAAGTATCTTATTATGATTATTACTCCTCTTCAGAAAATTTTAATTATTCAATGATAAAGCAAGCTCCTATAATAGGCTCTGCACATAAAGGTCCAGCATTTAAGGCTAAATCAAATCCTAAATTAATTGCATTATTCATTGCATCCTATGATAAATCTTATTAACTTAAATATAATTCTAAGCCTTTTGCTATTGATCCAGTTGTATCGCTTAACTAAGATTTGCTATCTTTGGTTGATTCCACTTTATTCTCAACCTATGAAATTTAATTTTATTCTTCAACTTCCTATTAAAAGTCTAATTAGATAATTTATTATTATTATATTAAAGGAAATTGATTTTAATTTAAAGTTTGTTATTTCAATTTTTAAATTAAAGAATCCTCTGATTTAATCATTTTGTTAATTAACAAATTTGGACCAAATTTTTTTGGACCAAAACATTGTAAATGATTTTCTATGAGTTCATTCAATTTTTTATCTATCTTAAGTGTTTTACGAATGAGATCAAACTCTTCTAAAAATATTTTCGGATCTCCTTTATTCTCATATAAGAGTTTTCTCATTTACTTTTAGTTATTTTCTATCCATGTAGTTAATTCAAACGGTAAACCAATAGCTCTAACTTTAACAGCAATTTTTTAATTTGCTGTTAACTCTTCCACAAGATTACTTTTATTCTATACTTCTACTAATAAATTTTTGACTGTTTATTTTCCTTTATTTTTATGATCCATTTTTTTAACTTATTGTTTTTGGTCATACTTGAATTTAACTTCTTCCTTCAATAATTAATTGTACCTTATATCCTCATGCTCTAAAATATTCGTGTCTTTGATAATTTCTGTGTCTTCACCCTCCTATAACTTTTATTTAAATTATTTCTATTTTTCAACATCTATATCATCATCTTTTGATTTTTATTCAAATTACTATTATTTTTTTTGTTTCTATTCACCTTGAACTAAAACTTTAGCTTTTTTTTTATGAAATTTCTCATTGCTTTCTTCTAACATATTTTTATAGATTATTGTTTCTTTGAAAGGTACTATTGGTTCTGATATTTTGACTTTGCATTCTGATAATTTTTCAATATCTGTGATACATCTTTATAGATGAACTTCCCCACAAGTTCCTAATACAATTTCTCCAGAATCTAAAGCTTAAACATCTAATGATGGGTCGCATTTATATAATTTCTTAATGGCTTACAGAACTTTTGGTTAATCTTCCTATTAAGTAGGCATTATCATAGTTTTAACAATTGATTTAAATTTGACAAAAGTAGGAGCAAAAGATGGGCAATAGTTGACAGAAGATATTGTAGAGGTTTTAAAGATTAACTCATCTAAACCTCCAATTGCGACTAAATTACCAGCAGGCATCATTTTAATTGCCTCTAAATATTGTGCCATCATATGATAAATTCTTTTAATCTCAAATTATTAAATATCTGTTTAATCAACTTGATTTACATTATTAATAATTTTTGATTTAGGACCTATTACAAAAACTGGCTAATTTAAATGAAGAGTTCCTGAAAACACTCTAGCAAAAGCATAAGATAGGATTCCTTATGGTTTTGGGTTAAGTTATTTTTCATCAATGCACTCTGGAGGAACACTAATCATTTTCGCTACAAAAACAACTAAAGGTCCATTAGGGTCACAATTTTGTATTGATTAATATAATTCATCATACCTAGCATCATAATTCTTTGTGATTTGCCTGTTTATTCTTTTACATATGATATCTTTTCTAGCCCTTTATGCTTCTATTGGATTTGGCAATTCTTTTATTATTCTATCAAATAAACATAAATCGAATGGTAACCATTTAGACATTAGTTACTTATAATTTGCAATTTATCCATTTAATTATAATTGAGTAGCTATGGATTATATTTTTTAAATATTATCTTTATAATTGTAGATGTTCCAAATGTTTTTTAAAATGAAATCAACAAACAAAACGGATTATCCTTCTTTGATTGGATTTGTAGAAACTTTTTTATTTGAAAAATAATAATTTCCCCATAAAAATTTTTATAAAGCTTACTAATTGCATTTGAGTTTTTTTGCAAAAATTGCAGAAAATGTCCCAACTGTAAAAGCCCAGGCATCAATACTACTACAAAAAACAACATTGTCTTTAGTTGGGCAAAAATAAAGATTAGTTTCTAAATTCTTAATGGTCTCATCATCTAAGGAAAATTCTTTTTATTCTTCCACCTGATGAATTTGTTCATTTAAAAATGAACTTAAAGCTGCATTTACTTATTCAATAATTTGAGACATATAAATAAATGCTTGGTCAGGATCCATTTATTTTTCTAATATTAATCTGTCAACCTTATTTAAAACCAGAACTCCTTTTATTCCTTCTTCATACATCTATCTTAAAACATTAAATGTTTAAGAACTAAATCCTTCTAAAACATCTACCAGCACTAGTGCACCATCAGTTAAACGTAATGCTGCTTGAACTTCAGAAGAAAATTCAACATGACCTGGAGTATCAATAAGGTTGATCAAATGATTATTATGAATAATTTATATTGAACTTGATTTCATTGTTATACCTCTTCTTTATTCATCTTCTCTGCTATCCATATACCTAAGATTTCCTGCAAGCCTTTTTGATATTATATTGTTTGCTGAAATTAATTAATCTGTTAAAGTTGTTTTTCCTATAATATTATAGCAATAATCCTACCATGATCGACATGAGCAATAATACTTAGATTTCTAATATTAATGGCATTACTCTGAAGTTTTTAAAGCATTATTGATTTTTAATCTTCCATTATTAAAATTTATATTTCTTTAATAAATAATAATTATGAGAAAAATACTTAAATATATTAGAAAATGTGATCATTTTGGGGCATAAATAAAGTTGAATTTACATCATAAAGAAGCATATAAATCTATTTTGGGTGGAATTTTAACAATGATAATTGCTACAGTTATTTTAATGATTTTTGTAAGAGGAACTATTTCCATGATTAAACGTGAAAACTATACTGTATCTAATGATTTGATAAATTTATTAGATTTCAAGTTCAAAATTACTGAATTTAGATCCTCCAATGTCAAAGCTAAGTATAAATAATTTTATGCTTGGATTTTCAATTGATCTATAATTGTAATTTCAAAAGCCAATATATAAAGCCTTTTACTCTTAATAATTGTAAATACTTAATGATGATGGAACAAGAATTAAAAATGGAACAGATCTACAGTCTTTAGAGAAATGTTCTCTTGATCATTTTATTCATTTGGATTAAACTAATAGTTATAATGTATAAATTTTTATTAAATACAATTTTTAGTAATTGATAAAGGGTTAAGTATAAGAATATTTTTGCTTGCCTAAAAATTATTCATTAATATAACAAGGCACATATAAATCAAATGTTTTTTAATTTGGTAAAATTGTATTGGTTTCATGCATTGACGAGCCAGATTGTGCAACAAGTAAAGAAGTAAATGAATAAGGATTACAAGATAGCATAGTGAAAATTAGTACCTTAATTCTCAATACATTGGTCAATCTCAATTAAGAACAAAGTATATAAAAATATATATATACTGATTTTTATTTGGAAACATCTTTTACCAAAACTACAAGTACTGATATTTATCTTGAAAAACTGAATGTAAATATAGATGAATCTCCAGTCTCAGTATTAAACTCTATATACCAAGACGAATTGTTTTCAATTTAAGATACAAAACTATCTTAAATATCTTCTAATATATAATCTAATAATATAATTTCTCAATTTATTATTAGATTGGCTTAATCTGAAGATATTTATAAAAAATAATATTATAAGTTTGATGAATTAATATCATATGTAGGAGGAATAACTAAATTTATTGTCTTAGTATTTGGTTATTTTATTACAAAATACAATAAAACAGGATTATAAATTATGCTTGCCAATGATTTATATTAATTTGATATTCCAGAAACAAAAAAAGGAGAACTTACTTTTTCATTTTAAACTCTTGTAACTTAAATTCTTGATAATATAAAATAAATAGAAGATATTGCAAGTAAGTTTAAAATAGGTGCTATTAAGATTCTAACTTTAGGTAGATTTACAAAAGCAATTTCTAAAACAACTGGAAGTTAATAATTGATATCAGCAGGTTCTGAATGCCTCATTACTAATTAAAGTGTTTCTAAAAGAAATGCTTTACTTACAGATGATGCCATTATAAAAACTGAATAAATTGAGTCAGTAAAACAATCAAATGTCACTTAATATGTTAATTCTTCAAATTTAGACTTCTATAAAAATAACTTTTTAGAATAGATTATTAATATTATATTAACTGGTGATAAGAAATTAAAATACAGTCTTATAATAATAATAAAATATCTGACGTGTTGGAGATTCAGTAATATAGGTTAACATAACAAAAAAATATTGAAATAATCAAAAAGCATGATTTAGAAGGATATGGATATTTTAGTTATCATTTAAAAGTTATAAGAAATGGAAAAATTAAAACATTTACTACTTAATAAAGAATAACTAAAAGTCTTTAATTGTTTACCAAAACCAATAGTTGGATCTTCAAGGTTTACTGGTAATGAATCTTTTTAAGGTATGACAGGTTAATTTGATAAATAAAGTTTAACTTTGACTTTCAAAAAAAAGAAATTGTTTGAAACACGTCATTAATATAATACTTCAAAAAAACTAAGAAAACTCTATTCTGCTTATGAATCCATTAAATTAAGTAATAATGTCAAAAGTGATTTCGAAAAATTAATGAATCAAAAATTGATTGATGTTCTTGAACCTCCAACTTTATTACATAGTTTTAGCTCTTTGGCAGAATTACAAAGATTAGCTAATTTATAAACTGATAAATAGTCAAAAATATCTAAGATTTAAAAGAAAACATCAATTACTATTGATGAGTCTAGTACAAAACATTTTTTAAAAATAAAAAAAGACATAAATTCTTATTACTTTAAACCTTAAAATTATTAAGTAAAATCTAAATAAGATTATATTGATGATATCATATATGAATAACAATGAGGAATTATTATATAATAATCAAATTAATAATTGTTCATTTTATAAGTTTGCACATTTAGTATCAGTTATCTCTTCAACTTCTTATTCAACATTAATTTCTTCATCTTACTTTGGTATAGATTCATACTAATGCTTTTCTCTAGCTTTAGCCATTTATTCTTCATTAATTATTCCTAAAAATGGAAGTGGAAGCATTGTGCAAAAAGAGCAAATGACAATTAATTTTGCTAAGTTATCAAAATTATCATCTGTTACACCAGCATAGTAAGTGAGCAATGCTCCTAATTCTTAAGATACCATTCCTCCAAAATTTATTGCTGACATCAATAAGGCGTACATAGTCCCTTCAATATTTTTAGGACACATTTTACAGGCTAGTACTAATACAGGCATTGTGTTTAATTCTCCAATAACTTAATTTAAAACACCATCACCAAAACAAAATAACCTATCTGGAATACCTAATTTAACATTTTTTCTTGTAACTAGCAAAGTTGTTTAGCATGATACTAAACAATATACGAAGGTACTATAACCAAAAACTTTCGTAAATTTAACATGCCTTAAAAATCTATTAAATAGGTAAGCACTAAGAATAGAACAAATTGAATAAGAAAGTCTTAATTCTCCTATAAAATCTGGGCCAAATTATAATACATTTGTGTAAAAGTAAAACATAGCTGTTGAAATTGATGGTGATGACATAAATACCATAATTAACAAAATTGGTCTAGATTATTTTTATTATTACCTATAAATAACTGGTTAAGAAACAAATTTTGTAAATAGTTTGAGTGATTCGACTGTTTTTATTTTTTCTTTTTCAGGTTCATCTTTTGAATATTTTTTTTCTTTGACAAATACTGCTATACAAGCTAAGATTAAAGGAAAAATTGAAGTTATTTTAAAAATATAGCGTTTGTCAAACAATTATAATAGTTTGCCAGAAGAATATGCAGTAACGAGGGTACCAGTTGATCTCATTCCAAAGAAAAAAGTCACATTCTAACTTGCTTTATCGTTTTGATGAGTATCATCATCCGAATGTCCTGAATATTCAACTAATAATGCTTCTCCTATGACATTGCAAAATGCAACACATATGTTAATAACTGTCAATAAAATTAATCCAAATTCTCTATTCTCTACACCATAGTCAGACAATAAATTCCAACATAGAAATCCTAAAAGTCCAAAAAATATTAAATAGGATTTTCTTCTATATCCAAACAAAGGCACTGTATCAGTCATTATGCCCCAAAAGGGTTTGACAATCCAAGGCAAACTAATGATTGTTGAAAAAAATTATGTTTAAGCTGGATCTTGTTTATAATCATCTTTTTGCATATAGCTAATTGCCAGATCAGACAAACCCATTATACCTATATAAATACTTATTATTATTACCTTAAGAAAACGCTATTGTTCCAATTAAGAAATAGGTGAATCTTAGAGATTATTGTACTGCTTCCTCTTTTTTCATATTAAATTTAATTGAAAACGTGTTTATGAATTTTTCATTAATGTTAATTACAATAGCTATATTTTTACAAATTTTTTATAAATTAATAAAAAAAATAAATCGAATAATCTAGAATTTAACTATGAGATGAAATTCGGTCTTTTTCTTTATCTATTTCAATAATTAAAATAATGTCCACAGCATAATAATTTAAAGATCTTGGTAATTAAGCTTTCAAAGAAAATAAATTTGAAGAAGCAGCTAAGTTTTATTCATAAGCAATTGAATTGAATCCAAATGATCACATACTCTACAGTAATAGATCAGGAGCATATGCTTCACTATCTAAATATTAAGAAGCTTTAACAGATGCTGAAAAATGTATTTAACTAAATCCAAATTTCGCAAAAGGTATTATAATTATTAAATTAGGTTACCAAAGAAAAGGATTAGCCCTTCATTATCTTGGAGATTTTGAGAAAGCTGTTGATACTTATCAATAAGGTTTAGCCAAAGATCCTAATAATTCTTTACTTTAAGAGGGTTTGAAGGCTGCCTAGACAGAATTGTAAGGTACTTAGAACAATCCATTTGCTTCTGCATTGAAGAATCCAAATATTATAAAACTTCTAGGTATTCTCTAGAAAGATCCAAGAACATCTTCATTTGCTTCTGATCCAACATTTATGTAATTAATTGGTTTAATGATCTCTTAACCATAAATGGCCAGTTAATTTATGTAAACTGATCCAAGAATTTCTTCTGCTCTATCTGTAATATTGGAAAATCCTGAAGCATAATCAATTTTTTTTTCAGAATTTGCTGGAAAAGTAAAAAAACCAGAAGGTGAATAAAAAGATCATCCTCAATAATAATAATCATAAAAAATGGAAGAGGAACACCCTCACCCATAGCCTGAATAACAACATCATACTCATTCTGAATAAAGCTCTTAAAAATAACATAATTAACCACCTCCTAAACCATAACCTTAATTTGAAGAATGGGAAATACAAAAAAATTTAGGTAATGATGAATATAAAAATAAAAATTTTGAGAAAGCTCTTTAATATTATAATGCTGCTCTTTAATTGAATAAGGATGAAGCCTTGTTATATAATAATAAAGCTGCAGTCTTTATTGAATAAAAGCTTTATGATTAAGCATTAGAAGTAATTGATGAAGGACTCAAAGTTTTGGAAGTCCATAGCAGTTTTTAGAAGAAAGCCAAATTGTTGGCTAGAAAGGCTAAAGTATTATCACTATAGAATAAATTTGATGAAGCAATTCAAATGTATGAAAAATCATTAGTAGAAGATCATGTGTAATCTGTGAAAGATGACTTAAAAAAATTATAAAAAATGAAATAAGATGTTGAGGCATAAAATTACATTAACCCTTAATTAGGGGAAGAAGCAAATACTAAAGGAGGTGATGCTTTTAAGGCAGGAAAATTCCCAGAGGCAATTTAATGTTATAGCGATGCTATTAAGAGAAATCCAAAGGAACCTAAATATTATTGCAATAGAGCAACAGCATATATGAAATTAATGGAATTTCCTAATGCTGTTTCAGACCTTGAAAAATGTTTATAATTAGATTCAAAATATGTTAAGGCCTATGTTAAAAAAGCAAATTGTCATTTCGTTATGAAAGAATTCCATAAAGCAAAAAATGTTTATGAAAAGGGATTAGAACTGGATCCTAATAATTTGGAAATGTAATAAGGTCTTGAAAAAGTGAGATTTTCAATTTTGTAAGGAGGTGGATCAGAAGAAGAATAATAACAAAGGGCTAAAAGAGCTATGTAAGATCCAGAAATTTAATAGATACTTCGAGAACCAGAGGTATAATATATATTAAATTATTAGGTTATTAATCTCTTGAATGATATGAAAGAACATCCTTAGGATGGATTAAAAGCAATAAAATAGAATCCTTCATTAGCAGCCAAAATTGAAAAATTAATAGAGGCTGGTGTTTTAAAAACAGGTTGATATTTCTATAAATAAGATTATTATATATTTATATATATAATAATTTACAGTAATCAACAATATAGTTGATAATGTGGAGTTAAGGAAGGATTGAAGTTTATTAATTCTTTTACCTTAACGCCATTTTTGTTCTTTTAGTCTTCATCTGAAATAATCAGTCCAATCATTAAAATTATAAATTAAGTTTTACTCATTTCTATTGCTAAAGATAAAGAATATTTCTGAACAATTTATTCCAAAACATAAATTTCTTTATCTTCCAATAGATTATAATTTATCATATTTAATTTTAATGACTTTTTCTTTTCTTATGTACTCAATAATCGATTATATAATTATATGCAAATAGGTTAAATAGAACTATCAATTGATATATTTTCAATTTGTTTATATACTGCTTTTATTAAATTATCAAATTTTGCAATATTTGTGATTAAAGTATTATCTATTTTATCCAATTATTATTATTATTGAACTTCTCTGAAATTACAATTTTCCTTTTGAAATTCCATTTGATTTTTGTTTTATTAAGATTAAAATTCTTCTCTTAATTGTTTATTTCCAGATTGATTATTTTAGAAATGAACAAATTAAGAAATTTGTTATTTTTGTTGAGTAGACTTTTTGGGTGTAAGAATTTTAGCTGAAGGACTTATGCTTCTATTTTATTATTATTATTTCTAGATTTTCTCTTTTTTATCTTATTATTAAAGTAATTATTTAGAAGAAGGATTTAAAGCTTTAAATGATTATTAAGGTTTTGTTTCTTATTTCTCTGCTTTTTGGAATTCATTGTAAATTAGATTAAATATTTGATCCTAATGTCTTTGTAAATTGTTTTCAATACAAAATTATTCAACCTTTTTCCATAAGATATCCCCTTTATTCAATACAAACTCAAGTATTTAGTTATTGATTTTCAAATTAATAGTTGTTAACATAATTAATTAGTATAAGTTTAGATAAGATTAATATTTTTATGTTTGTATTGATTATTGTACAACTACTTTATTCTGCATAAAATACCAAAGTCAGTCAACCAAATATTACAACATATTCTGAAATAATTCCATCTGGAAACTTTTCAAATAAAGTGAGATAAACAAAACAATTTGGCTATACAAAGTATTTTACATAATAATTATAGATATCCTGGAGTATTTGCTATATCCTTAAAGGAGACTTTTGATAATAATACAGAGTAATCAGCTGATTTGAATGGTTTAGAGATAGAAGAAAAATAATTTGGTACTTTTTCAGGATGTTATTCTACATAAAGAAGAATTGGCATTAATTTTAATCTCTAGTTATAATTAGACTAATTAATTACTTAACCTTGGATGCATTTCACTGATTTGGCAACAGCTGATAATAAATTTAAAGCATATATAGTACAAATCATCTTGATTTTAGGTTAGGAATGATTATTCAATATTTTAAATTGATATATCTTCTGGATTAGGGGAAATAGTTTTACACCCAAAAAATCAATCATTTAAAGACTTAATAAATAATTAAACAATGGTTGATTAATTCTACATGCCTCATCCTTATTTAATAGATGATGAAGGTTCAAATAAAATTTATGCCATCACAGAATTTGGAGGTGTAAGTTTTTCTACAGATGGAAATATAGGAGATATATAAATGGAATCTGAAGATATTTAATTAAGAAAGCAGATATATAATGTTCATAAAAATTCAAGAGCTCAATTAATTATTGTTGCATGTGGAAGTGAAGGTATTGATTTATATGATATCTAAAATAATGGTAAAATTAAACATAGAAGACAATTAACACCTGAATAATTAGGTATTGAAGATGGTATTATAATTGATGTTGATTCAAATGATGATGAAACCAAAATTTATCTTTTAGATTCAGAATCTGGGTTATATATTTTTGATATTTCTGATATCAATAATATTACTCAAATGATGAGTATTCTTCTCCCTAATACTAAAAGCTTTGATCATTATCAAAACACATTCTTTCTTATTGCAAAAACAAATACTTAGTTGTATTATGCTGTAGAAATATTTGTTGATTTTTAAACTAAGTCTTATTATTATAATAACTTGTATATTGATGAAATGATAATCAATAATGTAAATGTATTTGAACATTATGCTGTTTTAATTGGAGATGATGGACATAAGATTATTTATCATTCAATTTATAATAAATTCATAAATCCAGCTGTCAAACAATAAACTTACTTTTAAGAAGATAATCTTCTTAAAATTAAAGAATACGATTTTTCTAAATTTTACAATTCCTCTAATAGAATTATGATTGGAATTGCAAAATATGCATTTAAATATATTGAAATAACTTTTGAAGACCCAAAAATAACTTGTCTATCTAATGAAATTGTTTCAAAATCCTATATTGTAACTTTAAATTCAACTTAATGTTAAAATAAAACTTTACATGCTGATAATTCTCCATATTCTCTCTGCCAGTTGACACATTCCTTTGTATATTAATCTGAATATGTAATCTTTATTTTTTATTAAAATAGAACCCTGGTAATAAATCTACATATGCTTAATACACCTTAACAATGTATGCACTTGTAGTTGGATTAATTTGGTTGGTTATTGTTATATCATATTTATATAAAAAATGGGGATATAAATTAGAATTTCTTAAATGGAGAAAATAAAAGCTTATAGTGACATAACCATTTAATTAGGAATTAGAAATGCCAAACTAAAACAATTGATTATGATATATAATACCAATAATAAAAATACCATTTTCAAATTTTATGATTTTTATGATAACAAAATTAAAATTTGTATTCTAACTATTTATCTTCATTTAAACTATTCAATTATTACAGTATCTATTTAAATTCAAGGTGTAAATAAGAATAATAAATTTTTGCTGTTTCAGTAGAATAATAAATGCATTATAGAGAATTAGTAATTTTATTGCTATTTATAAAAAAACTTTTGTAAATAACTAGTAATCAGAAAAAAATTATATCATAATTTAATTATGTAATTGGATGTTAACTTATACATTTGACACAAAAACTTAAACTCTAGGCTACTAATAAAAGGGAAAATAATTAAATAATTAATGTTTCTTATGATGGCAATGAAAATTAAGAAGATTATTGATTCTTTCTCCTTATATATTGCTAGTTGAATTTTGGTTAATGTATATAACATATTAAATATAATCAAATTAATTATGTTATTTTGTATTAGCATCCAATAAAGAAAGAATAAGGATAGCAATTAATATTGATTCAATAAAAATATTTAGTATGACTATTAAATAGACTTTTCAATATTAAAAATAAATAGAAAAATAATTATTTTTTTAATTAAATTCTTGCCTGTCAATAGATAGGTGAAAAATGTGAGAAAAAATTCAGATAATAGCCTTAGAAATGTAATATTTTCTAAAATCTTCTGAGAAATCTAATATATTGTTGAAAATCAATCAGGAAAAAACCAAAGATAGAAATATCTAATAAATCTTCATTAAATGAAAAATGAGTATTTAAGTTTATGAATTAGCATACTATTTATAAACTATTAATTTTAAGTACTTACATAATATATTCAAGTCTAATATCAATCATTATAAATAAATTTTTTATTATGGATAATAGTGTATCATAATTCTGAAGATGAGGTTATACACATATATTGGTGATGTAACTAATTTGGATATTTAAAAAAAAAAATAAGTTATTTGTATTATATTTCAAAGAGTAAATAATAAAATTTTAAATTTATCCATGTCCTTAACATTAAAGCCTTAATTGATTCTTTGCACAGATGAAAACATAGACGACTATAAGGATCCTTGTATGGAGGCCAGTTTTGAATTAGTTTAAATACAGAATGAATATTAGAAAGAGAAAGAGATTGAAACAAATAGAATAAAGACTCAATCGGATGAACATTAAACATTTATCAAAACAAGAAAATATCGATCATCACAGGAATTACAGATCAAACCTGCATTTTAGAAAAATGAGAAAAAGAATCATGAAATTACAGGTAAAATATAAGCTAAATCAATTATGGTTTCTTACTTAGTAAAGAGATTTTTGACAAAACTATCAGCATCAAGAAGACATAGGTTATTTTTTAAACACAAACATTTTTAAATAGTTGGAGATAAAGCAAGTGGTGAAGAATAAACTTTAGGGGAAATTAAAAGTATTTAAAAGAGTAAAAGTAAAAAAGGCAAATCTAAAAATATTTTATAGCTTGTTTTAAGCATAATTTTAGAATGTCCTAATTTTGTATCAACAGTATTTAAATAATTACCAATTATTTATCCATAAGATATTCATAAAATAATATGGGATATTTCATTTTGTTTTGTATTAATTTACTTTTTTGTTATGATTCCTTTAGAATTAGCATTTAATAAAGGATTATTGTACTTATAATGTATATGGTTGACAGTACCTTTGTGTTTATTTCTATTAATAGATTATATAATGAAAATGAGTACTGTTTATTATGAAAATGGTTAACCAATAATAGATAAAAATAAAATATTTAAAAATTATCTTAAAAATGGGTTTATTAGTGATGGATTAGCTATTTTAGTGATAATATTTAATTTCTTTAATTATTTTTATATTAAGAGTTATTGGATAAGCTTATTGTAATTGTGTTTTGTAACATAATTTTCTTATTTTACAAAAATAATTAAGAATGTAGAAGAATCAATAAATTTAGACAAGACATCATCATCAATTTTAAATTTAGCAAAACTTTTATTAACTATATTATATTTTGTACATTTATATAGTTGTTTATGGTTTTTTATTGGTGATTATGGAGGTTAAATGAATTGGAGTAATTGGTTAGATGATCGTCATTTAAAAAATGAATCTAGTGTATCATAATATTTAGAATCATTTTATTTTTCTACTGTTACAATGATTAGTGTAGGATATGGAGATATTGTACCTTAAAGTAATTTATTATTATTATTTTAAAGATGAACTAGAAAAGGTTTTAACAATATTATTTATGTTAACAACTTGTATTCAGCTTTCTTTTACTATTAATACAGTTGCATAAATATTTTCTTCTATTAATCATGCTACTGAAAATACATCAGAGAAAATAAGAATAATAAATAAATATATGAGTAAAAAAAATATTAGTTTTGGATTGTAATATTAGTAATTTATATTTATCATATATTAAATTAGAATAAGATAATATATAAAGATCTATTGGAGTTAATAAATGAAAGAAGAGAATGAAATGGAAGAAGTACTCATTAATTCATTATCAGAAAATTTAAAAAACAAATTGATTGAAGAAGCTAATTCTTCCATATTAGATAAATGTGAATTTATTAAAAATACTTTTACTAATCAAACAAAATCAAAATTAATAAGATTATTAAAAACTGTTTTCATTAATCCTGAGTAGACAATAACATCATAATTACCTTAATTTATAGAACCATGTCTTTGTTTTATTGAATCAGGAGAATTACATTTATAAAATAATAGTAAAATAGATAATTCAGAATTAATTAAATTTAATTAAGGTTAGTATTTTGGTCTTAATGAATTATTAACAGGTTAATTACCTACATTACAATTATAAAGTGAATCATTTGTATAATTAACAGTCTTATTAAGAAGTGAATTTTTAGATGTCTTAAGAGAAAATCCTATTGATTATGAAACATTTTGTGCTATTAAAGATTAAATTTTAATGCATGATCTTGATGTATAAAGTAAATGTATGTCATGTAATTGCAGTGGACATACAATATCAAATTGTCCTGTTGTACATTTTGTTGTGGATAGAGAAAAAGTTATAAAAAGTCATCAATTTTATCATAGTCAAAAAAGATAATAATTTGTTAGGAAGAGAAGACCAAGACATATGTTTCATCCAATATTAGATTAATGGTTTTTGTATTAATTTTATATCTTATTTTAGATCTGAAATGAGTAATATGTTTAGAAATCATGGAGAATGGCCAATTATTCAATTTTATTCATTATCTAATAAATTATTAGAACAATAACCTGAAAAAATAGGAGCTGAATCTCCTATTGTTAGAGTTCGTGATATTACTATAAACAATAGCTGTAGATCTCAATCATAATTACCAAATTTACATGACATTTTATAAATATCTAAAATAGAGATGTAATAAAATCCTTGTAAAACAATTTAATTATATTTAAGTTCCTCAAAATAAAACTATGAGATCAAATTACAAAAGAGCTAGTATAAGGGTTAAAAATATTGGAATTAGATTGAAATTTTAGAAAATTGTTAAAAAAATAATAAGATTAAGACATTTTTCAAGTGGATTCTAAAAAAAAACAGATTCTTAAAATTAACTCTCTCCATAATCTATATTTAATAAAAGTATGTATTGGGTTGTTACATCTTATTTTCAACAACCCTAATTAGAAGATTATCTTAGTAAAGAAGATTTTTTAAATCTTTCTTTTTTAAATAAAAGATTAAATTTAACTCTTAATTAAGATTTAGATTTAAATAAATAATTTGATTGTGCTAAAGAATATCTACATTATTTAAAATAAAATAATTTAACATTAGTTTTAGAATAATTAACTGAAAAATCCTTAATTAAAAAAAAATCTTAATTCTAAAGTTAATCTTAAACAACTATAATTTTATAATAGATACTAAATTCATAAGAAAAAAGAAAACTGTATTTGTAGACTTATCTTATAAAATATTTATCTTATCCAAATGAATATTTTGAAAAATTCCATAAAACAAAGAAAAAGTTTTGTAATGATGAAGAACAATTAGGTGAGAAAAAAAGAGAACTTATTAAAAGATTTTCAAATAAAAAAAGTCTCAGAAGATCAAATAACATGATTGATTTTTAAAGATCAATCTAATAATTTAATAAATTAAATAGAGTTCTACCAACAGATTTTAATATAGATACTCCTTGAATAAAATTAATAATCTTTAATGATATTATAAAATTATATAATTATACATCAACTTAATAATTATTAAAGCTCTTTCAATTCATTATCTTTTGGTTATGTTAATTCATCATTTAATTAATATATTCTCACCTCACATCCTTGATATGAACAAGCCAATAAATCTTATTATCTTTAATTAAATCTTAAACAAGAAGCACTCTAACCATCATTTTTAAGTGTAACTACCTATAAATATAAATCATATTTTACTTATTATTATGTATCTTAAGTTAAATCAAAAATTAGAATTTATCCTAAACTATCACATGCAGCAAAAACACAAGGTCTAGTTGGAGAAAATTAAGCAGATAAAATATAAGTTTAAATGTATTCATAGACAGCCAAACATCTAGCTGTATTTTATAAATATAATCTAATTTATCCATCCATTGAAGCTGTAATGAATGCAGATTTTACAAATGGAGAAAAATTAATACAGTAAACTGTTCCATAATGAGCTTCATAGGCATAGTTTATAGGATTGGCATACATTTTTCTTATATCTGGTTTAGAATTGACAAGTTATTAGATAAATATATTGTTAATTTTTCTTTCTTTGCAATAATTTTCTACATGCAATTTTATTTCTGGTAAACATTTTTAATTTAAATTCTACATAAATAATATTGTTTCCTCTTTCCAAATAAGTCCTTTATCTTTTTCAAATATAATAAATAATTACCTCTAGAATCTAAATATGCTTATTTAGTCATTGTATAATTAATTGGAGTAATCTAGGCTCTTAAAACTGAACCTCCTTCACTCCCAACTATAAAAGAAAAAGGATCTTCATTTGATTAAGAAATACAAACTCCTCCTACACTTTCAGTTTGAGATTCCTTTTTTCTTACCAAATAACAACCTTTCAATGGGTTTTGTAAACTAAATTCAGCATTTCCCCTTTCTGGATTCCATATTAATACTTTGCCTTCACAACCTAATGTCATGATCTACATAATTATGTATTTTATACTGACTCATCTTATAACCATAGAACAGCAGTTATACTTTCTCTATGATAATACTCATCAATAGTTGAATGAGCTAATTCAGAATTTGTTGAGATATCATAAAGATATAATTCTCCATTAAAACTACCAACTGCTAAAATATTTGGTTTAGTTGGATGAAATTACATACACATATTACATGTATTTGTCTCTATTACTGTTGTTGGTTTATCAGGTTTGAAATCTCTTTTAAAAATGTTCCAACAATTAATGTAAGATGTATGAGAGCATTAACCCATATGTTCTAAACAACCATAAGATGCAGCTATCATCAATCCATTAGAATTCCATTATATATCAGTAATTTCTAATTTCTTTTCCAATTCTATCGATTTATTTTAAGCATTTGTTAGAATGTAAACTAATTCAGTTTCTTTCTTTTAAACTTCAGAAATTGGTTTGTAACCTAAATGAATATAAAATTTATTGTTACTATGATATTTTTTCAAATTTAATGATTCATCTAATTCTTTGATAACTGTTGGCAATACTCTTTTTAAGAATTGGGACAATTTATTTTAATCGAATTACATAATATAAAGCTTTCCTTTTGTTTATTGTAATTCGTTTTAGTCTATTTATTGCTGAATATAAAGAATAGTACTTCAAAATCCTAACATTCTTTTTTAGTAGTTGTTCCTTAATTTTTTACTTTATAATCTGTAACTGTTCCCATATCTCTAATGTATGTTTATTTTCCTTTCGTAAATTCAAATATTTATTCTTTGTCATTGAAATCATCAAAAATTCCTTCTTTCATATTTTATAAAATATTATTTGATATATAAATTCATAAAATTCAATCAAGAAGAATATCAGGACAAAGTTCTCTAATAACCATATCACTGATTTTTATTTCCATCCCATCTGCAACTCCATTCTCTAAAGTGACTTCATCATAATTTACAACTTTCCCCCTAAAATAATCAGCAAATTTTTCTAATCTTTTTGAATCTGCCTTAATTAATCTATAGTGAATTTATCTCATATTTATTCTATGAATTATTTAATCAGGTTTTAAACCACATGGACATCCTGTTTCATCCCATAATTCACTATACCCACCAAATTCTTTCCCATGAGGTGGTTAATCACAAATATGAAATATATATCTGAGACTAGGTATTTTACTGCTATCTCTCCAACTTATTTATTAAGCTGCTACATTTAATCCATCTAAAACTGCTTCAGCACCATCACCTCCTCCAGAACAATCTGATTTTTAAATTGCTTTTAGTATCTCCCTATTAGAACATAAATCATGTAATTCAGTAACATAAGTTAATTCTTAAGGAGGATGATCTCTATAACAAACTAATCCAAATCTCACACTTACTTATTCATTTTTTGATTATTATTTTATTCTTTCTACTAACATTTAAACTGTATTTGTTGTTCTTTCTAAATATATATCCATAGATCCTGTAGTATCTACAACAAAAACACAGTCAACCATTCCAATTGAAGGTTGATTTGCATCTGAAGCAACTGATATATTTGATTTTGTTTTTCTAGGTACTTACTTATTTTATTATTATTATTATTATTATTAAGGCTTTGGTATAATTTTTTCTGTTTTCATTTCTTATTTCTTTATAACACTCTTCTTTTCTAATTCCATTTCATTATTATTCTTTTTTTTTTCAGATTATTATTTCTTTTAAATGTCTGACTAAACAATGTCTTTTTTTTAAACCTTTTATAATTGAATAGGTGTCTTTTTTTCAATTTTCCTTGAAGATTTAGAGATAGAGATTTATGACTATTTTTTAAGATCCTATTTTGTTTTATTTTATTATTTTTCTTATTTTTCTCCTTTTACCTTAACTTATTTTTATTGAACTATTTTTTTAGGAGTTTCCTTTTGCTTCTTTTACTCTTATACTACTCTTAACTCCCTTTATCTTTATTATCCATTTTTATTTCTTAATTTTATTCTGTCTACTTATTCCATTCTTTATAAATATTCATTTCCTTCTTTAATTGTCCTTTCCATAGATTTAGATCTTCTCACCATTATTTTATTATCAATAAATTTTAAATAATTTTTAACTTTTAGATCCCTTCTGTGTATATTATAATCAGATTTATATCAGTTTATAATAATTTAAAGTTTCTTTTATTATTTTTATGTATATAATTTTTAATGATTAATATTTAATAATGTATTTCTATTTTATGAGTTAACGATATAATATTAATTTCTAAAGTCAATTTATCTAATGTTTAGAGAAAAAGAAAAATGTCCCAATTAAATGAAACATAAAATTATGAAAATTATTGTTTGGCATTTAATAATAAAAATAAAAGTCTTTATATTTTTATATTATATATTATATTTAAAATTCAATGAGTGCTAACGATAATTGCTAAGATTTTAATACATTGGATGAATAACATAAATAATAGATGATGTAATTAGAAACAATGGGTATGATGTGTAAATATTAAATGATTTTTACTAAAATGGATGCAGCATTATTGAAAATAGCATCTATTTTGCGATAAAAGTAAATTGTGAATTATAATTAAGATAAAATAATGACAAATCATATGCTCTATTTTAAATTAAGGATAGTTCAATAAATTAAAAGCAATCTCTAATGATAAATGCATTATCGATAGCATAAAGAATGAAGTTAAAGTTAAATGGATTATTTAATTTTTGTGAAAAACATGCTTAAGAGAATTAATTTGTAGGTATTTAATAAGTTGAATTTTTAAGCATTTCATAAAATATATATTATTTCAAAAGCTAGAAATTAGGAACAGAAACTTAAAGAGGAAAATGAGAAATAGAAAAAAGAATTTTTATTCAAATTAAACTAAAAGGATGAAGATATTGATAGACAAAGGAAAAAGAATGAAGAATTAGAAGGAATATTGTATTAATAAAAGTAAAGGGAAAGTGATTGTACAATAAAATTACAATAAAAAATGAAGTTGATTTAGAGATATGAAAGTGATCTTTTAGAACTTAAACGATAACCATCTTCTACTAAGAATTCTAATTAAGAAAATAGAGTATTCTTATTATTTATATAATTTTAAGTTAAAAGAATTAGAAAATAATAATGCCATTTTAAGTTTATAAATATAATAGAATTCCTAATCTTTAATAAATTTTGTAAAGGAAATGAATGAATTATTGGATAGTCATTCTTTTATTTTGAATGAGAAAAACATTAGTAGTTTTCGTGCAAAATATAAATGAATTTTTAATTTATTTTTTATTGATAATTTACAATTTGGATACTCAACTAATTTGTTCATCTAACTCAGTATGTTATAAAAACTCATGAAACATTACTTTATTTTTATCTAATAATTCAGCAAATTAATGTTCCAATCTCATAGAATTTAATCCTAATTCCATAGGATAAGTTTCTAATTTAAGCATTCTGTTAATTAATTTATCATTACATTAAATAAATTTACCTTTTCTATTACTTATATAATGTGTAAAAGATTTGACCATTTATAATTTTTCATTAGATGGTAAATGATTATTAATATTGACTGTTAGAAATCCAGTTTTGAAATCAACTTGAACTTAAAATTATTTTTATTATTATTTAAGTTATAATTCTTTGAGTTGTAATAGACATGATAATAATTAGGAGGAAGATAATTAATATTTTAATTGTAAAGATAATTCTTCATTTAAATTAATATTATTTATCTATTTATTATTATTATTATTATTATTATTATTATTATTATTATTATTATTATTATTATTTTGATTCCACAATTATCGAGTGACATATTTATCAACTACATTATCCAAAGTTTATTTCAAATCTGGAAGATTTTATGTTCCTTATTAGATAATTTTATATTAATTTGAATAACAATCATAAAGAAATTAAATCTAATCAATTTATTTAAATTTATACTTTTTATCTTTGTTATTAAGATAATTTAATTAATGAATCAAATAGATAGTATAAATTAGTTTTACTAATATATCTTTTATCTAAACTAATCTCTTATTTAACAGGTAATTCTAAAGATTCAGTTTTAAGAGAAACTTCATATACAATTCCAAATCTATGTTATTACCCAATAAACAATTAATTGATTATAGGAGAAGCTGTAGGTGTTTCAGTTTATAATTAATGAGAGGTTGGTGAAATAGCAACCAAACCAGTAACAATTTAATTAAGATTATCATATTCTATAGAATCTAAGGGAGTAGAATTGTCACTTAATACTGTAAATAGTCTTTATTAACCAGATAATGGAATTCTTCTACCATATTATGCCAAGAATTAATTCACATCTTATATTCGATTTCCTACTCCTACTTTTACAATTTAAGTTTATGAATCATATTCTTTATGTTAAACTTTCCTAAGATTAATGATCAAAAAAGGATATTTACAATAAGTAAGTCTTTTGATTTCTTTTTAAGATAAATTAAGATTATTTTATAGCTATTATTTATAGTCTTCAATACTATCAACATCCATAGTAGTAACTTTAAATCCATATTTAGCAGCTTTTTGTACTATTTTTTTGATAGCTTCAACTTTTTAAACATAAATGATTGCTGTAGGAGTACAAAACTTTTAGGCAACATATTGTTTCATGTTACCAAAATGAAGATGCATTCCATCACTTCTTGCAACAACATTACCAATAATTTAATCATCGAACAATTCTGTTCCATCATCTTTCTTAAAATAGGTTCTTGCTAGTTTCCTGATGAATCGGAGTCTACGAAAGTAGGTCTCTTCAAAATACTAATTCACAAAATAAGAGGTTGACAAAGCACCACATATAAGAGATATTCGAACGTATAAATTATTCATTAAATTTATGAATTGTTAAATCCACCCCTTTAAGCAATGTTCTTTTTATAGTAAAAAATTAGATAGACTATAATGTCCTCTCTGTTTATTACCATCAGATCTATAATAGTAAGTTATTGATAATACTACAAAACCTTTATAAAACAATAGCATAATTGATATTGATTTGGTAGAATCATTAGCTTAAAGTTTAATTTAAGAAGAAGATTTACATTAAGATTTGAATCAATTAGAACAGAAGTATTTAGATATTATAACAGAATTCAAAAAAAATACAAATAATTTCTTAGAACAATTATGTTAAAATATTCAATCAGTTTTATTATAAAATCTATATAAATTAAGAATGAAAGCAGAATAGCATTAAACTGAGATGGAAGAAAATTAAAAATTATTATAAAAAATATAAGAAATGAGAAAAAAAGATGATTATGATTGTATTGAATCAATAACATCATTATAAAGTGCTATTATTAAATCAGATAAAATTACTCATTAGAAAATAATATCATTATAAACAAATACAATATAAATATTAGAAGATTTTACAAAATAATTAATGAAAACTCTTGTTTCTATAGATATTCAGTAATTTGAAAATGATATTTAATTGATTTTTGATCCTAAATCTAAACCATTAAATAAATAGAATGAAATTAAATCAGTAAATTAATCAATGTCATCTTAATTAGGCAATATTTCAGTTGAATAAATTAAAAAAATAACGATTTAAAATTAATTTTAATCATAATATATAGTTAATTCTATTTTATCATCAGAAAGCTAAATAATTATAGGAACTAAATGTGGTAAATTAGTACTTTATGAATGTAATTCATTTGATGAATTATTTTCTATGGATGCACATAAAGATAGTATCAAAATATTAGCAAAAGGATTAAATGAGAAATTATTTGTATCAAGTGGTTAAGATAAAGTAATTAAAATATGGGAAAAATTCTATTCAGAAACTGAAAGAGCCTTTTAAATTGCACTTAAATTTGATTTAGAATAATAGGTTAGTTAAGCTGTATGTTTAACAGTATGTGAAGGAATTTAAGTATAAAAATCAAAAATAATTAATTTGTAAATAAATTATTATATTCTTAGACTTTTAGTAGGATCTGTTGATAATACTGTTAGAGTATGGAATTATGATAATGGATAATACTTTTTTACTTATTCAGGTCATACAGGAGATGTATATAGTGTAGCTTTTGTTAAGAAAATAAATTTAATAGCATCTGGATCTTAAGATAAATCAATTAGATTATGGGATGGAATAAATTATAAATATAGCAGACCTGTTTTTAAATTTAGTGGTCATACTGATAGTGTTACAGGTGTATTAGCATTATCTGAAGAAAATCAAATATTATCTTGTGGATTAGATAAAACATTTAGATAATGGGATTGTGACAAGAAAGTATAAGTTAGAGTGTTTGCAATTTAATTTTTACCTTAAAGACTTATTCAATTATAATCAGGAATAGTATTAATTTAATCTTCTGATACAAAAGTGAGAATTTATGATTACAGAATAACAACTCTCTTACATGAAATAAATAGTAATTGATACAATTATATAATTAGATCAAAGAAGAAATGTAGCAACATATTGTGTTGATAATGATAATAAGAGCATTTTATGCGTAAGTGAAAACCATATAAATCTATTTTATTGATGAAATATAATAATAAAATCCATTATTATTTTTAAAATCTAATTATTAAATAGTTATTTAATATATTTTTAATAAAGATATTTTGGATTATAACTAATGTTTTATGAAAAAATAATTGTCTTTATATTTAGAAATTAATTTCTTAAAATGAATAATAATATTATAAAGGAGTTAATATATCAGTTTATATATATATATATATATATATTCAATACTCAATCCTTCTTCATCAAAAATTCTATTACTTAAGACATCAATTTATCTAATATTGGTAAAGGCAATCCAATAACATTAGAATAATCACTTTTATAATTTTCAATTATAATTACCCATTTATTTTCTTAATGAACATATTACCCAGAGCTTATATAGCATATCCTCCTGCTCTTCCTTTCCAATTCGATTCATCATCAACATAAGTTTGAATACTCTTTTCAGGTAAATATTAAAAATGGACTTCTGTTGTTTCTATTCCATTCAATTAGAATATTTCATTTTTTTCATTTTTTCCAACCACATAAACACAAGTATGTACTAAATGTAATGAATTACTGAATAACTTTAAAAAATTAGATGCTTCTTCTTTATCATTTGGTTTTTCTATAATTTTACCATTTATTTCACATACAGTATCTGCAAATATACAAATATCCCATTCCTAATTATTTTATTTGAATGTTTCAAGAAGATTAATTACTTTACCTTCACATGTTTTTTAAACATAAGTTGTTGGATCAAGTTATTTATCTAGGTTTTCTTCAAATGTGGAAGGAAATACTTCAAATTTAAATAAATCAATCATTTTTAGTAATCCCTATCTTCCTTTACTTTATGAACCAAGTATTATCTTAGCATTCTTTAAAAATTCTTTGTATATCAATAACATGGTCTTTTATTAAAAAGAAAATATTATTATTAAATATACTATGATGAAACAAATCAAAAATATATTTTCAGTATTTGCAATAAATATAAATAATAAATGGAGACAGCTACATGTTCAAAGTTTTACAGCCCTAAAGTTAATTTTTAAAAAGCATTCATAAATTTGAAAAGAAATAATCCAAAAACTTTCAAGACATTAATTCAAGATTAGATTTAGAAAATTGATTCTCAAAAAATTATACAAGATTACAAAGAAAAAAGTAGATAACGCTAATGTAATTTTATTTAATAATATTAAAAGAAACAACTAGATTTTTAAGATCTCGTTAATAAGCATCTTAAAATTGTCTTTAAAGTATTGTGATTGATAGTTTTGAGAAAAAAAATTTCTTATCTTCACCTACATCTCCTGCATCTCCTAGACATAATTCTATGACAGGAGAAAAATCTATAAACTTCAATACTACTTATACTTAAAAAAGACGATAAATGCAATAAATTGAAAATTTATTTACAGAATAAATTAATAATGAATATCGAAATTCATTGCTTGAATAAACGGAAAAATTTATTGCAGATACTCTATCTTAAGAATTTAGAGAGTTAGGATCATTATTTAATAAATTTATGTAAGCTAAAAATAATGAATTAAATGAGTAATAAATAGATTTAAATATTAATGAAAAAAAAATTGAAATTGAAAAACAAGAAGAAATTCATAGAATTGATAGGAATTTTAATTCAAAAAAAGTTTAATATGAATTACAAATTTATAATCTTAATTAAGAAGTCGCTCAATTGTAATCTAAAATTAAAGATATAGAAACAAATTTCATTATCATAGTTGATAAGAATAATTAATTAATCAAAAAACTAACCTTAAAATCAAAAGAAATTAATTTAAAACACTAATAAATAATAAAATTATAAGAAGATAAAAATTATCTTATTCGCAAAATTAAAATTTTAAATTCTAGAAATAAATAAACTATAGGAAATTCATAAAGAGAAGAAATTTAAGATGATATTGATAGTATCAAAAAATCAATAGATTCATTATCAAATTCTCAAAATTTAGAAAAATTAATGATGATTAAATCTGATTCATTTTCTTTAGATAATTATTCAGATAGTATAGATATGGGTGAATATAGATTAGATGAAGTTATTCTAAATCATGATACAATAATTGAATATCGATCTAAAGAAACTTAAACAACATTCGAATTAATTAGTGATCTATATTCTTTTTCTGAAACTTAAACACATTTCTCTTTGATGGATAGAAAATATGATGTAATTAATTAAGATTACATTGATAATACTTTGCATTATATAGATTTTTTCTTATCATTAAATGAAGAAATCTAGACTGACAATCCATTCAAATCCATTTAAGAATATAATTAAAATCTTTATGAAAATTAATATAATACTATGATGATATCTTAATAACCAACTTCTAATACTAATATATATGAAAAAAATTTTTAATAAAATAGAAATGATTTAATACCTTTTATGAAATATTTACATGAAAGATAATTAGAAATTGATAAAACATCATTATTTTAAAAATAAGAAATTTCAGAATTGAATTCTTAATTAATTCAAATTGTTAAAGACAAAGTTTAAATCAAAGATGAAAACTAATAATTAAAAAATGAAATTTAAGAATTATTAAAACGATTAGAATAATTAGAAAATTAGAATAGTTTTTAAAGACCTCTTGAGATTTTATCAGACACTGAGATTTAAATTGATGAAAATATGTTAAAGAAAAATTAAAATAAATAAGGTAGAAAAATTAGAAAGATTAGAAATTTGGGTAGTAAAGTACTTATTAATATATAAATTATTAGATTTCAATATCTTATGAGTTTCAAAGAAATTAATCTAGATTATTAATAGAAAAAGTAAAAAATAAAAATCCATCAAAATTCACAAATTATATGCCAATTAAATTAGTCCTTAAATTTATTTTTACCATTTATTAAGATAAAATATATAATCAAAGAGAAAATAAACTTTTAAGAGATTAAGATATGGCATCATATATCTATAATTATTTTTTATAATAATTTGGATATACTAAAATTACTGAATAAAGATTTTTAATATTGATTTTATCAATAAAAAAATATTTAAATATCATAAGAGTCAATATATTTGCAAAATTCTTAGGATTATTGGAAGATAAAGTTAATTATACAGTAGAAGAATAATAGAAATATCTTTAAGCACATGAATTTATTCAAAATTAACATTAATTAGGTGTTTAAGTTAAAGAAAATGAGTATAATTTGAAATTTTATGTCCCTTATCTTAGAGCTCTTGCTTATGTATCTAGTTTATAAAATTGGTATTTTTCTGGTGAAGAAATGAACTATTTGAAATAGGAAATAGAATAATTGAAAGAATCAGATGATAAGAATAAAAGTGGAATTATAGATTTTGATTAAATGATGCTAAGAGTTTTAGTTGTATTTAGGAATAATATTGAAAAAACTAAATTATACGTTATTAATGCCTTTAATGCTTGTGATTTAGATGGAAATGGATTTGTAGATGTTCATGAATGGCTATTATTGAATAAATATATAGAACCTTAGAAATATGATGAAATTAAACTTACAGATACGTTTGAGGAAGCAGCTGATATGTAATTAGATGATGAGAAATATCTATCATTTGATAGATTTTCAATCTTATGCATGGAATCAGAACTATTTAGTGATGAATAATAAAATAAATTTTTAAAAGTTAGAAGTAATGATATTTATTTATATTTTAGATAATTCTGAAGTAGAATAAAAATTTTTTGAATTAAGAAAGGTTTGGTTAAATGAATATGTTTAAACATTAAATTATATTAAAAAAAATCACAAATTAGAAGATGATGAATAAAAACATTGGATTTAAATATTAAATATTTTAAATGAGAAAATATTACTCAATCCCCAATAAAGCAAACCTTTAATTATATCATATAAAATTCTCTAAGGGGAGATTTACTCAAAACAAACAAATTGAATTATTATTTTTCAATCTAATTCAAATATAAATTTCTTATATTTTTATCATTTAAAATATCTAAAATCTTATTAAATAAATTTATTAGATATATTTATTATAAAATAATTCAAATTTAGAAATATTTATAGTTAAATATTATATAATATATCTAAAATATTTGTATAATTATTTTAATTCGATATAAATAGTTCAATATAAAATTTTAACAAATTATACTAATGCTAACTATTTTATATGATAAATATTTTTAGGATTGTCAATATATTTATTATCTATCTACAATCCCTAGACAGACAATTATTACATCTAAATATCATCTTTTCATAAATTTTATATAGAAATACATATATATATCAGATATTATGTTTTCTTTTTTTCATAAAGCATTTTCTTTTTTAGTAATTAGTTAATAATTCACTTTTTTTTTCTAAAACTTGCTACAATAAAGATTATGATCTTCTTTATCTAGGTTTTTCATATTTACTTAACTATGCAATGCTTTATTTTTAAATATAACTTAGAATTAGATATTATAATACTTATCCTCTGAACATAAAATACTATACTTTGCTATAATTTCAAAGACGTTAGATAGTTAATGTAATTAAGAAGTTTGTGAAGATGTAGAACCTTTTTTTTAATTCAACATTTATAGGGCTTTTAATATGTTTTTAATTATTTGAATAAATTTAGAAAATTAAATATGTTGAAAGGATTTTTCGTAATAATCTAAATTGAATTAATGTATTCTTTTAAAACTATTTACAGAAAATATTCTTTTATAATTCTGAGTTTACTTAGATACAACAATTATGTATTTGATAAATTAAAATTAAGAATTCTTAAAATGATTTCTTAAAAGTAAATACAAAAAATAAATGTTCAAATTTTTACATTTTCATAGAATATTGTTGTGATTAATTGTAATAATTTATCTTTATCATTTAAAGCCTACTGATAATATTGATGTATATTTTATGTATCTTCATTTTGATTTTAACTATTTTCTTTTATTTATTCTTCATTTTGAAAATCAAAAATTAGAGAATTCATTTTTTAAATTTATTCATTTTAATATATTAATTACTTACATATTTTTAAGAAATTTTCATTTTATTATTCTTTTATTTGTTTTACTTCTTTATCCTTTTATTGAGAATGTTATAAAAAATATCTAAAATTCTAAAAATTTTTTATTATATTAATTACTTCCATTAAATTAGATTATTCAACATGTCTTTCCTATTGTATTTGACTAAGCTTTGTTAATGAACTTCCTCTTGAATGTGAACCATGTTAAATTAAATTAATTTATTTCTCCAAATTGGCAATTTTATTATTTTTCTCTGTTATTTATAATTAAAGCTTAGTTAAATTTTTTTCATCAGGATTTTTAAATGATTAATTATTAAAACTAACAGGATGCTCAAATTTACTTAATGATTAATTGAAATCAAAACAATTTAATTAGGGTGATAAACCAATTCTTTATTCTATATCTACAATTTAACTATTATTTGAAGATAATAAACCTTATGGTCTAAAATTTTCTATATAATATCTTTTATCTTGTTAATTTGAATTTAAACAATCATCTAATTCTATTTTATATTTTTCCATTTTCTTTTTATATTAAGTAGTTTCCTGTTCTTGTTCATATAATTTTTTTCTAAATTTACTTATTTCTTATTCATATTATGTATGTTTACTCAAAAGTTTGAGATTTTCTTCCTTTTAAACTTAGATTTCCTTTTTAAGTAATTCAATTGTTCTTATTTCTGAAGAATCTTTTTAGTCTGAATTTTCATAGTCTAATGCTCTTTCTGTTGGTTGATTAGATGATAATTATGACTTTAATTTTTAATTTTTTCTCCTTTTATTCAAAATTTCATTTTATTAATTTTACACTAAATTACTAAGGTCTTCAATTTACTTTTTATTTTTTTCTTAATCTTATGTAAATTCTTAAAATTTAAACCAAGCTTCTTCAAAATCATCACAAATTACTTTTTCTAAGAAAAAATCAGCTTAAGCTTTTAATTTATCTATTATTTCTTACTAGTCATAAATTTTAGTTTGCATTTCTTATAACATATTTTGATAATCAGATTTCAATTATTCAATTTATTTTGTTTATTAAATTATGATATTATCTTTACTATATAAGTTTTCTTCTAGAGATATTATAGTATTTGTTGTTTAAAACTCTGATTGACCTAAATCTTATAAACTATTTGATTCCAATAAATCACTTTACATAAATTATACTATTTCTTCTTATTAATTATCAGAACATTATTTCATATAATAAATGGCATCCTCTTTTTTCACATAAAAAATAGTTTCGAGAAAATATTTGATAAATTTAGCTAATTCATCATTGCAATCAGAATTTGCAATTTCTTATGTAAATTCTTTAATCTATAAGTTATGATTTCTTCTTATTCTTTACAAACGAGTAATAATCAGGTTCCATAAATATTGTTTCAAATCTGTTTTAAAGCTATAATAATTTTGGAGGATTTATATATTACAATTCATCTTCCAATTATGCAAATAAGATTCCATCTTAAATTTATCCAAAATTGTGGATTTGTCTTTTTGGAAAATTACATTTATTAAGCTACTAATAAAAGAATGTATTTTACCAATTCAATAACACTTTTCATAAAATTTAATAAAAAATATTTGACAAGATAAACAATAGAAATTAAATGTATAACAATCATCATTCATACTCTTAATCTTAAAAAGATAAGAGTTCCATTTTTTTAGTTAATTTTTCATGTTATATTTATTTGTTATTATGTTTAGTTTCAATTTACATTTTCTCAAATTTTTCTTATAATTCATTTTTATTATTGGTTAAGAATTTTGCAGCTTCTTTCTATGCTTCATTTTGATCATAATCAATATTCGATAAATTATAATAGTCAAAATTTTGATATGGAGTATTAATACTACAATCTATTTCATTATGTTCATATATATCTGGTTTGCATTAATTAGATTTTAATTAATTATCTAACAAATCAAATAAGCTAAGCAATCCTAATTATTTTTCTCTAAATTCATTAGACACTGAGCCATTCACTGGTATAAGTATTTTAGATGAATTATATAGATTCATTAATTCATTTATTGTTTTTTCATCTTTGATTTCAAAATAATCTTCAGAGATTTCAGGAAAATTTGGAACATCATCCTAATATATATTTTTTCCAAACATCTTAATAATTTAAATAAAATAGAAGTTTTTGTCTTAATTATTAAAAATTATTAATAAAGATTAAAGTCATATTATTATTTATGTATTTTGTTATTAGTTCTTATTTTGAATGGATCTAACTTATTTATTACAAATAATTAAAGATTTTTAAGATAATTAAGAATATTAGATATAATTGTATTTAATAATTTACAAATGTTAACATAAATAGAGGATAAAATATCTACAATCCTTAATGTAGGGTTTAAAGAGTAATTAGCTAAGTTTAAGAATTAATCATTTAGAAAAAGACAATCATTTAAAGAAACAGAACTAAGAAGAAAAAGTACTGATTATTGGCTTGCTTCAGATAAAGAGAAGCGTCTTGATTTATTTATGCCTATAGATTAACATTAATAATTGAATAACAAATTATTATTAAGATGCAATACTAAAACTCTTTTAGTTAAAAGAACAAAAGGTTTAATTAGAAACGAGGTAAAATCGAAATCGTTTTAATCTATAAACAACACTGTTTAAAATAAAATATTTTATATGAAAAAGTCAGCATAACATTTAGACAAATAAACTGATTTTGAGACACCTTCAAAGAGAATTAATGGATTTGAAAATATGATCAAATCAAAAAATTATGAAATTTATATTAGAGGAAGAACTAATTGTATGATTAGAAATTATATTAATGAAATATTCAATTGTGAATAAAAACCTGATATTAATAATATTTCCAAAAGAATATAAACTTTACCAAATACATAAATAAAAAAATAAAAGAATTAACTAGATAGAAATGAATAAATTCTTAGAACCTATAATTCAAAATAAAATGATACTGTTTTGAAATCTCTAAGATTTTGATTAAATATTGTATTAAAATTATTGGATTAATTTGTTGTTAAAGCATTATTAATTCAAACAATAATTGTATCAATTTTATAGAAGTTTTCTAATTTAAAATCTAATTAATTATATATATATTAAATTAATGAGTGACTCAATAGACTAATGTAATTAATAATCTTGTTTTTAAGAGGAAAACTTTCATGGTCCCAATCCGATAATGGTTTCTGAAAGAATTTTACTTGGTGATGGAGATCTCTATTAAAAATCTCCTGACAGTAACTCATTTACTGTACGAGACCAATCAAAAATTTAAGATTTTAGCAAAGACTTAGTAGATGCTGTCCCAATGGATATGCATAAATCATACAAAGGATTAAAAAAATCAGAATACTAATCAGCTTATGCTATAGAAGAAGAATTAGAAACTGGTGGTAAACCATAGTTTTTAAAACTGATTATCTCTAAAAGTCTACAAAATAACTTCATTAATAATTTATGGAATAGAAGTTATTTAAGGAAATTACATCAATTAACACCTTTTTAAATTTAAGCATTAGATGATTTATAATTTGAAAATGAAGTTTACCCAGAAGAAGAAAGTATCAAGAAGGAAATCAAAATTTGTGAATTTATAAAGAAATTTTTCCTTTAATTAGAAGTATTCACACCATATAGTAAATTAATATTTATTTGGGATTTATTTTAAATTTTCACATATGTTTTGATATTTTTTTGGTTGCCTTACAAGATTTCATTTTAATTAGACTACATAGGATAACTATTAAACTAAAAATCAAAAAATTAAATGATTGAGATAATATTATTAACTATTTTAAGTTTTGATGTTGTAATTGGATTGAATTTAGCATTCATTTATAAAGGAATAATAATTAAAGACAGAAAAAGAATCATTATTAATTATTTTAAATAATATGCATTTGTAGATCTTGTAAATATAAAGATGTATATTAGTAAATAAGGTCTCAATAAGTACAGTAACAATACAATTTTTTATTTTAAATGACAGTTAAGAAGATCATGATATAGATAATAATTTGACACTTTAGATTTTATTTTGTGTTATATTTTATGTATTGAGAATGACAAAAATAAATAAAATATTAGCATAAATACAAGAGTAAATATATTAAATTATATATATATAAGATTTTTCAATTTAAATGGATCCTTAAATGATTTAGTTGGATTACTAAAACTAACAATGATAATTTTATTTATTGCTCATATTTGTGCATGTGTATGGCATGGAGTAGCCTTTTATAATGATTCATATTCTTGGTTGGATGCTTATAATTTAAGAGATTAAGGAAATGCATCAAAATATAATACAGCAATATATTGGGCTACAATGACAATGACAACAGTTGGATATGGAGATATTACTGCAAAAAATAATTCAGAATTATTGATTAATAATTTGACAATGTTTATAGCTTCAATTGTTTTTGCTTATTCAGTAAATAGTATAGGAATATTTGTATCAAATATGTATAAAGGTACTATGGAATATAGTAGAAGTGTTACTCTAATTAATACTTTTATGTCAAAAAATAAAATTTAATTTGAACTTTAAACTAGGATTAGAAGTTATTTAGAATATATTTGGTAAGAAGAATAAAATATGAATGATGATGAAGTTTCATAAATTATTTGTAAATTAAGTAGTCATTTATAAGATGAACTTTAATTTTAATTAAGAGGAAATATTCTTAGAAATTGTAAAGTAATGGTTAAGATATTTTCTGAAAAAATGATTAAATGTTTATTAGGATAAATGGAAGAATAAAGTTTTTCACCAGAAGAGAGAATAATAACTATAAATTAAATTGATGATGGTTGTTTATATGTAATTACAAAAGGAGAAATTGAATTAATTTTTGAAGGAATGAATAATCTAAATGAAAGAGTTAAAAGAAATAGTTTAAAATATTTATCTTAAGGTGATTTCTTTGGTGAACTTTCATTTTTTACAGGAGAACCTAGAAAATGCACAGCCATTTCTAGAGGATTTACAAAAGTATTTAAAATAAAAAGAGAAAACTTTTTAAAGGTATTATCTTCATTTCCAAATGATTATGAAAAGTTTTGTGAAGTTAAACATTAATTAAAATAAGGAGATTTTAGTTCTTTATAGATTTAATGTTATAGTTGTTAAAGTAATTCTCATTTAATAGATTCTTGTAATTATCTCCATTTTTGTGCAGATAAAGAAGCAATATTGAAAAAAGAACTTTATCCATATAATCAATCTCGTTCTGGTTTAGTAATTCGGAATGCAAAAGCATTTAAATATAAATGGAGTCAATATAAATATATAATTTAAAGAGCAAAAGACTTTTAAACAGATTTTTATTAATAACCAACTGATAATGAAAATGAGGAAAATGAATAACCTTCTTAAATGGTTAATGATAATTATACTTATGAAGATGAATCTAAAAGTATGATATTTAAATTAATTTTTCTTAGTTGAGATTGATGTACCTTCAACACTTAATTAAAGGAGTAATTCAAGAACATTAAGCAGAGTTAGTTAAAAGCCTAATTAAATTGCTGTTGAAGAAGATGATGATTCAAAATTATATACTAGAAAAGTAGTTAATCCAAGAGGAACAGTATAAACAGCAGGATTTGGAAGTGCAAGTTTAAGAGAAAGCAAAAAGTTTGATTTAACTAAAGATTATGAAATAGAATAACCAATTTCTGAAGAATCCTCATCAGAAGAGAAAGATTAAATTATTATACCATCAGTTTCAAAAAGTTAAGACAGAACTCAAAAACAGAAAATAACTTTTATTAGAAAAGAGTCATCTGAAGATATCGTACCTAGATAAGCTTCACTTCGTTCTAGAACATTTACCCAAAATAAATTATAATAAGAAATCTTGAAAAGAAGTGCAACACCTGATAAGTTAACTTCTGAAATTGAAATATCTACTAATAATAATAATAATATTAAAAGATAAGCTGGAAAGAAACATTCTACAACTAAAACATATACAAAATAAGTTTAAGAGGCTACTGAAGGTAATTAGAATATGACTTCTGTAATGGATAATTAAACATATTTACCAACTATACCTTAAATATTTTCTTAATTTGATAAAATGTAGATATTTACTCATTTTTTCCCATTTAGCAATTATGATATAGTAATCAAAAGATATGCAAGAATATAAAAGTTTTTTGGTAAAAAAAGATAATATCCAGAATCATCAAAATATTCATTTTATTTTATGACAATTAAAAAAGGATGGAAATTAAAAAGACTTGGTGAAAAATTACAAGGTTTAAAATTAGTTGATACCATAAGGAAACCATTTGTAAAAACAATTTAAGGTACTAAGATTATAAAAACCAAAAATATATTAAATACCTTAGGAAATTTTGGATAAGTAAGTCCTTAATTGAAAGATGGCTAAGAAAGAAAAGATGGAATCTTATGAGAATAATCATTATTAGATTGAATATAGTATTATATATTAGATATATTACACATTTCACTTTTAATTTATAATATATGTATTGAAATTCTACATAGCATAAATTTATTCTCATATATATATTAAATAAGAATTTTAATTAGTTATATTATTGTACTAAAATGTATATAAATCAATCATCATTTCCACCTCCTGTTCCTCCTCCAAATGAGTTTCCTCCTTAATATGATCTATGATTTGAATGATTATTATTTTAATTATGATCATTTTTCTCATCATCTATTAAATTATCATCTCCTCCTGTATCATCATCCTCATCCTAAACTTTATCAGGATCAAAAAGACCTAAATCATGAGGATTTACTTCAGTATATGGATGTGGAAAACTTTAATCAATTTAATCAGAAGGAGAAACAAATGATTTTTTTAATGCTAATTTATGTTTAACTTCTTTAAGAAATAATATGCTTAAAATAGCTAAAGTATATAAAGAACATATAATTGTAATTCCCATAAATCCATCAAATCTAAAATTATTAATGTATAATAGTACTTGGTTGCATCCTTACCATGAATAACCATACTAACTATTTGAGCAATAAAAGAACTTCCCATAGTGGCACCTGAATATTGTAATCCAATGCAAAAAGAATCATTTAATGGATAGATCTATTCACAACCCCATTCTAATAATAATGGTATTGCAGGCAAAATGAAAAATCCTTACAAAGTTGCCATTGCAAGCATCATCACATAATTTTGTAAATAACATCCCCAAAGGAATCCATAAAATGTAAATATAGTGCAAAATTCTAGAATTATAATAATAGGTTTGTATCTTCCCCAACTTTTATATATTGTAGGAATAATTAAGGAACTAAGAAATCCTCCAATCACAGGCATAACCGAAAGTATTGCAATATCAGATTTACCATATCCATAAGGTTTCAAAATGTATACTAGAGCTACACCATATCCTTTGTAAGAGCCATAAAATAATGTGAATGATAAAAATATTTAGATCTAAAATGTAGAATTAATTGTTTTACAAATTTAATATCTTTTAACATCTAACAAATGCTATCAGTAAATGAGATTACTTAAGTGGGTCCTTTAGCAGCTGCTGATGGTGGACTTTTGGGTTTTGTTTCAAAAAAGATTAAAAGTGGTATTAGGAATACTGCAGAAAATACTGCTTCTGAAAATAGCAAATACATAAATCTTTAATCTCCTGTATCTAATACATCTTTAGGAGTATTCTCATTAATTGTAACTCCTGCAAAAAATATTGGAGGAATTATATATCCCAATATTCCACTAAATGTGACTATGAAATTCAACATTGTCATCAATTTAGTTCTCTGATTAGTTGGAAACCATTCAACTGCAACTGAAGCTTAAGCATTCAGAATTAATGGTCTGGCTATTCCACACAATGTTTAACCAATCAAAACATAGATGAAACTATATTAATTTTATATTCTTACGACTATCTAACAAGACATCTCGAAAATACTCCAAGCAAAGTCAAAATAGCGCCTATTTTCACTGACATACTACTTCCCTTGTACATAATCAAATAACTAGCAGGAAATGTAAATAATGGATGCATGAATAAATACAAAGTAGCTGAAAGAGTGATTATTGAAGTGTCTTCACCATAGATGTAACTTAACTTTATTGAATTATACAGTTTATACTTCAACTGCTATAGGATTGCAAGTAGCATAGACTGCTGTATTACATAATTCCGCCATTGTGAATAAAAATAATATCGCAAATCTCTTTTAATATAGTCTATATCCCTATTACACACTTGATTTAAGATCATTAGAATAGTTTATTGGATCTGATTGATCAGGATTTTATTCAGAACTATAATTTTTCATAAATTTTTATAATAAATTTTATTTTTTAACTATTAAATCATTTAAGTAATTTTTTTTAAATTATTTATCATTCATAATTCATCATGTTAATTCATCAATTCATAAATATTATATTTTATCTATATTGCTTATCTTAATTTATAATATTTTATTAATTCTACTGAATTTCTATTTTTATATAATAAAATCATTTTTTGGTTATCTATTAATACTCATTATAGAAACCTGGTATATATCAGACATGATTCTAACTATAAAGAATCTTGATAAATTATTTTTTAATCTCAATTATACATTTATATATTTTGCCAATTTTTATATTGATAATTACTATTATTATCTATTCACTTAATTACATTATTGAAAATCTTGAAGGTTAATAATTCATATTAAAACTATGGAATAATTCTTTGTTTGTATCAGATTGTTTTTCATTATTATAATTGTTGATATCCTTTTTCTTTTAAATTTTGTTATATACTAAACTCTATTTACTATACATAATTAGACACATCTTAATATAAAAGATACTTTAATAATAGTACTAAAACTTATGTTTTAAGTAAGAAGATGTTTGCAATTTATTTTTAGAATATTGAAGACTTTTATTTAATTGATTTTGAATCCAAAATAAACAGGATTTATAAAATAAAGAACTTGATATTCATTCTTTATTTTTATCATAAAATTTCAGAGTTTTTAGAAATGACTAAAGAAATTTGAAATAACAATATTTGTTTGATAATAACAATTTAAATAATTATATTGTGTAGGGTTGGTGATATTCAATTGCATTATTCTTAATAATTATCACCTAAAGAGTTAAAATATTTTAATAATATATGTTGACATTTATTTATTATTTAATCTATAAAATTATGTGATCAATCAAATTAAGAGTCATCAAGAAATTTTTTCTCTTGCAATCCTTAATAGGTAGTAAGTCCCATTTGATTTTCAGGTTTTGTATATTCTTTGATTTTCTTACCTTTTTCATGGATCTAAAACTAAATGAAAGAATTACTTTATCAATTTCTTCTAAAGCATCAATTAATTTTTATTGAGTAGCAAAATGTATTCCCTCCTTTTATTATATAAAATTTGCAGAAGAAGGTACAAATTAATGAAATGGTTCTTCTAAATCATTTTATATGATTGCATCTATTCTTCTTACATTAGAAATGGTTTATTCAAGTAATCTGCGAAGAATAGGATTTTTACTTGCTGCCTATAGAATTTCTTCTTTATTTAATTCTCCATCTCCATCTTAATCAACTTATTTGATCATTTCTCTAATAACCATTTTTAGTTAATATTTATCATTTTCATTTATGATATTTTACTTTAAAATATTAAAGATTTCTTTTTCACTTACTTTACCTGATCCATCTTCATCACATAAATCAAAAAAGACTATTCTATTTAAGTTTAAGATAAATTACTTTTTAATTTTTCATCAATTGTATCATCTTTCAAAACTTCTAAACCTACTATAAGTTCTTTATAATCAACAGTACCACTAGAATCTTCATCAAATACATAAAATAATTTTTCTGCTAAATTTTTATCTGCTCCTAATCCAAAAGAAATAAGTAATCCTTAGAATTATTCTCTATTTAATCCATCAGGAAAGTCTTTGGCTTATTTTACAATAGATTAATAATTTTAAAATATTTATCTTATTGCATCTTTTCTATTCTTTAATAACCATTAAATAGTTTTCCATTTCATTTTAAATTTAGATTTTGGAGCTATTTTTTTTTTAAATGATTGTAAATTAAATCCATAATCTTTTCTGGCAACATTTAACATAATACTAATTGAGCCACTAGCCACAGGCAAGGCTTGCTAATTAATTTTACTTTGCATAGAATATTTTTACTTATTGCTTGTCTTTTTATCATAAATGAATCTATAGATCTATTCCATTCTTAAATGTTATGGTGCATTACATTTATGCTTGAACTCTAATTTAATAAAAATTATACTAAATAGATCTTGATCATGAGATGTTTTAATGATTTCATCAAAATCTTCATCTTCAATAGGTTTGGATTTAATAGTTTTACTAATGATAAATGATCTAATAGGTTTTGCAGTTGTAATTCTAGTTTAACTACGATTGGATGAAATAGTTTATTATGGAATTGTTCTATTGCTATGAATAGTATTTGCAGTATTAGCAGATTGTATTCTATGATAATATTCTGTTGATTAAGGTCTGAATCCCTAAGTTGAAAGAGAAGTTTTATAAATTTACATAATAAATATAAATATAGAATAATCAAATAAATGAATATGATTCATTGTGATCATCAATGTATACACTAGCTTAATGTTTTGAATTGTCCAAATCAATTGGTTCAAATTGTATAATTTCCACATTCCCTAATTGTGTTACTTTATGAGATCTAAAATAAGTTAAAAAAATATATATACTATTTTATTGCAATGATAATTCTAATTATTTGAATGAAATAACGTAAGAATATTAAAATCAACCCTAATGAATCATCAACTTCAATAATATTAGTTTTTATCTATCTATATTTATTTATATGATAATGATTTACAAATGCAATTCAAATACATAATATAGACTGATTAAGATTAATATTAATACGAAAGCTGTTAAATCCATAATATTCCAGTTATCTTTAAAAAAATACTAGAATAAATCAAATATAATATTACTTCTCTTTCTGCAATTATTCTAATACATATATCTATCATTATTGCTAATGTCAATATTATTTCTGCTTCTATTACCATATTCTCCTTGAGACTTAATTATTTAATAATAGCTTACTTTTATTCTGGGTCAATTATTATCTAAATGATAAAAGTTCATACATACACTAATATCATAATTGAGAGCAATACCTGCACTACAGAAAACATTAAATAATGTTTGTGCATTCTTAAATTTGTCATCATATGTTTACAATTTTATTTCATTTTAATTATATTATTATAAAATTATACTATTTAATCAATTACAATAATATCTAAGTAATAGTATCACATATAAAGGATATTAAGAAAATAAAGATGTTGATTAATAAATTAATCGAAAATATATACTAATTTAAATTAGAACTTGAAATATAAAATTGTATGACATTTATTAATACCAATTAATGAGTGAATAAAAGTATTTAATTAAAGATTAATGCTATTTTTTGATTTCTACTTATTTAATGATAAAAAGTGAAGATATTTCATTATAATCTATTCATATTTTTGAAAACAGTATACAAATTTTACAATATAATCTATCAAGTTATATTATTTATTAAAAAATTCTTATTTATATATATAAATTTGAGTTTTATAAATGGAATATAATGCAACAGGATTATCTGTAATCCCTGATGAAAAAATATAGAAGAATATATGGAATTCATTTGTTTGTGAATTTCCTTTATGTTCTAATCTATATTAATTACCTGATAATTAGAAATTTAGATATAAGTTTATGTCAGCTTTGATGATGGTGAATATTTTTGACGCATTAACAAATTGGCAACAATTATCAATACTATAAAATATATATGAATCTTTGAACAGAATTGTAAATGATAAAGACTAACCACCAATAATAAAATAATAAATTGTAAATATTATGAACCCCTTTTATATTTTGATAACTAATTTATAACCATTTGATTATAATATAATTGATCATTAGTAATAAGATTAAAAGACTATATAAAAAGTTTAAGAATACTTATAAAACAAAAGAAAGTACATATACTCTTATTTAGATAATGAATAGGGAATTAATACTCTATTCTAATTGTCAAGAGGAATAGCTTTGAGTGAATATCTTAAGCCTGATAATGAGATGATTACTTCAATAACATAATGTATCAAATAGTTGAATAAGGAAGAAATTATCAAAAAATTATGCAGTGATGATTTAGAAATAAATTCATTAAACTATTTTATTTTAGAAGATTATGAAGTCATTGCAATATCACATTTATTTAATTTTCCTATTAATTTTTTTATTAATTATTTCGATCAATAAAGCAATTACCTAACAAAAAGAAGAATACAGTAATAATAAAATTAAGAAAAAAAGATTGCATTTTTATTAGAAATCTATTAAAATAAATATACAATAAGAATTTTGCAATCGAATCAAGATATTCTCTATATTTAAAATATAATTAACCACAAATAATAATTATTTCAAATTGATTAATCTATTGTAGAAATCATATAATAAATTATTGAGAGCATACTAAAATAAGCTTCATATGATTTTTGTAATTTAAATAAATTTTGGATTACTAAAGTACTATAGATAATATAACTTGGTGAAGCATAAACACTAATTGCCAATAAATAGACTATAAAAATAAATGAATAATTTTCAAAAGATAGTTTCAATTTATTTTAACTTTTAAATTTAGATCAAAAAATTCACCAAGAATTTGTATTAAGTTCTGAATAGAATCTAATATACATAGAAGAACTTATTGAAAATACTATCATATCCTAAGTTACAATCATTAGAGATTACATAACAGAAATTTTAAATAAATATATGAAACCTTAATCTAATTCTCCAGATTAAATAGTCTTAACCGATAAAGCTTCAGTCCCAAAAGATCTAGTAAATAATTCCTTATTTTCATCTTTACCTAATTAAATAACAAATTAGTCTTAATAATAAATTAAATAAAATTTGACTTATAAGCCATTACCAAAAGTCTTAGAGAATGATTTTCCTTAAAATATTGATAATCATGAATAAGACTGTAAAAATTCTCAAAGTAATGTTATATAAAATGTATCATTTTAAAAAGAATAGTAAGACATTAAATATTAAACAAAAGAAATTACATAGAATTAAATTGATAATTCAAAATCATCAACTACTTTAACATTATTATAGCATTCTTATAATAAGAATGATAAGTTAAGATCAACAAAAATTATAAATTAATCAACTAATTTTAGAAGTGAAGTCATCTATTAAAAATCTAGTGCAAATTAAATAGGTTTATAGAATACTTTTTTTGAAGAAATTTTAAATTTATAAAATGATTATTTTGTTTCCCTTTAGAATAGATCATCTCATTTAAAAGCTAAATCAGACATACTTTTAATGAAATCTTTAGGAAAAGAAAAAGATAGTTTAGGATTTGTACCAAAAAAATAGATAATAAAATAAGACAATAAATTTAGTAATTCTTAAATTATGAGATAAAATGTTAAACATAAAAAATCAGAGATTGACAATTTACTTAAATAAACTATATCTCCTTTTTTTTGTCCTATTTGCTAGACAGAAATTAATGAAGCTAGTGGAATCAGAAATCTACATGATGATCATAAGATTTGTTAGTCTTGTTTAGAAGATTGGATCAAAGTAATATTAAATTAATTTAATAAAGGTTAAATTTAATTCAGGATAATGGAATTTTAAATATTTTAAATGTCCAATATAACTCAATAATGGGGAGAATATAAAACCTTGTTAACGTATTATTGATTAATAAGAAATTAAAAATGTTTTGACTCCTGAAGAATTTAGTAAATTAGCAGAACGAGCTATAAAACATGGAATTATTGATATAATATGTCCTAATTAATCTTGTAAAACAAGTATAAAAGGTATGCCTCCATAAAATTAAAATGAATTACGATGTCCACTATGCTCTCATAAGATTTGTTGTGTTTGCAAGTATATTTATATTTACAATATAATAATTTAGAAACTTAGATCATGGTGCATCAAAATGTCCATAACGTCTAGATGAGATAAAAATGGCTTTATTGGATGAAAGAGTTAGTTGTTGTCCTGGATGTCTAGAAATTTATATGAAAAATGATGGATGTGAACATGTTTCTTGTACTAATTGTTTGATAGAATTTTGTTTTTTTTGTAGTGCTTTTAGACCCCCAATTATAGCACATGGTATTAAATAGTAAATAATAATTAGGAGCTCATTTTCATAGAGTTGGATGTAATTATAGATTTCCTTTATGGATTGATAAATATAAAAAAATAGAAAATTTAGGAGATGAATATTTACCTGATGAATGTGAAGATTGTAAACAAAATTAAAAAGCATGTCCTCGTCCAATGAGTTTAGATGATTTTAAGAATTTAGCTCATTTAAATTTTTGAAGTAATAAAAAGTTATAATCAGTACTAATTTTAAGTTTTAGTTTTATTTTATAAATATTTTTCTATATCTGGATTTTAAGGATAAAATTTATAGTATTAATTTTGTTCAATTAAAATAATAAGTATATTTTTCACAATAAATATTTTAGATTTTTGAAATACTTTTATATGTTTTCAATAATGGCATTTTAAGTATACAAAAGTACTTATTTTGATAAATTTTATTTACTATATTTACACTTTTTCACTATTGTTTTTAATTTAAAATAAATCTTTCAGATTTAACAATAAAGTTTTACTAATATTCTATTTTAATTTATTAATATTAGTTTTAGAATTATAAGTATAATTAATTTTTATTTCATATGGAAAATATAAAAAAGATGGTAATTATTTTTATGTCCATCTAAAACAAAAGGAAATCCTATTATGGACTATTATAGATATATATAATTTTAAACTCATTAGTCTTCATCTTTAGAATACTTTAATTTTATTTATTCTAGTTCTTATTTTAATTTTTGATTTTCTTCAATCAATTATTATGATCTTAGATTCCAATTCTAGTATAAAAATTGAATTAAAACCTTTGATAAATCATCTAATTATGCAAAAGACTAAACAGAAATGATATTTAATTATTTCACTAAATCTTATCTAATTTAATCTTATTCTTCTAATTTTTAGATGTTGATCTAGGAATGTTATTTATTCTCCTCAATTTATTTCATCAAATTCTACTTTAGATAATGATTTACATTTAATTTTTCATTATTTTATTCACTCTTTTTTTTAGAATCTTATTATGCAGAATACATTTCATATGTTGGAAGTGTTATCAATAATGCATAGATAAGGATTTCGTAAAAGAATTCTACTCCCTTACAAATTTATTAATTTAGATTACTTTTTCTAACGCCACTTCGTCATTCAAAGGCTTAAAGAAAAAATCACTACTTTTTTTATCAATACCCATAAATTTGCTATCTATTTTTTACTATATTTCAAAATTTCATTACGTCCCATTTATGTTAAAAGTTTCCTAAACGAACATAAAATTTCTTGATCCAATTTGTATGTCCTGATTAAGCTTTCTTTAAATGTGCAGCCTTTGTTCTAGCTATAACTGGTCTTGCAAACACCCTCACAACCAATGAGAAAACTTTGAATAAGGGTAACATTATTATTAACTATAAATTATAGATAAATTAAAATAATTATCAATTAACATGATTAAAGAGTTTTGTTCGAAAAGCTATAAAGAATTATAATTAAATCATACTTTTTGAAGGTGGAGGAGAATTGCTGTAAACAATTTGTCTTTCATTGGAAAGCAATCTTGATCGTTCCATAGTGCTTACAGTAAATGAAGATTAATTATCTTTAGATAAATCCCCAATTATATAACCGTATTCTCGAATGAAGTTAAAGAATTTCTAATCTAAAGGTTTTAAAAGTTTGATTTGTATTATATCACTTTTATTTCTTGGACTTCTATCTTGTTCCTAGAATGTAGTAGAGTTTATTTTAGAAAAAGATGAATCTAACTCAAGGCCTGAAAACAACCTTTTTTAAAGAGAAAGATCTTCTTTAGATTACTAAGATGAAGACCTTTAATCTAAATTAGATTTAGTTGAGTTTTAAAACACTTTAATTTAAATTCCCTACTCTCCATTTTCAATTTAGTTTCCTCTTGTATTTCTTTGTTAAAGATTGTAAATTTATTAAACTTGTTGAACATTCTATTTTTCCTGATTAATAGGATTCTTTACTGGTTTAATATCATATTCCTATAATGTTTTTTATTGCATTTTATTAGAAGCTGCAAATCTCTGTTAATACATTATATTATTTATCTGAAAAAAAAAATAATATATTAATAATTTTAAAGTATTGTTAAACCTCTAAACTTACTTTAAAATTATAAAAAATACAGAAAACTATTTCATCATTCATTTGTATTTGAATATATATAAAATTGAATCATTATTATATGATGTCAAATGATATCATTTAATATTGTAAAAATAATAATATTAATAAATATATTTAATCTAAAATGATTCGTAATATTTTAAAATTTGGCTTCTCAACATCAACACTAAATATGGAACCCAAACGTAAATTTGGTTTGTTCAAATTAATTGTTGGGGCTGTCATTGGAGTTTATGGATTCGATTAAGGAAGAAAATATAGAGAATATTTATCAAATACTTTCCTTACAAAAGAATAAATCAATGATTTAGCATTAAAAAATATGATCAAATCCAAAGATTAGCAATTAATAGCTCATCCAATTAATAGCGTTAATAATATCAAGAATAAAGAAAAAGTAGTTGTAATTGGAGGGGGTAATATTAAAATTTACAAATAGGAATAATTGGAATCTCATAAGCATTAAAATTATTAAGAATGGGGTATAACGTAACTGTTATTGAATAAGCTAATACTGTTGCATCAGAATGTAGTGCTTTTAATGGAAATGTTTTTAATCCAATGTACTTTTTACCATTAGTCACAAGAGTAATTAAAAATATATTAAGGCTAGGATAACTTAATTTATATGATTAAAAATATATTTGAAAAACCTGAATTAACTACAGTAAGATTTAATATGAATGCTTTTTTAGAAACCAATTTTATATAATGGGGAATTAATAGTTTATTATTGAGTATGACAGAGTATTATAATTAATTTATTTAATTAGCAATGCTTAAATAGTGAATTCAAAAAAATAATTAAGAATTGGATCTTTAACTTTATAGGACATCGAAAAATTAAAGCCTTCTGGGTTATTTAAAGGACATTTAATTGCAAAAGGATAATTAGGGTTTTTTGCTTCAGATTAAAAAGTTAATGCTTATAAAGATAGATTAGAATTATTAGGTATTCCTCATATAAAAGTTGACTCTTTTGAATAAATTGAATAATTCACTAAATCAGATTTAAAAACAGAACCAAATATTAAACTTTTCAATAGATTTAAAAAAGCATTGATATTAACTACTGAATCAAATTTAGAAACAAGAGAATTAACATAAACAATGCTCAAATATTGTTAAGAAAACTTTCCAAATTAATTTGCAATTGCATTTTAAACTTCTGCTTAAAATTTTGTTTTAGATACAGATAAAAATGTCAAAGGAATTTAAACAAATAAAGGGTATATATTAATATAATGATAGAATTGTTTTAGGAGATAGTTTTGTTATATGTTTAGCACATAAAAGTAAAGAATTAGCACATAAATTAAGACTAAATCTACCTATAGTTCCAGCAAAAGGATGGGCTATGGGAAGAACTGCTCCTTAAAATTTCAATTAAACTTTAGTTAAAGAATTTACTTTAAATACTCCAAATTATTTTGCAACAAATTTAAATGGACATTTAAGATTAGCAGGATGTGCTGAAGTTTGCACTGATACTCCATCAACTGATGCAAGTAGTGAATGGGGAGCAATTTAAATATTAAATAGATTTAATGAACAAAATGGATTTGACTTTAAAATGAGTGACTTTACTGTTAGAAGTTGTTTTAGACCATTAACACCAGATGATGTTGCAATAATTAGTGATGTACCTGGATTCAAAAATGTATTTATAAATGCAGGTCATGGATCAAGGGGTATGAGTTATTGTTTTGGAGCAGCTGATATAATGAGTTAAGTTATGGAAGGATCTAAGGAATTTGAAGATTACAATGTGAAGAGGTATTATTTTATATGATTTATTAATAAATATTCGTTAAATTAAATGTAAAAAAAAAAAGGACATTCTAAGAATCTATCAAAATAAGCTGTTGATTTAATTAATTACTATAATAACTTAAGGACATCAATTACTAATGAATTTGCCATGATGAATTTAAATAAAAAAATGTCATTATATATAGCTGATTAACGTAATTCATTTTGTAATTTTAATAGCTATTGCAGAAGAAGATGTTGAGGATTCTCCTATTAAGCTTTAAAGAAATTGTTCAAAGACAGAACATATTAATATTAATATTTATGCATAAACATTTGATTTAGATGAAGAATTATAATAAGATGTAAAATAGTTAAAATAAACTTTAAATTAAAGTATTTATCATTTATTAACAATAGGAATAACTTAATTAAAAAGTATAATTAATTAATCTGAGCAAATGAAAAATATGAAAAATTAAAATAACAAAGAAAATTAATGCTAAAATAATCAAAATTATGCTATTAATAAAATATAAATAAAAAAAAGAGTTTGAAAAAAAACATATAATTTGTTTCAATTTAATTCTTATTAATGTAATCTTATTTATACTTAATTCATATTTTATAAAAATAAATCTAAAAAAGATTATTTATAAATATTTATTTCAATTATTTTATTAATATTATATCTGATGACAATTGACATATGGATTTTAGCATAGAGCAATTTAATAATGTCCTGGTCTAAATAGTAAATTAATTTAATATAAATCCTAATTTTAATTATAAATTTCAACATCAATACCATCTCTTCTGAAAAAATATAAATTAACTTAACTAAATATTTATAATAATAAAAAATTACAAATTTAATTCTTCACTTAGAAGTTAAATTATGGCTTGATTAGTATTACATTCTTTTTACCAAGTGACAATCTCCTCATATAAATCTCCATCAAGAAAATTTGATATCTTATTTTTTTATTCTTCATATATTTATCTAACAATATTTCTAAAAATTGTTATTGAACATACATAAAATATTTTGTTACTTTTTGAAAAATATTCTAATAATTTAGAATTGTCTTGGAGTAGCTCTTGAATAACAGAATTAAAATATTATTTTATTTAAATTTCATTTTATGTCTTTATTAAGGACTAACCATTAAAAAATAATGTTAAATTTAATTTATTAACCTTATTAATAAATTCAAGTATTTTATTATTTTATCTTGAATTTTATAATAACATCTTTAAGTATTAATAGAAAAACGATGTGTAAAAGCAATTTCCATCTCCTCTTACTCTTTAATAACCAATGATATTTTTGCATTTGTTTTCAATATCTAATTTTTGTATTCCATATTCTTTATTAAAAGCAACTTAATTTTCTGGTGGATTTATATAATTAATATCAAGTAACTAAGCTCCAGATAAAAATTCTAAATTTTCAATAAATTCATTTAATAAATTAACATTTTCTTTTAAACACTTTTCTTCTTAAATAGACAATTCAATTAATTATTATTGTTAATATTGTATTATATTAACTTCAATCAATTTTTAAGAAATTTTTTTTCCTTAGTTAATCCATTCATCTAATTGTGCAAATATATACCAAAATTCTTTGATCATTACTGTTTATTACAATTAAATATTCTATTGAGTAATTAATAAAGCAGCATCAGCTATTAGTTTAACAATATTTTAATAATGGCTTTAAACTCTATTTATATACTATTCTAATGATGTTATTAATGTCTTTGTGATATTCATTATTATATAATTTAAAATTATAATTGTTAATTATAAATAAATATTTTATCTCTAAATACTTATCGATAGGATAAGGATAAGCTCATAATAGCATAAATTCTTAATGCTATTAAATTTTTAATTTTTTTTTCTTATCTCCATTACCTATTGAAGTGTTTCTAAAAATATCTATATACTCTTAATAATTTTATTTTCTTAACCATAGATTGTTCATATGATATTCAATTCAGTTTTTAAATAAATGAAATTTTTTAATGATCTCAAGTTGAAGTTTGATGAAAAAGAATTAGAAGAGAAATATTAGATAGATAAAGCGAAGTCAATAAAGAAGCCTGTCTTTTTATTTATACTACTTCTTTCCTTCTGTTCTAATATTACAGTATTAGTACTCCATTTTTTTGTTAAGCCTTCAGAAACTTGGTATATAAATGCCATATTAGTTGGTTTGACAATAATTTAAACTATAATGATACTTATACTTAAACAGATTCAATTGATATAATTTGGATTGACATTTAGCAGTATTACAATAGGGATTTTATAATTAAATGTTGACCCTTTAAATACAACTTAGACTGAATTTTATGTTTATGGATGTATATTTATGTAATTTCAAGCAGTGCTATTTATGATTTCTAATTTTGATCATGCAGTTTTTTAAGTAATTTTTAGTCTGGCAATAAGAACATTAATTACTACAATTTATTCAAAGAGAGCAGATTATTTATCTATATTTGTAGGAGCATTTGCTTGTATTTTAATTCTTATTACAATTTATGTAAATGATAAAAATGCCAGAAGATATTTTATATAAAACTTGAAGGAGAACAATCTTAAAAAGTTAGGTAAATTTTTGCTAAGTAAACCATATCTTAAATTATAATTTCATGAAGATTAATAGATTTTTTAATTGTTGAGTGAAAATCAAATTAAAAAATTTCCAGGTTATAATGAAGAGATATGTGATGGATGTAATACAAGAAATATGTTAAGATTTTATAAATCGAATAATGAAAGTTTAGAGGAAATTTTAATAAATCAGATTGATTTAATTAAGTTTGGTTGTATTTTATTGATAAAATGTGGAAAAATTAGATTCTTAATAAAAATATGTGCAATAGATCCACAACATCGTTAATATTTAATTATTTTTTAAGAATATTAACAATAAATAGTAAAGGTCTTATAATAAGAAGAAGAATAAATAAAATTAAAAGATTTCTTAAAATAAAATCAAATTTATTATCATTAAAAAATATTTAATTTAGGAGCTTTCAGTGTATTATTTTTAAATAAATAAATTATAAAGAAAATTGAGTTTAATTTACTGTTAAACAAAATAGTTAGGATATACAAAAGTAGATTTTTCCCAAATATTGAAATTGAAATCTAATGGAAAGAGAATTCAATTTATATTTGTTAATATTTACATTAATTAAGAATCTTTTTAATTTAATTGTTTGAAATAGTTTCAGAAATCACTTTAAATGATACAGAGAAAGTTCTTTTAATTCTTAATCACAATCTCAATAATATTGAACTTAAGATAGAAGGTATAAATTAACAACTCTTTTCTTAAAAATACAACGAAAATTATTTTATTAGTAGGATTTAAAGCCTACTATTAGATGATTGTTAATTTAATGAAAATGAAACAATTTTACTATTTATAAATTATCCAATTGGATCATACTATTAAAAGAATATTTGAAAATCAATCACTGAATATCATGAAGTAAATTATATAATTTAAATCTTTTTTGTATATATTTATTATATCTATTAATTTTTTAGAAGTAGTATTTTATTTCTTAGAGATTAAAGAATTTTTTTGATAATATTATCAAATTAATTTATGAGTATACATTTTATATATTGATATAATGATTATATGAATTCATTATGTAATTACGATTGGATTCGTTATGATTTGGAAAGTATTCATATAAATAATATTTTTCTGAATAGAATATTAAATTATACTCTAAATTAATATTCTCTGTTTGGATGGGAGGAGCTATTTCAAAAAAAAGATGGGGAAAATCAATAATGGATTAAGACAATGATAGTGATAGTGATAATTCTAATAAATCAAAAGAAACACCAAAAAATTAACAATCATTCATTTATCGAAAATTGAAAATTGATGAGAATTTTCCAACTTGGCTATAAGAAATGTTTAAAAAACATGGACCTTATAATTCTCCTGAAAAATTAGAAATTAATAAAGATTTAGAATATGTAGAATAGGAATTAGATGAAAATTATTTTTTTTTAGGGTTTACTTAAAATAAGAAAAAGCATGGATATGGAGTGATGTTGATGAATGAAATATTTTACGAGGGTTGTTTCGAATAAGACGTGATAAAAGGATGGGGTAGGCAATTAGAACCTACACTATTAATGGTAAAAATAGAAATAATAATAACTTAAAGGAAGGATATTGGGAAAATAATTAGATTGTTAAAGATAAATTACTAATTCAAGGGAATAAGAAATATTAAGGATAATTTATAAATAATACACTTCATGGAAAAGGAACAATGACATTCGATGAGGAAGATGAAATATATGAAGGTGATTTTGATTTAGGAATTAAACATGGTAAAGGAATAATGAAAAATTTGAAATATGATTGTTAATATGATGGAGATTTTTAGAATAATAAAATGGAAGGAAATGGTATATTATTATTTGGAAATGGAATGGAATATGAAGGAGATTTTTTTAATAATTAAATGCATGGTAAAGGGTATTTGAAATATCCTGATGGAAAATATTATAAAGGTATGAATATTAAAATATAAAGGTGAATTTTTGGAAAATAAAATGCATGGTAAAGGAATTCTAAAGGGAATTAATGATATATATGATGGAGAATTTTAAAATGGATTAAAACATGGTTATGGAAAAATGATAGTTAATAAGTTTGAAATAGTAGGGATCTGGGTAAATGATGTTTTCAAAGAAGAAACTGAATGATTAGATTCAAGTTAATATAATTTATATTATGAAATAATAATAACAACTTAAAGGAATACCCAACATCAGATCACAATATTATGTAGCGGCTTAAGCATTAAATTCTTAATTATCTTCAAAAATTAGCAAGACTAAGTCAAGTTATATTGATGATTCAAATAAAAGTAAATATCAAAATCAACATCATTTAGTTAAAGATTACTCTTATTTTTAATTATCTACACAGAAAACATAACCAAAATGTACTGCAAAAAGAGTAAATGTAAGCTTAGATTAACCAAAACAAGATGATTCAACAGTCTTACCTCCATTAAGAAAAGAAATATTGAGATCAAGATAATCATAACCTACTGTCACTAAAAGTAAATAATAATAAAGAAATAATTCTCCTTTACTTCCATTAGAAAGTCTTCCTGTAATAGAACCATCAAAAATTTCATAAAAAAATATAGGGATAATATCAGCATATGCAGCAAATACTCACTAAGGTCTAGTTAGATAATATAACGAAGATAGAGTTTCAATTATTTTAAATTTAATGAGACCAAATTCTAATGTGAATTAAGGTTATTGGCCTTAGAGTTCATTTTTTGCAGTTTATGATGGTCATGGAGGACCATAATGTGCAGATTTTATGAGAGATAATTTGCATTAATATGTAAAAATAATGATATTAAATAGATTATTAAAGAAGATTGTTTTCCAAATAATCCTAAACTTGCAATTGAAAGAGGAGTCTCAAAAGCAGAGAAAACTTATTTAGAAATGGCTGATTAAAAAGTGTTAGATAAATCTGGTTGTTGTGCAGTATTTGCATTATTTGTTGATAATAATTGTTATGTTGCAAATATAGGTGATTCAAGAGCAATTATATCTCAAGGTGGAAAAGGGAAATCAATAACAGTTGATCATAAACCATCAACTTAAGAAGAATAATAAAGAATTAATAAATTTGGAGGATAAATTTATTAAACATAACTTTAATAATTAAATGGTGAAATTTAATTAGGACCACATAGAGTTTTACCAGGAAGATTAGCTGTTTCAAGAACATTTGGAGATGCTGAAGCTAAATTAACTAAATATGGAGGTATTCCTAATGTTATTTCATCTGAACCTGATATCTTTTAGTTATAAATTACAGATTAAGATTTCTTAATTTTAGCATGTAATTTTATCATTTGATTAAGGTGATGGTATCTATGATAAAATGAGTACAGAAGAAGTTATATAATGTGCTTGGAATGTACAAACATCAAACATACATATTTTTGGTGGTAAGGCTGTAGAAGCCATAATGAGATTGTCATTATAAAGAAAAACTTTCGATAATATAACAGCTGTGTTTATTGGTTTTCCTTAACTAGAGAAAAAGTTAAAAAATAAATCATAAATTTAACAATGATACTGTATTTCAATCCATTATCTTGTGTTACATATTTTAATCTTTATATTTCTAAATATAATTTGGTTTAAGTTCACTCTTTAAACGAAATCGTTTTTCATTATTACACTTTTAAAGATTCTAACGAATTAAGAATTTTAAGTTCTTTTTAATTATTGCTTAACAATATCTATATACTGTTTTTAAGCGATATGATTTTAAAACTTCATTGATGTTCCACTCAATATCAAAATGAATGTAATTTTTGATTTCATCAATGTCAAAATTCTAATTTATAGTTTAATTAATTTCTTCTTTTTTAACCATTTTTTTAGTATTAATTTTTCTTGCTTGCATTATTAAGTAATATTCAATTTATTTTTAATTGTAAATAGTTCTTTATTTTTTATTACGAATCCTCAAGAATTTAATTTTTGGTCTCATTAATCTTGATGATACATAATGAAATTGTTAACAATATTTAATTACATGACCTTTGCGATTACATCCTAAACATTTTATATTTAGATCTAAAAAATCATTATTTTCCAATTTTTGTTTTATCATGTGAAATTTTTAGAATTACTCATAATTTAATGATTATAAGAATTATTATCTAGATAATTTTACTAAATTAGTAGTTTCAGTAGTAATTAATTCAGCAGTTCTTGGAATATTAGAAAAAAAATTTATTGTTCCAAAACATTACTCTGCATATCCAAGATGTATATTATTGGCCATAATTGATACTTTACCTTAAATAATATAATAAATATGATGATCATCATTAATTATAGTTTCTGGAGGAAGAACTAAAAATAATTAAATAGATTTACTATATTCATTAATTTTGATGGCTCTATTCATTGTTATAGGAAGAGTTTTGAAGAATCTTAAGTTCATATGAGTTATTACTTAATTTCTTAATTCTTCAGATAGATCAGATATCATTAATGATGATCTTACTTCATAATCATTTTCTACTACCCATTCTAAATAATTTTGAATTTTAAGTCTTAATTTACCTGAGCAACCATGGGTTTTAGTGTATTTATTGATGATCTACTATTTCATGATCAATTCTGTTAATTATGGATCTTCATATTGAAAAATAGATATCATGCTATTTGCAGTATATCCAAAAACACCTGATGCTAAAATCATTGCAAATATTGTATATATTTATTCTTCTGCTGTATATGGATGAACATCTCCATATCCTACAGTGATCATAGTCGTAATTCTAAATTATCAATTTTGACATTTTACGTGAAATAGAATGATGTTAAATAATCATAATCGTCTTGATTAGTCAAATTAAATATACAAGCACTCCAATGAGCTAAAACTACTATTATAAATGTTAATTTGATAAATTCCATTAAAGATGAGAAGTCATTTCCAAAAAAGGTCTCTAATCTTCTGATTAAGAGCTTCAATTTAAAAGCTTTAATCATTTTGATTACTTTAAGAAATTTAAAGAATCTTAACATTCTTATCATTTGTACATTGCCTCCCTACCATAATGTTGATATTTACTTCAACAAAATAATCATATGGTAATGAACTAATAAGATCCAACCAAAACCAGAATTTAAGATAGTTGCAAATGATGGTTGATCTTTTTAATATTAATTTACCATCTATATAAATAGCACAATTGAATTGAATAAGAATATCCACTAAGAAGAAATCATCCATAATTTCCATGAACAAAGACAATCCCTTATCATCAATCTCGAAGGATAAATTAAGAGGAATGATCATCATTTGAATTACAATAAAAAGCATACAAATGATATCCCATACTAATCTAAAAGGATGATTAGGTTGCCATGGTAAAGGAAGGAGAGTTTTTTTAACTTTTTATTTAGTTTCTGTTTCATTTTTTCTAAGAAAAGTATGAAAGTCATGAATGTAATCTTCCCTTAATTATTTTTCAATATTCATATTAAATATAATAATTTTCAAATAAGCACAAATCACGAATAAAATATCATTAAACAAAGGAATGCCATTAAATTTAAAATTGATCCTTGACAAATAGAACTATCTAAATCACAGTCAACTTAAGCCAATTAATATTGAACAGCTGCCATAGCCCAGGTAGGTGTTTAAGAATTAATTACTAAAGGAGCATTGATATCCCTAAAATTTATTAAGATAATTTACATAGTATCTGGAATATTATATCCTATTGATAATAATTAATGAACATAGAGTGATAAGAAAAAGTTAGTGCTTACATATTGATTTGATGAATAAGTAGAATTTGCTTAAACTTATGACCAACTCATCTTGCAGAATTCTTAGGCTTAACTTAAGAATTATGGTAACTATTTTTTATCTATATAAAAACAATTACTTTGAAAGTATTAAGTTAAAGAAAGTTAGCAATTGTAGCCACACCACTTACTGCATAAATTGAATAAGATGTAGGTAATTAAGGTTAATCAATTGCATTTATTCCACATAACTCATCTTTTACTGTTCTACATTAGCTATTTAAGAAAGATTATATCAAAGCTTAACATTATTCTACATTACCACTTCCTGATAAAGAATACTAAACTTTTTAATAGGTCCAAGTTCCACTATATCCTTGATGATAACATGGACTAATGACTTAAGTTCCACTGATGCTTTTTGCAAGAACAGCATCTCTAGCTTAATCATTACCATAACCAAGATATGAGATGGCATATAAATTGATGTCTTCATCAGGCAATGTTAAAGTAACTATATCTGATTCATATTATATGTAATCCACTTTAAATGCAATCTAAGTTGAAGCACCTCCTAAGTCTATAGTGATTAAACTTCCGTCAGTTTTACCCAAAAGATACTCAACTCCTAACCAAAGATATGTGGCCTATACATCAAAATAGTAATTACTTCGTCTTGACCTGATATTACTCTAGCCCAATTGTCAGCCTGAAATAAATAACCACTTCTACTCAGTTGCTTTCTGATCTCATCTATAAGTGCATTTTATTTATTGATATCTAATAATCTCATTCCAGCAGTGGCTCCCATGAATATTGGTGTATATTCTTTTTGAGTTACTGGCACTTTAGAATTTATGAATTCAAATATAGGGGCTAAATATGTGGAGATCTCATCAGGATATTTAGTTGATACTCCTGGACTTGTCTTTAATTATTATGACTAACAAATTTTCTAATTCAATTACTTCTTAAGTGATGTCGGTTAAAGGATATATTTTACTAGTTCTACATGGCCAAGAATATATTGTAGTCTTTGTACTTGAAGATCCACAATCTAAAATGACACCATAACAAGTTTCATCTGCTTAAAGAAATCTTTATGCAAAACATAGTGTAGGTATAAGTAAATATAAAAACATCTTTTATTTATTTAAATATTAACATAATCAAAATCAATTGTTCATTTATCATACCCTTCAAATAACATTAATTTAATTAAATGATATGATATTCATCTAATTTATTTTTTTATAAATTTATCACATATAATCTTATTTTCCATTTCAAATATAATACAATTCATAAACGTTACCTTTTTCTTAAAAAATTGTTTAGTATTTTGAAGAATCATAATTAATTAAATATTCTACAGTAGTAAAAATATTAAATTAAACAGATATGATATCAATAAATTTATATATATTCATTTCAAAAATATTAGAAATAAAGAAGTTTAACAAGTATTAATAATAATTAGAAATATTTTAATTACTTTTTTTGTTATGTTCCAATTCTATTATAATTGAAATAGATAAATGAATCAATTTAAGCAATTGTTTCATTCTTCTACTAATAAGTAAATGTAATTAATAATATTTAAGTTTTATTAATTTAATTATACAAGACTTATTTTGTTAATAAAATGTATTAATTTAGATCCTCCATTTATTATGAACCAAGTGATAGCGGAAGTGTTAAGTCAGTTTAAGTTGCAAATGCCAAATAAGATTAAGTTAGATATCTTACAGATTAATTATAAGCAGTGATTATATTTAACGAAAAACTAGAAAAAGAAATTACCTCCTTAAAACAATAAAATCAATAATTAAAATAATCTGTTTTGGATAAAGATAAATAAATTTAAGATAGTCAAGATTCCTAATCAAAAACAATTAGTAAATTGCAGTAATTTAATCATTTATACTTTTAGTGTTCTATTATCAGAAAACAAAAAATTACAAGAAATTGTAATTTCTACAAATAAAAACTTAAAAAATTCCAATTCTATAGTTTAATAACTATAATAAGAAAATAATGTTTTAAAATAAACAATGCATTCATAAGAGGAATATCATGTAGAAGAAATGAAAAAAAGAGCAAATGAACTTGAAGAACATTACTAATTAATGTAAAATATCGTTTCTGATTTAACATAATAAGTTTCATAATTATGTGAGGAAAAATAAAGACTATAAAATGAATTAGAAGAAAAAAATAAAATATAACAAAAATGAAATGTTTATTATTTTGATAAAATTGATTAAAAATTAATAATGTTTTGATTTTCAAAAAGGCAACATGAATTATATAAAAACTCATAAATATCAATCTATATTCTGTATATCAGAAATTATACAAAATATTCTGAATAATAATATACAAAGAGAATATCTATCAATAATTACTTTTACAATTCCTATTATTTTATTCATCTATTAAATAAACTAATTAAGAATATGATTAATTAAATTATTAATTTAATGATTCAAAAAAACGATTAATATATTATTAAACTAAATGATTTGGAATTAAATAAAAATATAAGCAAAATTGCTTCAAAATTATCTTAAATCTTATTCATTGTAAATAATAGTCCAATTTTCTATCAAGTTCTCTTATATTACTTAAATTTGTTAAATTTAATATTCTTTTAATTTTATCAACTATTTTTTAATAAACCTCTTAATCCACTATAAGACAAGCTCCCTTATGATTCAATTCTCCTTTATTACATCTAAAATATTTACATAATGTAAATACTATGTCCTTATATAATTAATAAAATTTTACTTCATTTAATTATGCCTATTTCTTATGTTCAAGATAAGATTATAATATTTATTTAATGAATTTCCAAACTTCTTTTAAGCTTGGATCTGATTAACAAAAATAATCTTATGGTGCACATTATATAACTAAATCTTTTAAACATCTGATAAATTTTTCATTTTCTTTAAACTATTATTTTAATGTTTTAACACCTTCTATAACTTCATGATTTAATAAACTAAAACTAGAATTAATATTTTTGCTATCAATAGTTAAATTAAGTTCATCTGCTAATTGCTTAAAAGTTTTTTCAAATTATGTTAAGTCACATTTCTCAATAACAGAAATTTGATTATTAATAGAGAGATTATTAAATTCAAGATTTTATTTGAGATCATGAAGTTATTATCTAAATTAATCAACTTTAGCCAACAAAGCTTTATTTTCTCTTTCAAGTTGTGAACACATACATTCTTTTTTAGATTAAAAGTTTTAAGGAGTAGCTATTATAAAATATATTCAAAATTTTACAATTTATTATATATTTTTCTTATCTAAAATCAAGAACTTTTTTAATATCCTTTTGATTTTTTTTTAAAAGCTATAATTCCTTATTCTTTTATTATATTTCTTATCTGGATTCCAATAATTATTATTCATAGATTTCAATTTATCTAATTTATTATTAAATAACTTTATTCTTCTCATTTCTTAATAAATCTATCTATTATGTCATATTTTTTAAAGTATTAGTCAATTATTTTTATAGTTCATCAATTAAATTATCTTTTGCTTCTATTTTTTAATACAATTCACTTTAAGTTTTACATGGAGATATCTATGATTGCATAGATAATTCTGTCACTTTTGAAAGATCCACACATTCTGATAATTCATTAATGAAACTACTGAAATAAATGATAAATAAGAAATTAATACTTTTAAGATTTTCTAGTAATAAGAGTATCACAACTTTCAAATCTGAATTTAGGAGATAAAAATCCAGGATCATTTTCTTTTTAAGAGATGCTATGTTATCGTTTAGTTTTTAATGGTTATAGTTATGATTAATCTGTGTTAATTCCAAATGTATTTTATGCTTTAGTAAAACAATCATGTTCATATGATTTAGATCTAATATGACCAGGTATAGATTCTATTTTATTGCTTTAAGATTAATAGTTTTAGAGAACATTAATTTCTGGTTATTTAGTATGATATTAAAATTCTTTCTTTTTCTAAGGAACATAGGTAACTCTAGTGTCATAATCAGTTTACTATTAGACTTTCATATTTTGTTATTATTTCAAATTTATTTTATAAAATTTGATCAACTGATAATATATAATTTTTTATTTAATACTCATTAATTTGCTAATCCTCCTACAAAACAAGCAGCTGTAATTCTTGCTTAAGTGTTTATATTTAATTTGATGTCACTAAGATCCTTATCAATATTTTCCACATAATCTATAATAAAATTAATAATCCCTTGAACACTGTATTTTTCTAAATGAGAATCCAAAATCAAGAAACTTATATCATATCCCTAAAAATAATAAGATAAAAACTTACTGGAATTGGTTTCCTTCTTAAAATTTCAAAATAATCAGCTCTGACTGCCAAATACTTAGCAAATTTTTCACCTATTAATCTATCTACTTCATCTAGAGCTTTAATTGAGAAGCTGATCTATATATTCTATAATCTAGAATTACTCTTGTTGAATTAATAGAAGGTTCAATAACACATTTCTCTTTTTCACTTCTACACAAATATATAGGTGATAATACTAGTTGTCTAGTTTTTGATGAATAACTAAACATTATAGAAATCAATATCATTACCCATTCAATTCAATTTCTGGTTTGCTTTGTTTTTCAATTATTTCTGATGGAAATGCTCTCAAACATAATGTAGCTTCTAATGTTTTTCTGATGGCATCTGAATACACTTGAACGGCAGCTGCCATTATTATATTGTTTTATTAAATTAATATATATTTGAGTATCAGAGATATTCAACAAATTTAATAGTTAAAATAATGCTTTAATTGATTAAATGCTTGTTAAAGATCTCTAAATCCATTCAAATTTAATTATATCTTTTAAGATAGAATACAAGTTAATTTAAATAATATATAGTATAATAATAATAATAATAATATATAATGGGCTAATCGAAAATAGGCCCATCTCATCCAGATAGGTCTTTTTCATCAAATAAATTTTAATATGATAGATAATTCACTTTTCATGAACCAGATAATTATGAATTGTTAAATAAGGCCTTAACTTTTAGTAATGAAAATTTGATGATTCATGAATGTTTATACATAAATGGACATTTTCTTTCAAATTGTAAGTTTACTATTAATTCATTTTATAATCTGAAAGATATCAAAAACCTTTTACAAAAAGAAAATAAAATATTGACTTTTTAACATGAATTTGAGAGAATTAGTAAAGATTTTAGATTTAAGTCAAATATTATTACATAAAACACTACAATTTAAGAAGTGAATATAACTTAATTATATAAGCAAACCAATTCTTTTTAAAATCAAAATATATAAATGTTGGATAGTTTTGGAACTAATAATTCAATTAATCAAATATCAAATAGAGGAAGGTAGAATCAAAAATAAAGAAAAGCAGGTGAATCATCTTCTGAAGATTTTACAGATTTAGATGATAAAAGTAAATCTCCTAGTCCTATTTCCAATAAATCTTAAGAAATTTTCAAGAAGAATAATGTTATTTTGAAGAAAAACTTTCCTTCTGATACTGATAGTGGTTAGGAACAGAAACAAATAAATAAAGAATATAGTCGAATAATTAAAGATAAAAAACCTTAAGCTTTGAATGAAGCTTCTATTTAAAATCCAAATTATTAACTTGATGAAGATTAAGAAGAATAAGATTTAGTATTTCAAGTTAATTCAGATCTAATGAACCTAAAAAGTAGAATAGAATAGTAAATTGGTCCATCCTATAAAAATATTCCTAAATCAGAAATATTTACATCAAATTATTAGAAACTTATAGAAAAATAAAACAATTAATAAGTAATGCAGTTTTACTATATTATTAGTAGAAACAAAATAACTAAACTCGTGTAATGGAATATTAAGGTTTAGAAAAATAATAATTTTAATAAGACTATTAATCATAGAATAAATAGATTAAATAATAATAATAATAATAATAATAATAATAATAATAATAATAATAATAATAATAATAATAATAATAATAATCAAATCTTTATCTATAAAATAAGTAATATCAATAATTAAACTCTAATTTCTCAGAAAATAAAGAAATACCTAAACCTGATCAATTAAAAGGAGTAACTATAAAAGTCAATTAAAATATGTAATCTCCAAAAAATAGTTTGGCATATAAACCAATTGTATAAAAAGAATTTTAGATTCATCTTGATAGTTCAAATGCTTCAAGTGTTTATAAGCCTCCTTGGGATGTAAATTAAGTGAAAAAATAGTTTCCAAATGAAAGCAACTCCTCAGTTTGTTTTGACGATATCTATTAATAGAAAAGGAAATAACAGTAACAACAATAGTTTACTCCAAATAATATTAAGATTGATGTAAAATAATTTTAATAAAAGAGGAATTGAATTGTTTAATCCTTAATCGAAATATTGTTGTCAATTAAACAATTTTAAAATAAGCAGCAATATTGGAGAATTTTAACAATAGCATTTTTATTTTTTTCAATAATTTTCTTAATTTCTTTTAGTTTTAAGAGATAATAATTCATTGTATTTTATATTTTTTCTTTTGCCTAAACTTTATTTTTTATAATACAATTTAGTCTAATTCTATATAAATCTCAACAAATGTAAATTAATAATATTATCGTAATTGTAGTAATCTTATATTATTGTCTTTAATCAAATTAAAAAATGACTTAAAAACTTCTATTTAATATATCTCATTCTTAAGTATTCTTAAAACCTTAATATGTATTAAGAATTTATAAATCATCAACAGGCCAAATTAAAATATCACTTTCCTTGTTGTTGATTAATCATAAAAATTGCTAAAAGTAATCAAAAATGAAAGTATTTTCAAATATATTTTAAAGGTTCAAGATGTGAGTGAAAATATTTTATAACACTAAATACTTATAAAAGATACATTGAAATATTTGCTGAATAATTATTCCAATCATTAATTTACCTAATAAACTAATTTATCATTTCATAACAATGTATAATCATAGTTAAATATGAAAAAGACTAGTAATATAAAAATGCTCAGTATTAATCCCTTATTTCTATAATTTAAAAACTATATTTTTTTGTGTAAATTTTTCATATATTTAGAAAATTATGGGAATTTGCCAAAATAGTAAGAACATTAAAAGCCCAATCAATACTAATCCTATTTCGTAATATTCCTCAAACCCTTCAATTCTAGAAAAAATAACTAATCCAAAACAAATTTATATTAATCCTCATTTAAATTTTATTGTTCCTTCCGAACCTCAAAATTATGATCCATTAAGTAATGTATTTCTTAATCAAGATCCTCATCGATAATATAATGTGCTTATAAATGGAGTCAGATTTGAAATTATTAACTCTATTGAAGATTGTATTTTATCAAATGAAGACATCGATGAATGAGCATTTATCATATAATGTCATGATTTATGTTAATATATGACTAATAACTATTAATCAAAATATATTACTTTTAATTTCTTTACGAACTATCTTGGATAATAATAAATTATATAATGAGAATATTGTTTATAAAAACTTATTCAGAGCAAAAAAGGAAAGTGTAGAAGAACTTAAGAAATAATATATATGAAAAATAAAAGAAAAACAAATTTTCAGAATTGTCAAGTTTAAATAGTAAAATTATTTTCTCATTTGTTTCATAAAATAAAAATACTTGAATAAATATTTAAAAATTCTGCAACACTTATTTTTATCAACTTTTATTTTCCTATTAAACTTTCATCAGCTTATTATTATTATTATAATATAATCTACAATATTTCTATAATGCTTACCTAAGTTTAAAATGATTTTTTCAAGTTTTCTAATTGATAAGAATAGGCTTATTCTAATCTCTTCTTTCAATTTTCCATCATTTGACTAAACTACATATTGTTTCTTTACTAATTGTTTTCTAACTTATTTAGCAATGCTTCTTGTTCTTTTATAGTATTATTTTAAGATTAAATAATTAAGTTTTATTTATAAATTTCATCTTTGAATTCATAACAGTTATAAGTGAGCTAAAATAAAAATACTAAAATACTTATTCATAAGAATTATGAAATTATTATATTTAGTATTTTTAATTTTCTAATTCTTTTTTCATATTCTTTCACAACTATTTCATAATTATTGTAAATAGATTTTTGTTGCCATTAATTTTCATTTTTGTTTTTCTTTTATTAATTATTTAAATTCATTAATCAATCTAAAATTTTTATAGATCCTTTTCATTATAATTGATTATTGATATTTTATCTAATTATTCTATTTCTAACAATTAAATTAATGAAAATTGATTATTTATTTATTCATTAAGTACTTTTTCTTTTTACATTAATTCATCTTATTTATTAAGCATTTTATACTTCTCTTTTCCATTTAGCTTTAAGAATTAAGAGTAATAATTCTAAATTTCTTCTAAACGCAATTAATATTATTCATTTAATAAATCTTCTCTTTAAGGTTGCTCCAACTTAAATTTATTAATTTCTCCTTGTTATATAATATTTAATGAGACAATATCCTGAGATTCCTTTTTCAGATTTTAAATCTTTAAGTTGCTTATTTATTCTTCCTAATTTAACTAAGCTCGATATTTTTAGTTAGTATGAATTAGAATTTCTATTTCAGAATTTTTTATAACAATTATTTCTTTTAATTTGTTAATTCCCTATTCATTTATTTTTTAGTAACCTTGTTTTGTGCAATAAACTTTCATATTATTCTTTAGTTTTTGTTTTATCAATTCTAATTGCATTTAATGGTCTCTTAATAAAATTGATTATTTATTTCTAATATTTTCTAATTCAGATCTTAAAGGTACACAATCACAATTCATCTTAATTGATAATGATTTGTAAATTTTTCACTATAAATTTTAATAACTATTTGTTATATTTAAAAATTCAAGTAATATGATAAAATTAGATTAATTTAGATTTTGATAAGATGTTGGTAAATGAGTATTTAATTTATAATCATGTTTTTGACAACTTAAGAATTTTAATATTATAGTAAAATGAAATTGAGATTTGATTAATTAACTATGTTTAATAGTTTGTAAATTTATTTAAAAATTAAGTAAATTAAAAAAATTAACGAACTCTTAAATCTATAAAAACAAAACTAATGATTTTTGCTAAAAGAAATCGTTTATTTTTTGTTAATTTTAATTTGATTATTCACTAGATTATTCATAATAATCAAATCACGTTTATAGAAAGACTTAATCATCTTTCCTATTTATACACGTTTTTAATGTATAATGAATATATTGAGTTATTTTTAAAAAATAGCTGGCATAATCTGAAAAATTGCTTAATGAATTAATATTATCAATTTTAGTATCTATAAATATTAATACATATATTTATTAATATTTTTGAAGAATGGGAGTTTGTGTTTCCAAGGAAAAGAAAAATAAATCCTTTAATTATTCTACAAGGTCTTAATTAAACCTTTAAAATTTTATGATAACTTAAGATAAACAAAATACTATATTATATCACCCAATAAAAATTCAAGCTGAAGTTTAACCAAAAGAATATGATTATACAAGTTATCAACACATATATATCTTTAGATCCACATAGGTAGTATAATGTAATTCTAAATGGAGTGGTTTTTGCAGTAGTCAATTCTATAGAGAGGTCTTTTGAAGATGAACCAATCAATAATGATAAATGATACATTTAAATTTAAATAAGAAGAATATTCTATCATCCTAATCCATGCTTTCAAATTTCTACAATTTAGGATTCAAATTTTTTCTATGTTTCTACTAATTATATCTTTTAAATATCAATATTATTAAGATTAATACCAATCACTACAAATAATTTTGAATAAGGAAAAATATTTAAAGGAATATTTTCATAAGCTCAATATTACCTTTCTTTTTAAATACAGATAATATCATTATTGATATTTCATAATCTGCAAAAATACCAATATAATACTTTGTGTATAAATTGGTAAATTCATTCTCTCAATTACTCCAAATTTCTCTAGATTTCTCCACAAATTAAAATATACTAGCCTATTCTTAATTAACATTTTGCGGTTCTTAATTGTTTATTAACCTCCCTCTTATAGAAAATTATGGACAATCCTAATAAATCAACAATAATGTTGTTAAAAAAAGATCAAATTTCTCTTACTATAAGGATATTTCTTGAATCCTTATAGTAAGAGAAGAGCATAAAATAAATGAAATTAAAAAATAGTATTCCAATTAAAATAAATCCAATTATTTCACTATTTTTTAGATATTAGAAATGATTATCTTGAAGAAATACTGCTGAAAAAAATTTAGAAAATAGATTGATTATCATTTTATTATACCTCACTTAATAAAATAAAGGAAAAAAAATAAAGAAAACTCTTTATTTAAGGAAGTATGTATATAATAGCTAAAATTAATTTCAGAAGTGATTTAAGTTATCATTCTACTTGTCGCACTATTAGAAAATATTATTTGTTCATTATTTTTTCAAACATTCCATCTGTGCTAGATAATTAAATTGCTAAGAATAAAAATATTTAAATCCAGCAATAAACATATTTTAATAAAATTTTTAATTGATTAATAAGTCTATCAATAAGACCATATATCAAAGGATGAAGGGATGATAAACAATTTTAACATTCTTATCCATAAAATATAATTGATTATTCATTAACTTTTTTAAATTAATATTATCATAATTCTTGTTCTTTTAGATGTAATTTTATTAAAAAAGGATAGGTTAAGTATGTATTAATTTATTGCAAATATTAATATAAATATATATATTTTTTGTATTTATTAAATATCTTTAGAAATTAATATGCTGGATGATATTTCGAGTTCAAAGAGTTGCTGGGAGCATGATCTTGGGCCTGAAAATTAATCACATTTTTTAGAAAAGTATTTTTATGACTTAATTACGGATAATTGTGATCAAATATTAACAAATACTTTATATAGATCATTAATAGAGTAGATTTCAGATAAGAAAACATTAGAAACCATATTAACTAGATATATATAGGATTAAATTGATTTGTAATAACGTTAAAAGATTCATTCAAAATACTTTTTTGCAAAATCAGTTGTTTCCATGAAAAAATTAATCTTATAATTTAGACAATTATTAGTTCCAGAAGAAAATATTAATAATACTAGCAGCACATTAAGTTAATCAATTGAAAAAAAAAATAAAAGTGGATTTTTACAAAACTCAGAATTTATAGAATTATATGAAAACGAATATTTCAAAGAAATTGGTGAACTTAATAAAGGAGAATTAATTTATATAGATGTTAAGTTTCGTATAACAAATTCATAATTAAAAGAAGAATTATATAAAATAAGATCTCATATTCTAAAATAATTGCTTTTTTAAACGAGCACTGATGATAAGTATTAATATATATTGTAATTTAGTTTCTTTTAAGCATTTAATGATTATTATAAATTAAAAACAATTACAGTTCTATTATTTGTTAATGGAGATATTAATTTTGATTATGAAAAATATTTTGATTTAAAGGAATTATATGTAGGATAGAAGAAATTCTTGATTAAATTGAAAGTATTATTATTTATCTATTTATAGGTGTGTTATATTTCAGCTAATAGACTAGCATAAAATTTTTGTATATAAAACAATATTATTAACCATACAATCACACAATAAAATATGGCATTTTATGAATTGAAAAGATATGGATAATGCAAAGTTATTATTAATAAAACTATTTGTGAATTAAGAAAAATGAAATAAAAAGCAAATTACAGCATATTTAAAGATTATAAATTTTATATTTTAGCAATTGGAGGTATGACAGCTATTGGATTACTTTGGAAAAGTTTTTCTAAATAAGAGAGTTATGCTAGAAAATTATTAAAATAATAATGAGTATACTGTTATTAATTTATAAATTTATTTATTTAACTGCTAATAGAATGAACTAACAAAATCATGTAATTTCAGAGAATCTCTTGATTTCATAACCACTTTATGACAATGATATAAATGCATAATCTATATATGATAAATACCTGAAAGATTGTTCTTTGATACCAATTAGATTAATAGAGGAATCAAAGGAAACTTAAGAAAGGCCATTTGCAGGAACAAGGCAAAATATTTAACAACAATAGAATTAAAGAAATGTACAATAAATTTAGGAAATTAATTCTTAAGAAGGAGTCTAAAGAAATAGAAATCAATAATAAATTTAATAAGCCAATTATTAGTAGGATCAATAATATTAAAATAATTAAATGAGATATCCACATTAAAATATCTATTATCATTAGAGATAATATAATTAATTATAAAATTATCATTATGATCAATATCATCATCATCATTAACATAGAAGAAACTAATAAAATAATAGAATGGAATAAGAATATTATGGTCATTAAATGAGAAGATAAGAATAAGGAAGAAGAAGGATGCATTAATAACCAAAATATGGATTAGATTAAAACGAAATTGCAGCTTTGAGTGAGATTGTATTTAGATAGAGTAGAGCCTCCTGTTGGGATGATGAAAACAAGAAATGTAGTATTTGTATTTCAAATTTTGAGGAAAATGAAAAAATTAGATTTTTGCCATGTTTACATAGGTATTATTATTTAATAATTTTTGATTTCATTCAGGATGTGTTGATTCTTGGTTGGCCTCTAAAGGATCTTGTCCATTATGTAAAAAGTATGTCAGATCGTTAGTTTAATAATTTACATGAGAGAAACACTATAGATATTATAATTACTTCAACATAATTAATTATTAAGATTAATAATTATTGATAAAGAAAATACAAATTGGAAAATCATTTGTTTTAATTATCAGGAAAAAATTTCGTTTTTTAGGAAACAAATTTTCTTTTAACTTTTATAGGAGGTGGTATTTCATCCTCTTCTTTTATAATTTCTGTTGCTATTCTTCCATTTTGTAGATTAATTACCTTAACACGTTTTTAAAATTCAACTTTTCTTTAATTATTGAGATCATCTTATTATGTATTCTCTGAATCCTAAAATATTGGTGTTTCTAAGTTAGTTTAACTTTAAGTTTAATTCTTGCCTCTTCTGCTGAATCTATTTTAAACTGTTCTTTATGAATCTTAATTTGGGAAACTCAATTGTTCTTCTATCATTTTTATAAACATATGTGATTCTTTTCTTTATTTATGAAGCCCAGGCAATATAATATGAGAATCACTGAGAGAATTTTACTGAGAAAAAATATTCTACAATTAGACTTTAAGTTGATTATGCTTTGATTCAGGCATCAGGTTTAAAGGTTTATTTATGAGTTGTGATGAATTTTATTAGATTTTAGGGAAACGAATGTTCACTTCTTAAACTCTATCGGTTTGTGCACCTTATTAGTATATAGCCTCTGCTTTAAGAGGTACGAAAAGTTAACTTTCGCTTTCTTTAAGTTGTTCTAGATTATTCAGAAATTAAGCAGGTTTTAAAGACCTTAAAATTTAAGGATTAGTTTAATGTGTATTTTCAACTTTTAAATCAGGTTAGGAAGCTATTTTATGATGTAAAGTTAGCATAAATATTAATTTATGTCAGAAAAAACTTGAAATTTATAATCTTATCACATTATGAGAGTATTTGGATAATAATTTGATTTATAATTTGTAATACTTAAGTTTTATTTGCTGATCTTAATTTCAACAATAAATTTAGTGTTTTAATAGCATTTAACTCATATTAGAATAAGGAATACAAAAAAGAATAACTTTTTTTCAATCATAATGATTAAAAATAGTTATAAAATAAACAGTTACTATATTTACAATATATATATAATTTGATTTAGATAAATAAAAATACAGATAATTTGTCAATGATAATAGTAATAACAAAATTTATTAAATATCAAAGAATTTGTTCAATAATGTAATAATTAATATTTCTGATATTTAGTTTTTCTATTTTATATTTAATATTTAATATTTCTTTTCTTATATTTTTGGTCTTTTCTCCAATCTTCTTCTATATTTATAAAGGATTAGGTCCTTTTGAAGGTTTTATATGTTTATTGTAATTTTTTAAGCAAATTTTCTATTCTTTTTTCAGTCTATAAGTATTTTGATTATTTCTAAATAGTAGAATAATCTATCAACTTATTGATTTGGCAATTATATAATTTCTTTGAGAAACTTATATTCTATTTTTTAAATTAGAGATGGTCCTACCATTTTAAATAGATTATTTTTGAAGATATAATATATAAAAACATGATCAATTTATAATAAATTGAATTATATTTCATCAACTTAAATAAATTAAAAATAATTGTTAACTCTCCTGAAATCGGGTTTTGGTTTGATAATATCTATTAAACATTTAGCTGGACTGATTCCTTCTATAATTTTTAAATTGATTTTAAATGATTTGAGCATATTTAAGACTCAGGATACTAAAATATATATTTAAAATTTATTAATCCCCTAAGCATAAAATTGAGGTATGTTCCAAAATTTCAGCTTTTAATATATTTGAAAAGTTACTATGATTTATATATTAAATAGATTAATTTTCAAGATATGAATCTACATTATAAAAATAAAATCAAAACTAAAAGTCTAATATATATGGTTGTTTTGAATGAAAAATTGATACTATAAAATAGATAAATAGGTACCTATAGTTTTTTTTGGCTTTGATTAAAAATAAAAAAAAAGTATAATAAATTCAGATGGATTAAAAACCAGAAAGAGTGTTTGAAATAAAGAAATGGAATGCTGTTGCTTTATGGAGTTGGGATATAAAAGTTGACAATTGTGCTATATGCAAAAATCATATAATGGAAAAATGTATTGAATGTGATGCATAGGAAGGATAAGGTGAATGTATTGTTGCTTGGGGAACATGTAATCATGTATAAAAGAATTTTATTATAGGCATATCATTTTCATTGTATAGAGAGATGGTTAAAGAATAGGTAGACTTGTCCACTAGATAATCGAAATTGGGAATATTAAAAATATGGATGAGTGTGTTATTTTATATAATTAAATATAATGGATAGTAATTGTTATTAGTAAATTGAGATTTTCATTTCTGGGAGACAATTAAAAGACTTGGATTATTTCAGCAAATCAGATCCTTTTGTAATAGTTTATATTAAAACAAATAACTAATGGATTAAGATTGGGAATACAGAAACAATTCAAAATAATTTAAATCCTAATTTTAAGAGATCATTTCAACTTGATTATGTCTTTGAGACAGTTTAACCTATTAAATTTGAAGTAAGAGATGATGATGGAAGCAATTCAGAATTAATTGGTTAAATAGAAACAACAATTGGTACTTTATTTGGAGCAAAGAATCAAACTTCTATTTTAGAACTTGGTTAAAGAAGAGGTAAACTTATAATAAGGTGTGATAAGATATAAGAAGGAAATGAAGTAATGATAATGAAATGGAGTGGAGTTAAGTTAATGAATACAGATGGATGGTTTGATAAATCAGATCCATTTCTTAGATTTTATAGATAAAGAGATGATTCTACATATATTCAAACATATGAGACTGAAGTTATTAAAGATAATTTAAATCCATTATGGAAAACATTTGAAATATAAAGTGTTAAATTAGCTCATTCAAATGATAAAAAAATTAAAATTGAATGTTGGGATTGGGAAAAAAGTGGAAAACATCAATTTATTGGAGAATTAATAACAACAATTCCAGAATTATAATAAACTAGAGAATATTAATTAACAAATCCTAAACATAAGAATCCAGGAAAATTAAGATTAGATTAATTTAGCACATATGTTAAACCTAATTTTTAAGATTATGTATAAATATTATATATTACATTAAGATAAGAGGAGGATTATAATTAAATTTAATGACTGCAATCGATTTTACTGGTTCTAATGGTGCACCTCATTAACCAGGTAGTTTGCACTTTCGATCTCCACATAGTTTAAATTAATATTAACTTGCTATTAATGCAGTAGGAGAAATACTTCTAGCATATGATTTTGATAAAATGGTTCCATGTTTTGGTTTTGGTGCTAATTTAAACTATCCTACAATGAGATCAGGTTAAGTTTCTCATTGTTTTCCATTATCTGGAGATCCTAATTAATTAAATGCCTTTGAATTATAAGGAATTGCTAATCTTTACAATTATGCACTTGCAAATGTTACATTTTCAGGTCCCACATACTTTGGACCTATTATATAAGAAGCTCTCAGATAAATATATGTACAATAATAAACTGAATAAAATGTAAATTATAATTTAATATATGTAGATCTATACAATATTATTGATTTTGACAGATGGTATCATTCATGATATGGAATAAACTAAATAATTAATTGTCAACAGTGCTAGATTACCTTTATCTATTATTATAATTGGAGTTGGTAATGAAAACTTTGCTATGATGGAAGAATTAGATGGAGATCAAGGTATATTTACTTAAATATTTATTAGGTCTTTATTCTGGTAACAGAAAGGCTGAAAGAGATTTAGTATAATTTGTTCCTTTTCGTAATTTTGGTGGAAATCAAGTTAATTTAGCCAGACATGTATTAGCTGAAATTCCAGAATAAATAGTCAAATATCATTAATTGATAGGCAAAAAACCAAACCCTCCTTAATTTGTAGATATCAATTAATTGGGCATGACTATGGCAAATTAACAAATGAAATAATAAGAGTCACAACAACAATATATACCACCACCTAATATTATACCTTAAGTTTAATAACCTAACATACCACCTCCAATTTAATAATAAATGCAACCATAACCTCCATATTAATAATAAATTCCAGCTTATACTTCATAATAATCTTAAGTAAATCAACAATATCCACCTCCTTAATAATAGGGATATCCTTATTAATAAACTATAAATTAATCATATTAATAAGGTAGAGCTTCTTAACAAATCAATCCATCTAATTTTATGTAGTAATTATATGGATAACCACCTTAAAATAATAGATCAAGTTGCAACCTATAATAATCACCTTATTAATAATAGCCATAAAATTAAATACCAAATGCTTAAATACCAAATGCTTAAATACCAAATGCTTAAATACCAAATTTTTAATATCCTCCTATGAGTCAATCTTAAGCATATGGTTAAATTAAAAATCCTATGGAATGAAATATTCTTCATAAATAAAAATAGTTCAATATCATTTTAACAATATTGAATACCTATGGTGATTATTTAGGTTTTTCTTTGATTTTGATGTTCCTTATTATTCTAGGTTTTATGTATTCAATTATATTTCAATTTATGTCCTTTTAATAGTAATTTTAATAAGTTTAAGGTTAACTTATAAATATATAAATATAAAGTAAAACTCCTTTCTTTATAAAAAGTATCAAATATCCTTTTATTGTAAATAGTTTCTCAATAATTATCTTAATATTATCAAAAATCCAATTTAAATAAGAGTTTTAAACTTGAATTATTATTATCTTTCATTCTTCAAAAATTGTTATCTCTCATTATTTTATTGTTCCAACTATACTACAAGATTTCTTATTTTAAATTAAATTATTTTTTAGTAATTCTATATTAATTTCCTAAAGTAATAGATAACATCTGAGTTATGATTGTAGTAATTAGAATCATCAACTCTACAATATTGGAATATTATTTTGTGATTATTTAATTTGTAATAATTTATCCCAATGTCTTATATTTAATTTCAATAATTTAAATTAATGGAATAATAAGCTGCAGCAACTCAAGATAAAACTCAAATTTAAACACAAGCTTCATCTGCTTAATAACCTTAAGCTCAAGCACAAAAACCAAAAACAGTCCTCTCTGAAATCAAACTCTAAATTTTATTATTAGAAAAGGCAGTCAGTTCTAAAGACATCAAAGCAATTCAAAAAGTATCAATCTTTGTTAAAAAGTTCAGAAATGTAATACAAATTCATTAATTTTTAGACTGTAAAGTCTCATCATTTGGCCAAACTCTTTAATACATTCTTTCCAAATGTAGCTGTTTAATAAGGAAATGATTTTGATGCCAATTTCACAGAAGATTTAGGATTAAGTGCTCAAGTTGTTTCAAAATTAACTAAAATAATTGAAGTGAATGTATTTATTCAATGCCTTTATCTAATTTGGCTCTTTTAATAAAAATAATCAGAGGCATATGAATAAGTGAATGTACTTGGAAAATAATTATTATAATAAGTTCAATAAAATAATAAAAGATATTTAGATACTCTATTAGGAGTAATCTATGAATATTTATCAAAATCACATGAGAAATTAGGCAAACTCAATTAAATTAGAGAGTATTTATATGTAATATTAAAGTGTCTTATTTGAAGGTTATAGAAATGCATGTTAAAATAGAGATGAAAATGGTTAAGCAATTTTAATTAACTTAATTTTAAGAAACTTTATTCATTATAATTAATATGAATAAAGTTATAATTTCTTAAAAAAGACAGAATTCCCTGAACATGCTTTTGGAAATTAATAGGCTAGATTCTTATATTATACTGGACTCATTCATGCAATAAGAGGTGAATACCAAGAAGCTTATAAAAATTTAACTTAAGCAAGTCATAAAGCTCCAGATAATACAGCTTTTGGATTTAAAGTTTAGGCTATCAAAGTGATTGCATTAGTTGAATTGTTACTAGGTAATGTCCCAAATAGAGATACCTTCACTTCTCCTGAATATTAATAAGCTCTTTATCCTTACTATAGAATTGTTTCAACTGTTATCAAAGGAAATTTAGGAGAATTCCAATAAGAAGTAGCAAGATCAGAAAATATATTGAGAAGAGACAAACTTTATAACTTAATTTAAAGGTATTAAGTTTTGAATAATTTAACTTTAGATTACCATAAATAGTTATAAAGGCTGGTTTAAGAAGAATTAATTTATCTTATTCTAGAATTTCATTAAATGATATTCATGAAAAATTAAATCTTCCAAGTTAATGTAATGCTGAATAGGTTGTAGCAAAAGCCATAAGAGATGGAACTTTAGCAGCTGTTATTGATCATGAAAATTAAATAGTTATAACCAAAGAAACTAATGATCTTTATGGAACTAAAGCACCTTAAGAAGCATATGGAGAAAGAATAAATAATTGTTTAGGACTATATAATTAAGCTGTTAAAGTAATTAAATAGTAAATCTATTTAGGCTTTATAATATTAAAATCCAGAATATGATTATGGAGAAAAATAAGCTGATGATGAATTAACAACTGATGAATTATTAAGTTTAGCTGAGCTTGACTTTTGAGTAGCATAAAAATGTATAACCACCTAATAATTATATTTCATTTAGAAGTTTTTTAATTTGTAAAATTGACACAAGGTTCTCTATAAAGTTATATTAACCAAAAATTATTCTGCATTTCTGCTTTTTCAACTAAGGTACTCCAAACTAATTATAATACTGGATCCTTTTGACAATTAATTTCCTATCCCTCATATTATATTGTAACAGTTTCTAAAACTTATATATCAACTTGACCTTAATAAAAAGTCATATCAAGTATTTCAAAAAGGAGTCTTTTCAATTATATTACAATAGTCATAATATTCTCATTTTTTGGGTTAAAAAAAGTTAATCTATTATGTTTGTAAAGAAAATAATCATTTAAATATAAGAGTTTTTTAATATCAAATTATTATGTCTTAAATTGATATTTTAGAATTTTGAAATTCATAATTTATTTTAAGCAACTGTTTCTAATAGACCATAAATTATTTAATTGTTTTAGATTTAAAGAAACATGTAAATTTTTATAAATACTTTTTATTAATTTCATTCTTAATTATTCTTATTTTTTAAATGATTTTTGTAATATAATTTTACAATCATCCATCTTTATTAAAGAATCATTAAATTTTATAATAAAAGTAGATGATAATGATTTCATAATGGAATAATGAATATATTACTTAGTTTTATTATCTTTTATAATTTAGATTTTCTTCGAATGAAATTCATTAATATCTTCATTTAAATATAATTTATATAGTGTATTTTCTAATGAATCTTAATTTAAATGCCAATCTCTTAAAAACTATTTTAATTATTAAGAATTATTGCACTCAAAGTGTAGATTACTTTAAGATTTGAATACAAATTCTAACTTTTCTTCGCTAAATGTAAATATTAAATATGGAGTATCAACAATTTTTGGAAATACACTTTCTAAAAATATATAACTTTATACCCCACATGTAATCATATTAACTTAAAAGAAAACTGGTTCTATTCAAAACATTTAATTTATAAGAAAAAAAACACATAAAAAACATGATTATAAGAGTTGAGCCATAGATAGTATAAGATTTTTGTGATTCCATCATCAATGTATATATTATCTTAAATGTTAATGTTGATATTATAATAATTAAAGATTCTTTGAACTCTGAAATGAGTATTATAATTACTCCACACATTGTAAAATTACTTTAATATAAGGACGATGCTTAAAGACTCGTATCAGTTTTAATAATTAGCTCATAAGCGATTAATAAGTAAGACAACAAAATCAGCTATAAGTTAATTTTATGTATTTTAAAATGCAATAAAATAAATGACAATACAGAAAATAGTTGGCACACAATCAATATTGGTATTAATTCTAAATCATTTTATAGAACCAATAATATAAGTTTAAAAGTAGCAACAACAAAAATGCATGCTGATCCAAATTAAAACACAGGTATGCTGATAGTATGAATTCTTTATTATTAATATTCATCTTCTAACTTTTTTGATTTAAATTCTAATGTATATTTGTTCATTTCTTCCTCTTTCAAAGTTAATATAAATTATATTGGATAATAATTAAATATGTTTTTTTAATAACATATATCTTAAGATAATTCTTAGAATGATTAAATATTGTTAAATATAAAGTATATTAAATGACTTTGAAAATATTGTATAGTAATTAATTATTAATGGGGATATTTTATTTATTATATTTCTTGAATTATAATATTAATTATTTATAATTCAATAAAAAAAGGATATTTTAAAAAAAAAAATTGCCTCATATTTATATATTTATAGTATTATTTGTAAATAATTAATTAAATAATAAGAAGATGTATTAAAAATACCTTCTAATAATGAATTTCATTAATGTATATTATACTATTCCTAATTTAAAAAGTTTTTAAAAATCAATTATAAATCACTTGCTTATAATTTCAATTTAAATTGATTTCAAGATTGACTAAAAATTAATAACCAGACAAATGTAATGATTAAAAATAGTAAATATTGTTTAAAATTATATTAATACTTATCAGGTAGAATTTCATAATAGAATTTGTTTGTTTAAAATAACCAAATCATTGAAGACATCAACCAAAATGAATACTAATAATTATATATTATCAAATTGGTTTTCGGCACACAGGACACTCTTGAATTTTCATTATCCAACAATCAATACAAGATTTATGAAAAGAATGAGAACATTTTAATGTTTATTTATCTTTTACTAAATCTTCCATGCAAATAATGCATTCTTCTTTTTTATCTAAGTTTGAAAATTAATGATCTATGTATGGAATACAATCAACAAGATGGTCATCCAAAAAATTCCTAACTATAGTTTCACTACAATATGGACAATTAATGAATCCATATTCATCATTACATTGATGATCTGCATCTTTTGGTTAAAAACATACACTGCAAATATCTAAAGTTTGACTTTTCTTAAATTACAAATTTTCTTAAACTTTGAATCTAGGGTGTATAGGTTATGGAAGTATTTCATTTTTAAACTGGATTTGAGTTAAAGAGGGTTAATATTTTTATGTATTTTTTAATATGTTGTTGCATGGTTAAAAAAATCCAAAAGAATGTTAATTTGATTGATTCTATATATTTTAAACTTTATTTTATTCTTTATTGGGTTCTTTTTGTATTTCTAGCTTTCTCACAAAATTCTTTTGAATTTATTTTATCTATTGAGCAAACAGTTTTTATTCTTAGCTATTTAAAATTTTATGATTGAAATTTTTACAGGTTGTTGTTATTTGGATTAGTAATGAGTGTATGACTTCTTTTATTTCTTTAGTTTGGGTAGACTATGAGATAAAAGTTGAATATTTACAGAGGGTATTATAGAGTTCATCATCGTCATTGTAGTTAATTGGTTTCATTATAAATTATAAATAAAATGATTTTAATCAATAATATTAATGATGTTTTAGATTGCTACCAAATCATGTAAACGTAGAAATACAAACTCTAATATATAAATCCTTAAATTCAAAATATTTAATGTAAAATGATCATATGCAAAGCTAATTCAATTGTATTTTAATAAGGTGAAGTTGGAAAAAATTTATATCATGTTTTATGTGGCTAACTGACTTGCCTTTTTAAAGAAGATGATTGCACACCATCAAAATAAAAATTAATGAGATAACAATCAAATGATATTTTTATATCTTAGGTTCTATAATTAGTACCAAATATCACTTTATTGAGTAGATAATATTTCTAATCAAATTAAAATATTCCTTTTGCATAATTATTCCCTGGAGATACTTTTGGAGAAGCAAAAGGTAAACGTTCTTATACTGTAATTGCAGAGAAGGATAGTATTTTAATAGAATTGTAATTTGATGAAAAATATTGGAGAAGTTTTGAAACTAGACATTCATTTCTTGAAAAATTGAATGTAGCTAGTGATTTATAATTATTAAGTGTTTGTTTAAAAGAGAAATAATTTAAATATGGAGATTATATATTTAAGTAAGAAGATAAAAGAAAATGGATTTATATGATTATATCAGGTGAAGTCAATTTTATAAATAATAATACAAATATATATAATTTAGGAGCATTATAAATATTTGGATTTGAAGAATTTTTAAGAGATTCTTTAAGAAAATACACAGTCAAATGTATATCAGCTTAATTTTGTTGTTATGTAGTTGATAGTTTAAATTATTTTAATATAATGTAATTAGAGAAACTAGCAAAGGCGAGAAATTTAATGATTTAATAAATACTAAGATAAAAATAATAAGTATAAATAATCAATAGATCTATATAAATGCCTTAAGTTTCTAAAGTAAATGGATAATAATAATAATAATAATAATAATAATAATAATAATAATAATAATAATAATAATAAATAAATAATAATTCTGAAGATAAAAATAGTTTTTATAATTTATATTGGTCAAAAGATTTATCTGAATTACCTAGATGGAATTTAGAATAATTAACTAGAGATGCAGGAGCATCACCAGGTTAAGGAATTATAAAATCAAAATAATATAAAACACCGATACTTGATTAATCTTAAGATGGTAGTTTATTGTATTCAAGAAGAAATTCAATAAAACCATGTTCAGTATTTGATGTTAATCCAGTTCAAAATGGAAAATTGATTAGAAGTTATATTAAAAGAATGAGAGCTGAAAAATATTCTGAATATCATGCTTGTTTAAAAGGAAATTGGGATTTATTTAATGTATCAAAGGTATCACAATAATATTCAGCTCCTAAGAAATAATAAACATCTGTTCCTAATACATAAAGTTATTCTAAGAGATAATAAGCACTTAAATCTAATTTAACTTAAATGAATTCAATATAAGTAGAAGATTTCTCCAATTCTCCTGTCAAAATAATTTCAGATTAAAATAGATTTAAAAATGAAAAATAATGTAAAGAAATGTCAACGATGACTATTCATCCATTCAAAATTTGATTTTCTCTTTATTAATATAATAATTATCAACTTTTTATGAAATTATAAAAATTTGAATTTCTTCTAAAAAAACTTGATTACCCTTATAGTGAAGAATTATTACTTAATACTGAATAAAGATTAAATTACATAGAACATTTAATGAAATTACATTCAGAAACCTTATTCTAATATTTTTAAATTGATCATTGTGATTTAGCAAGCAGAATAAAATCAATAAAATGTTAATTATTAACAACAGGTATATGGGGTTAATCTAAACATGGAAAGAATGTTGATCTTAATAAATTGATTTAAGGTATTTGTTCTTTTGATTCATCCTTATCTTTTATTTATAAATTGACAAAATGCATTTACAATAATTCATTAAATCAAGATACTAATTTAGCTATATTTAAAGATTGTATATAATTACCATATTAATTAATAAATACTACTTATGATCCTTTTACATAAACTTTACCAAAAGAGGATGAATTTGTTGATGCTGAAAGATTTTAATAAGTGGAAAATGATATTAATGATATTTTAGATCTTTAAGAATAAGATTTAACTAAAATAAATGAAAGATTAAGTGAAGATGATTAACCAAAAGAATTAGGTAACATTAATGAAAAAATTAAATAAAATTATATTAATAAGATGAAGAAAGTAAATTAATTGATTGATTAACTGAAAGGAAAGAAATAAGTATTAGAATAGATATAATAATAAAATGAAGTAAATGATGATCCTAGATATACATTAATATTCCCAACAGAATATATCAATATTCTTTAAGAATATAATTAGTTATAAAATAATGTAATATAGAATAATCCAATCCCTGATCTTAAATAAATTAAGGATTAGACTAAAACTTTAATTGATTAAGAATTCTATTTTATATAATGAATATTCATAATTATAATCAAAATATTAAATAAAGTAGAATATATATATATAAAAATTTCATCAATCACAATTATAATTGGCTAATATATAGACAAGACATTTAAAAAATTCAGGAATAGAATTTTAATATATTTCTAAAAATACTGTTTCAGTAACAACATTCTTATCCTAATTTGGTTTTCTAGCATATAATTCAGATAATCGTCTTGCCTTTTCTTTCATCATAGTAATAACAACTTATTTTTAATGTTTATTTTTATCCTTCTTTTTAATTGAGATTTTATTGTTCAATTCAAATGGATTTCTAATAGCTTAAAATCTTAAATATTTAAAGATGATATCTGCATCTTTTTGTGCTGCACCTCCAGATTTAAATAATTCAAATAGATCTCTTGTATTTAAATAGGTTTTAGATATTAAATCATAACAATTAAAGACGAGTAAGATAATTTCTATAATCTTGAATATTTATTACATTGCTGACTCATCTCCCTAATCTAAAGTAAGAAAGATCGATAAACTGCTTAAGTAATTGAATAAGGCAACTACATCAAGTTAATTAATCTTTAAACACTGGCCTAACTACCTAATTACTTGGTTAGATATTTGACTAACTAAGTATTAATATATAGCATACTTAAGGTTTTGTAATTTCTTAATAAATGCTTGAATTTGATAGTTATTTGAAAATTTCTTAAGTATAAGTACTGTCTGGATCTAATGAAAGATAACCAACTTTCATTGCTTTTATACGATTAGAAAAGGATCTATATTTATTATAAGTATTTTTTCTTGAAGTCATTCCAGATGAATCATGTTAACTATTGCACATTGAATATTTTTTTATTGGTTGTTGATCTAATAATGATATCTTAGGTAGTTCATAACATTCAGAACAATCAGATAATATTTCTTTTTTTTCTCTATTTTTAATTAGGAATTTAGGATTGTATTCCAATTCTGTTTGGTAAGATAATTCCACATCATATTTGTTGAGTGAGTTAGATTCATTAAATTGATAGTGATTGTCTTTTGTTTTTACTCTAGACATCATCATACTTGAATTAAGTTATGATCTATCTGCTCTACTAGATCTTCCTGTAAGAATTGTTATTTTCTCTTCTATACATCTCTTGAATATATTTGATATATCGTACATACTTTAATTATAAATATTTATTCATTCTTATGGATAGAAAAATTAGGAAACGAGCATCTAGTGTTAATACTACTAATCCTGCTATGAAGTTACTTGAAAAAAGAAGATTGATGTTTGAAGTTCATGAGGCTTATGAGAATTAACTATTCGAATTTAAATAATAAGGTAAATATATATATCAAATAATTTATTAGAGGAGGACTTTAAGACAAAGGAAAATGAGATTAAATAAAAAGATGAAGAAATTTAAACAGAATTACTTAAATTTTGTAAAGAATTATAAGTTAATGAAACAAAAAAGAAAAAAGCCATTAGCTTATATTAAAGTGAAAGAGCTGAAAAAGAAAAAAAAATTAAGGAAATAGCCAAATTATAACATGATTTGAGTTAAGATTAATAGATATTTGAAAATGTGGAAAGAAAGGGTACAATAATTCAAATTTATAAGAATAGCTGAGAGACTTAAAAAATATGTAGAATATTTAAATAGTATTATTAAAGCCTATCCTGATAAATATTCTGATCTTGATTCAATAACTGATAGATATAAAAGACTTGTGATTTCACATTAAATTTTAAAATAAGAACATGAAAAAATGGAAACTGATTGTGAAAAAATGAAGTTTATTATTACACAATATGAAAAGGAAAAAAATCATGAAGTTTTATAATTAAATAATGATATTAAAGAATATCAAAAATTAATAGAAGAAAAAATGATTGAGAGAAATTAATTATTATCTGAAAAAGAAGAAGAAGAAAATAGAATCACTGAAGAGAATTTGAATCTTGGTAGAATATTTATGGCTATTGATAATATAAATTAAAGATGTTTAGATGGTTATTAAAAAATTAAATAAGATTATGAAGATTAAAATAAAGAAAAAGATAAAGCTATGAAATAAATAAGAGAAGATAAGAAACTACTTAAATAATCATAAGATGAAGAGAATTTCGATGTTAAATGTAAATTATTTATAAAATATATATATTAGGTTAATAAGCTTCGATTAAATTAAAATAGATAGTATAAAATTTAAATGATTTTAAAAAGATTATTGAAGGTTGTAAAAATGAAATCAAAAATAAATAAAAATGATTATTTAATTCATATATTGATCTTATAGATTATATATTTTAATATAATCAAATTTTATAAATAATTAAATTTTATGTTAAAATTAAAGAATTTATATTCATTTTCTGTGAGCTCTTAAAAAAAAACAAAGAGATGGTATATGGAACACATTAATGATTTCTATGTTAAAGAATCTAAAAGAGTATTAGAAACTATTAAATTAGTTATAATTAAGAAGTAGGGCTGCTTTTAAATTAATGTAAATTGATGAGAAATATAAAATCTATAAATCTAACTAATATGTTTTAGATTTGGGAGCAGCACCTGGTAGTTGGTCTTAAGTAGTGTCTGAAAAATGTAAAGTTGTAGCGATTGATCTATTGGAAGTGTTACCAATATAAAATGTTAAATTTATTTAAGGAGATATCATGGATAAATCAATAATGAAATAAATTAGGAATTATAAATTTGATGTTGTTCTTTCAGATATGGCACCCAATGTTTCTGGAGAACATGAAGCAGATCATTAAGGAATAACTACATTAAATTAAATAGCATTGCTTTGTAAATGAATATTTTGATTAATCAAAGTGAGTACTTTTACATTAAAAACTGATGGTAACTTAGTAATGAAAACTTTTGTAGGAAGTGAAGAAAAACTTAATTATGTATTATATCCAGAAATATTTTATTTAGGACTTTTTTAGATTATTTTTCAAAGAATTTTATAGAGAAAAACCTTTAAGTTCTAAATAGGAATCAAGTGAATTATTTTATATTGGGAAAGGATTTTCATCTGATTTAATAAAATAAATATTAGAAAATACAGAAAAATTATATCAATATCCAGAGTAAATATAAAGTAGATTGAAAAATTTGATAATTGATTATAAAATGTTTGAATGAAATAAACAATCATTATTCTATACTCTTTAGTAAAGCTTAAATTTTCTCATTATTCTAAATTTAATTAATAAAGGCTTTATCATCATTTGTCATTTAATCTTCACTTTTACTCATTAAATCTAAGAATCTTTATCTAATAGCTTTTATTTTATCTGTTTTAGTTACAGTTTTTTAATGAGATTTAATATCTTCTACTAAAATTTTCTTTCTCATAGCCCAATCTCTATCATCTTCAATGTAAAGCATTTCTTTTTATAATTTAAAATGATTTTTTATTTATTATTTATTGAATTAATTTGATTTTCTCATAGAAGCTTCATATAAATAATTACTAATTGATTAATTAAATGGTGGATCAATTGAATGAGGATCACTGCTTTCTGACCATATCTAATTTAAATGATTTAAAATTTTTAAAGATTTAGATAATTAATTTTCTGGCAATGAAATTGTATTAGCAAAAGTAACATAAGTTATTTCAATAGTTTTAGACCAAGTTGATATTATTCTTATAGGTATCATTGAATTTAAAGTGAAGCTCTAATAATTAATAAATGAATTACCAATGTTACTGGCTCAAACTTTTCTTAATGATTTAAAATAGAATTAGTACCACATTACATAATTATACGATCATTTGTAATAATACTAGAACTAGTTCTTCCTGCAGATACCCATAATGCTGTTATATTCAAAGGTTTAGGCAAAAACTATTTTAATTAAATATCAAATTACTTCATTTTTTAATTCAGAATTACCAAGTTGACCTCTTTCACCCCATCCCCATGTATATATTTTACTTCTAGTCTTTGCAATGACATGTTTAAAACCACAACAAACCTACAATACTTTTTCAATATTAATCAGACATGGTTCATGTCTATATCTTCTATCACCTAATCCTAATTCTCCTTCATAATTTTCTCCCCATGAATACAATTAACCACTTTCACATAATGTAACAATAAATTGATTTCCACATGATATCATTTTAGCTTTCTATTTAATAGGTATATTAACATTTAAATTCATTAATGAAAACACTTTATTATCACTTACAATATATTTTTTGGATGACATTGTACATTCTTTATTAATATAATGTGGTTTGTATTTGATTTGTTTATATTAATCACCATATTATAATAATGAACCATCTGCAGTAGTTACTAAAATAAATTCATCACTACAACTAATAGATTTTATTCGAATGAAATCTGGAAATATATTCTTTTCAACAGTGTCAAAAGTATCTTTATTTAAAATTAATTACCCACTTCCAAATTCAAATATGGCAGTTCCACCCAATGTAACACATAAAGTACTTTCTTCAGTAGTAAAATATGATTAAATTGGATGATCTTTTCTAAATTATTAAATAATAATATTAAGTAATGTTCTTGAATAAGAATAATTTGGATTGTAACATTAATAGATATCTGAAAGTATATCAATATCAATAGGTACAGAGAATAATGCAATTTTTGGTAATCTTGGTCTCCATTAAATGAGACAAGTTTCTAACAAAGGTTAAATTTCTTCATTTTCAATATTCTCATTTGTTAATACCCATAAATTTGATGCATCATGTTTTTATTATTAAACATTTTTTTCCCAAGGCAATACAAAAGATTCATAATTCTTTTTATAAGCCATTTGTTTCTATAGATATATACGAGCAAATTTTTAAACACATCTTGCTGCTGCTCTCATTCTTTGAAACATTGTTGAAAGTAATTTCATTCTAAAATAACCTTAGATTAAATAAGCAGCATCATGAGCTCTTCTAAATTAACTTCTAGCAATAAATCTTCTAATTGCTGCTTGAACTTTTATAACAGAAGCCTCCATCTTTATTTTTCTTCCAGCATTCTTTATTTAATGAACTTATTTCTTATTTTTCTTTCTAACTTAATTTCCTCTAAAATTTGATTATATAATTATTGCTTTCTTAACTAATATCATTTACCAAGCATCATCAATAATTTTTTAAAATACATTTTTGATTTCTCTTACCTTTCTCTCTTATTTTGATTGTACTACATATCTACCAAATTTTTGTATTTTACTAATAGCTAATTTCTTTCTTGCTACATCTCTAAGTACATTATATCTTTCAAAATATAATTTCAAATGTAATGCTGATTTTTCATATTTTTATTATAATCTTTTTTCATGTAATTTTTTATACCATGCTTGAATAACTGATGCTGCTTTTATTCTTTTTCTTACTTATACCTTAAAACGAATTCTTTATGCTAAAGTACGAAGAGTCATAGCAATTCTCATCATCTTTTTCAAATGTTGATTCATCTTATAGATTTTATATGATCTTTATAACTTTGCTGCTCTTTAATGTTTAAGAGTCACAATTTTATTATATGAATCTTCAATCATTTGTAATCCTGAATTACGAATAAATATCTTTGTCTTTCCAAACAATACTTATTTTTAATCAATATGAGACATGTGTTATTTAAACATATCTAATACTAATTGTCTAAAATTAATATCTGGTTTCTTTATTAATTTACTATATATTTCATTTCTTGTCATATCTGCATATCTTTTATAAAAAAATTAATATGGTCTTCTGATACTGTAAGATTCTTTCCTAACTTTTAAGGAATCTAAAACACCTAAATATCTTATTTATTTAAGAGTCATCTCAGAAAATACTTAATTAGGCAATTTACTTTCATTTGGTTTAATACATCTTATAAAATGAACATCACATTAATGCAATTCTGTCATCAATTCAATCATTTCTTTTTTTATCTTTTATGATATCATCTTCTCTTTCATACCTTCCATAGTATATAATTATTTTAAAAGGGGATTTTTAGTTTGACTAATAATTGATATAGTTTAAACACTCATTTCATCTTTGTTTTTTTCTCGAAATCCTGTAACAGTATAACAAACATCTTTTGCTGTATGTACTAATATAAATGAAGGATCACTTGGCATCTTAGGTGTTTTTATTAATGGATTTGATTTATGAACAGTTCTTATTTTTTATAGAAATCCATCATCTGATGATTTTACAGAACATGATTCATCTAATATACTGAATATACCTCCAGGTTATTTGTCTATTAATTCTATTACAGAAGTATTATCTTAAAATTCTAATTAACCCAAATGATCCTTTAGACCTTCCTCTATAAAAATTTTCTCCTCCTCCTTAAATACATATTAAATGTAAAGTTAATGTAACTTTTCATTTGTATAATTGATCATAATCTATTCAAATCCATTTTTATCAAAAACTTCAAATCCATAAATATCAAGTAACCCTACAGATGTCTTGGATTCAACTTTAGGTTTTAAGACTTTATTTAATTGAATAACTAACCAATTAAATAATCTATCATAAATATCCTTTGCCAATGAATCTCTTGTAAATTAACATTCATCAGGTGTTAATGGAGACAATATAGTTTGCTTATTAATTACTCTCGATTTAAGAGTCAAAGCTTAAGATAGTTATTAATTTGATAATTCTAATAGACGTTCCACTAAACTCTCATTTACTGAAGCTGGTTATGTATCTGTTAAAGTACTAATATTAAATTCAAGATTTCCAAGATGTAATACTGCAAGAACTGTTTAAACAATATTCTCAAAATCATTTTGCATTCCTAAAATGGAAAAGCTTTCTTAAATTTCTTTGAACATTTCAGCATCATCAACATTTGGAATAGTATATGTTTTTGAAGAATTAAGATAATTAAATTCTTCCATCTTCATAGTCACTCCAAATTTATTTAAGAGTTCTTAGGGTAATCCTTGTAAAAAGAAATAAAAAATATGAAAATTTCTTTCATTTTTACCTTATTAATTTATTCTAGACTTCTCCATTAAATAATTTATAATTTCTGCCCCTTTAATTTATCTTGTCTTATCATCAACAATAATTCTAACATACTTTCCAAATCTTGAAGAATTATTATTCCTTACAGTTTTTGCATTACCAAATGCTTCTAAAATTGGATTACATCCTAAAATTTAATCTTCTATTTTATCTTTTGAAGAGCCATCCGAAGCTATGGAAGTTAGTAAATTCATAGAAAATTTGGCATTCTCAGTTTTACCAGCACCACTTTCTCCAGATATTACAATAGCTTAATTCTTTTCATTCTCAAATAATTGTCTATAGGCTTATGCAGCAATTGCATAAACGTGAGGAGGCAAATCTTTAATAAGCCTATTCTTTTTAACGATATCATCTATATATTAATTTCTAATATCAGCTCCCATTAAACCTTGAATCTATTTGAATGGGTTTATGACTAACAATGTAGGACCTACATAAGTAAATATAATATCCTTCCCAAATCTATAAATTAAATTATTTAGTAATTCTGCATCATTAAGAATTTCCATATTTACCATATCATCAAACCCTTTATTTCCTAATATGGTTGGATCTGCTCTTTCTAATACTTATGTTGGTTTGCATTATATCTATCCACCAGATTCCAACTTAATTGTGATTATTTTGCCATCTGAACTTATTACGACAGCTGGTGAAAACATAGGATCCTTATTGTCAAGATCTTGCCAGCACAATGCATTAGGGACTACCCAAGATAAATCCACTTATGGTTAGGATTTTTTTGCCATATATTTAATTATATTTATCAAATTGGTTCTTCATCTGAATCGTTGTCATCATCATCAGCATCTGGATCTATTATTTTTGAGTTTTCATTTTTTATTATATGATTTATGATGGATGAAGAATTTCGCTTTTTGGTCTCATACTCATCTTTGAATTCTTTGAAGTGATATATCAAGATTTCCTCATAAATACAATCTATTATATTTTAATATAATACCTTTTAGTTATTGAAGTGTCATATTATACTCCTCAAATTCGAAATCTATTCTTTATACTGGAACTGCAATAGGCTATAAATTATTATATATTAATATATACTTCATCATCAGGACAATGTAAAGCAGATAAATAAGGATGTTTTAAAGCATCCTCAACTGTTATTCTTTTTTTAGCATCAAAAGTTAGTAAGCTTTTCAATAAATCAATAGCAAGATTAGAAGCATTTGGAAATAATTTATTAAAATCTTTTCCTGGTCTTTTAGGAAGTCCTTTTGCAATAGTTCTATATTTTTCTTTAGGAATCATATTCAATTCTTATTCAGATGGAGTACCAATTACTTCAAATGTCAATTCTATTTGATTTTTTGTATCCATTCCAGGTAAAAAAGGTTTTCGTCTTAACAATTCTGCAAAAATACAACCAACAGACCAAACATCTACACTTTATGTATAATTTCTCCATGATAATAATAATTCTGGAGCTCTATACCATCTAGTAGCAACATAATCAGTTAAAACACCTGCTTTTGCCTAGAGTTGATATAATTTGTAAATTTTACTTTTAAATCAGGTATTAAAGCTCTTGCTAATCCAAAATCACAAATCTTTAGATCGCAATTACTGTTAACTAATAAATTACGTGGTTTTAAGTCTCTATGTACTACATTTGCAGAATGTATATATTTAAGACCTCTTAGTAATTGATAAAGGAAAAATTAACAATGTTCATCTGCAAGATTTTAGTCTGACTTAATAATTTAGGCTAAATCTGTTTCCATCAATTCTTGAACAACGTAACTAAATCATTTTAATTTATACATGTCTTCAAATTCTTCTCTTGATTTTGGAAGTAGTATTGTATTGATTCCAATAATCTAAATATAATCGTTATATACATTTTCATGTTATAATAATCGTAGTAGACGCAATTCTCTTAAAGTTCTCTTAGTAAATATTTTATGTTCGAAAGCTTTTTCAATCTTTTTTATTGCAACTAAATTATCTTCAGCATCTAATGTATTATCTCTTGCTGCTACAACTATACCATATGCTCCTTAACCAACTAGTCAGATAATACAATAATTATACTATTGTCTAAGATTTCATATTTATCATCAATCTCAAATCTTGAACCTAAAATAGTACTCACCTTCAATTTGCTTTTTTTATTACGGAAATTTGAATAATGTTAAATTATGTCATCTGGAAGTTAACAAGGTTTCATTCACTTTATAATATTAATTTTTTATTTTTTGATACAATGCTTATTTGAATCATGCATTAATATAACACAATTTTACAATAAATGGCATAAATATAAACATTCTAATCAAAATGACACTTCATTAGCAACTTTATTCATGTCTATAAAATTAAATATGAAGAATAATTATATATCAATAAATTATTAGACATAGTAATAACAATATAAATATATATAATCTCTAAAATATATTTGAATAAGTTTAATTATTATTGTCTTCATTAATTTTTTTCATTTAACAACCTATATATTTTCAAACTCATTATATTTATTAATTTTATGGTAGATCATCATCTTCATCTTCCTCATCTTCATCTAATATTTAATCCAATTATTTAGCATTATCATTATTAATAATATGCTTCATTATTGAATATCCTTTTTTGATATTTAATTCATAATCCTTAGAAAACTCAGGATAATGGTATAATAGAATTTCTTCATAAATACAATCTGTAATATAAGTAAATATAATTACCTTTCCACTATTCAATGGTCAGATTGTATTCTTCAAATTCAAAGTCTAAATATCTAACAGGAACAGCTATAGGCTATGTTGTTTAAATAAGTACTTCATCTTCAGGTATATGATATTTTGATAAATATGGATGTCTTAATGCTTATTCTGCAGTTATTCTTTTAGTTGGATCATATTCAAATAATTATCTTAGTAGATCTATAGCTTCTTTAGATCCATTTGGGAATAATTTCTCAAAATCTCTGCCTCTCTTTTTTTACATTTAATTCACACTTATAGAGAGAGGTGATTTTGGTGCCATTTATAAGACTTATTCATTTGGAGATCCTAATACATCAAATATTAATTCAATTTAATTTTTAGCTGAAGCTCCTGGAAGAAATATTTTCTTCCTAAGCATCTCAGCAAATATACAACCAACAGACCACATATCAATACTTTAATTATAATCTCTCCATTACAAAAGTAATTCAGGAGCTCGGTACCATCTTGTTTAAACATAAGGACTATAAACTTTTGGTTTAAGCTAAATTTGAAATTTATTTTAATTACTTTGATTTATGGATCAAGTGCTCTTGCAAGTCCAAAATCACATATTTTCAAATCACAGTTTCCATTTATCAATAAATTTTTTGGTTTCAAATCTCTATGAACAACATTAGCTGAATGAATATATTTCAATCCTCTTAATAATTGATATAAAAGAAAACAGATTTAATCCTAATCTAATTATGTTTATTATCTAATGATTGTAGATAAATCTGTTTCCATTAATTCTTAGACAATGTATCTAAAATCTACCAGGTTTTCTATACATATCGTCAAATTCTTCTCTGGACTTTGGAAGCATTATTTTCTCAATCGATATCACCTGTACAGATAGAAGAGAATGATACATTTTCATGACTAAATAACCTTTAAAGTCTTAATTCTCTAAGTGTTCTTTTTGCAAAAAGCCTTTATTCAAATGCCTTAACTATCTTTTTTATTGCAACTAAGTCTCTTCCTTAATCTTTTTTAGTATCTTTAGCAGCAAAAACAACTCCATACGATCCTTATCCAACTTTATTTAATAGAATGCAATTACTTACTTATACTTAAATATTAATATTGAGGGTCGATCACAAAAGTATTTTCACCATCTTAAATAACTGTTTTTTATGCATTCGATCTAAATGGAGAGTAATATTAAACAATTTAATTTGGAAGTGTATACTATTTCATTTATATTAATATACTGCATAATACAAACTTAATACAATTCACAAACATTTTTATTCATATAAATTGAATGGATCTTTCTACAACAGAGAATATCTTTTATCCATATTCAGAAGTATTAATTTATTATAGTAATTCTGGATGTCTCTTCATTATTCCAAGAACTGGAATGATATATTATTAATCTAACTATAAGTATTTTTTAAAAACATAATTTCCAAAAGGATGTGTTGCAAAGGCAACAAATAAATAACTAAAATTTTATAATAAAATCTACTTATTTTCTTGATCAACATTCAACATGATATTAGTAACAAATTTTATGTCTTCTTATTCAATTACTTCAAGAAATACTTCTACAACATTACTACCATATTTATTGTAAGATAATGTTTAAAAATTACTTTTTATAATTCTGAACAGTTCCATTTTTTACTATTTAAAATTACTCTTCAATATAAACTAAATTATGTAATTACCAAATTCACATATACAAAGTTATTATGATACATCCATAATTTAATCTAATAATGATTAACTATTTTATTTTTAAAGCATAAATTATATAATTCTACATCCATATGTATGTTAAGACATAGAATAGACTGATTACTCTATATGTTTTTTCATATATTCACAAATTTTTTCATCAAAATTCTCTAAACAACTTAATAATACAAAACAACCATTGTTATCATTTATTAATTATCTAATTTAATATTTTATCTCATCTATAAATTCAATTTCAAGATGATTATCTTCATCTTTTAAAAAGTCTATCATTCTATTAATAACTCTAGAAGCATATTGATTTTTAGATAATTCAACAAAATGACCTTTTAATTGATAAAATAAACTAAATTTCCATTATTTTTCACCTAAATCAATTATTTTATTAAAATACCTGATAAAAATATTTTTTAAACCAAATAATTTCCAAATAAATCTTTTGAAGTCTTAATTAAATTTTTTTCAATTGTCTCAAATATCATACTTCTTTATAATGGAGTACCATTATCAAAAATTTTTTAAAGATTTCTTGAAGCATTCTAATTCCCACATATTTATTCCTAACATATAATTAATTGAATTACCAAACTAATTCTAAATTGATAATCATCTTATCTCAATTATAGCTAAATTTAATTATCTTCTTATAGAGAAGGATGGCTATTAAATGTCTAAAAGAAGGTTTAAACTTAACTTATAGGTTGCATAGTTTAGTGTTTTTTAGGTGAAAATTATAGTTACTTCAAATCATGATGAATTTTAATAGATGATTTCTTCTGTTTTTATCTTTCGTTAATTCTAACATATAAAATTAGAATATATACATATAAGGTTATGTGGTTGTAGAATTGTAAGTCAATGTATCATTCCCATAATTATCTCCTAGAATTTCAATTTATTCTATGGAATTAATCAAAGTAGGTTAAAACTCTTTGGCGTTCAGTGATAATTTACTCTTTTTTCGAGGTTATTTCCTTTCACATATTCTTACTTCACTTTCATCTAACACATTATCATTATAGTCACATACCACTTAGGATTGAACCAATTAATTATTTTTCTTCGGGATCCATATTTAGATGTTGTTTTTAAAAATACAAAATAAGAATATTTGTTCCCTTTTATAATATTTAATTTAATATATAATTAGATATCAAGCACTTTTATTTCTAGAATTCTAGTACTCAAATTTTATATGATACTGAGATTAATCTTATTTCTCACTAATATCCTTAGAAGATTTTAAAATTTTGCCATTCAATTCCTTCTCTTATTAATAATAATCAATTCTTGAAATTCTAAAACTTCCGTCTTATTCTTATTTTTTTCTTTCAATCATCTTTTATACATCATTCTTAACACACGGTTATCCTTTAAATTCCAAGAAAGATCCAATTGTTCTCCTTCTTTAATTTTGTTTTTATTATTTTATTTAAATTCTTTATTTTTCTTCAAATAATATATGATTTGAGTTTTCCAAAAATCTTAATTTATTTTCTTTAGGTACATAAAGATAAGTATTTTTTAATAATTATTCAGCAGTAGGCCTATCCTCTTATTTAGGGGCCATCATTTAACAAACAATTTAAATCAAAGAATCAGAATATTAAATTCCTAAATAAAATAATGGATGGTTTTTTTACCTACATCTTTAAAATTGAGTTTGGTAATACCTCTTCTTAATTCATGATATTAATTATCAGATTTTGGCAATTCTTCTTAAATCATTAATTCAAATATAGTGCATCCAAAAGCAAATATATCAACTTTTTATAAATCTATTGGAGTACCAAAATTCATCTAGATATAGTTTTTAATACATATTCCATGATTTCAGGAGCTGTATATCTTTAATCACCATCTCTAATATCTTCGTCTTCTTTCACAAATTAAAGTCTTGACAATCCAAAATCTGCAATCTTGAAACTCAAATCTTTTTTTTTAAATAGTATATTCTCTGGTTTAATGTCCATATGAACTAAATTCTTACTATGTAAAAATTTTAGACCTTCTAAAATATGTTTTAAAATGATCTTTATTTCCCATTCTTAATATTGTTTTTAATACTTTAGATTATAATCACAATATTCCATAACTAAAAAAAATTGATTCTACTCTATCCAACAATTATAATATTTAACAATGTGTTTTGTATCACTCTTACTAAATAAATTTGCTAAAATGCAGGCTTCTTACCTGGCATCACTTGTCTCTAAGTTTTGTTTTGGTTATGCCTTAGTCTTTTTAATTGCATAAATTGACTAATCAAGAGTGTTCCTGCATTTAAATACAATAGCAAAATTTCCTTATCCAATTTTAGCTAGCTCTTCATACTAATTACTATATTTTGATTCAATTTCTAATTGCATTCTATTATTTTAAGCAGTATTAGGAGCACTGAGAGCTCTAATAGTGGAAGATTATCCACTATTGATACTAAATGCCAATTTCTAGAATGAATAGATGTGGTATATACCTTTAAGATTTATGCATTCTAATTAGATGTAGAGATTGGATTGAGATTCAATCTTGCAGCTTTTGAATTAGGATCTGACATTTAATTGAATTGAATTCGAAGAATAAATATATTAACATAATCACACTAATCTTCTATCATTGAGTAATTTCTTTATGTAATATACTTACCATGCTGTCACTCCACAAATAGCAACAGTTTCTATAAATGTCAAAACCATCAATTATTTATTTATCTTTTATACATCAGCCAAAGCTCCTTTAGATTTTAATTCATTCAATTTTGTGCTATAGAAAACATCTCTTATTTTCTGTAGTACTCCTTATACACCATCTTCAATAGGATCTATATCATTCTATTCGATTTCCTCTAAAAAAAAACGATATCAATAATATATATACCTTTATCAGATTTGGCTACATCAATAGCAAATTGAACAACTTTAGCCTCTTTTGCTCTTTTATTTTGAAATATCAATTGATAATCTCCTTTTTCAGTGGCATTGAAATTAAACACTGCTTCTTTTTTCATCATTTTTGCATAAATCATTGAACCAGAAGGATCAATAACCTTAAAATCTATAGTGTCCATAGTATAGATTGGAATAAAGAAGGTGCCTCTTATGTTAGTAGGAGTTTTCTTAATTGTCTCAATAAATATTTCTTCTCCTCCTTTTTCAATTTAGAATGAGATCATATCATCAGGTAGAAAGCCTCTCATATATTTATCCCAATCTTGCATGATTTCTTTGGTTTCCTCAATGCTACACCAAGAAATAGTGAAGAGACTCAATAATATTGGAAACATAAATATATGAATCAATTAAATAATTATATACTCAAACCACGTATATCAATTTTTATTATTTTTTTTCTTTCATCAATTACTTTATCTCTTTCCTTCATAAATAAATTTCTATTTAATCTTAATCTATTATTTCTTTATTACTTTGAATAACTTTGTAACTACATAATGATTAAATTTTAGGATTTTTTAATTGAATTCTACTAATAAAATTTTACTTATTAGGAAATATAAGAGATATTCTAGATATAATTGAGTATATATTAATATAGAACTAAAGAATCAAATCATTATAATGTTATCTCTAGTCTTTAATAATAAAAAGAATTAAAGCTCCATTAAATTAATATTATGAATTTTATATTAATTGCTTCTTCTTTGCTTATAGGTAATCTTTTGGCATAATCAAATTAAAGACCTACCTAAAAGAAATTCGAATCAGAAGCAATAGAGAAAACTATAAGCAGGGTAAATTTATATATAATTTATAGATTTCAGAAAAAATGAAGGATAATAAACTTAAATATACTTTTATCAATTCATTTCCAAATACTCTTGATACAACAGTAACAAATTATGATCCAAATGTTCCAGATGCCTTTGTGATTACAGGTGATATTACAGCAATGTGGTTAAGAGATAGTACTAATTAATTATGGACCTATATGGAGTTTGTAAATAAGGATAGCAAATTATAAAATTTAATAAAAGGAGCTATCAATCGATAAATTAATTAAGTTTTAATAGATCCATATGCTAATGCATTTAATTATCAAAAGAAATAATCAGAATGGAGCAATGATAATACAACTCGATGTTTTTTAGGTGTTAATGTTCACGCAATGTCATAACATTTACATGAGAGAAAATTTGAAATAGATTCATTGGTGGCTGTTTTAAGACTAGTTGTTGGTTATTATAAAGAAACTAATGATTCATCTATCATAAATTTTAAATACTTAAAGGCTGTTTAAAGAATATTGAGAACATTTAAAGATTAGCAAGCTGATCAAACAGAATAATTTTAAACCTTCAGATTTCCTTATACTTTTTAAAGAAATGGTAGATCAACTGATACAGTTATTAATGGAATAGGTGAACCACTTAAAAGAACTGGATTATTAAGAACATTTTTTAGAGCTTCTGATGATTCTACAATCTATTAATTTAATATCCCAGAAAATGCTATGGCCTCAGCAATTTTAAAATAAACAGCTGAAATGTTAAGTGAAGCTTAACTATCTTGGTCTTTAAGAAAAGCTGCTGAACCTTTAATTTAAGAGGCTTTCGCATTATCTTCTGAAATTAGAGATGCTATATATAAATATGGAATAAAGGATGGGGCATTTGTTTATGAAGTTGATGGAATGGGTAAGTAAGTATTTATGGATGATTCAAATCAACCAAGTTTACTTTCTCTTCCTATTTATGGATTTATTGAAATTGATGATCCATTATATTAAGCAACTAGAAAGAAAGCTTTAAGCTCAGCTAATCCTTATTATTTTGAAGGAACTGCAGCTAAAGGTATAGGTGGTCCTCATATTGGAACTAATTACATATGGCCAATGGCTATTGTAACATAAGGATTAACTACTAATGATAAATAAGAACTGAGAGAATGTTTAAGAATGTTAGTAACAACTACAGGGAATAAATGGTTTATGCATGAAAGCTTTTTCAAAGATAACCCTTCTAGTTTCACAAGATCTTGGTTTGCATGGGCAAATGGATTATTTGGAGAATTAGTCTTAAAGATAGATAAAGAATATCCAGAATTATTAGAAGAGAATTACTCTTGATAATATTAATAAATAATTTCAGTTTTATTTAAGTAAATATGCTCTTAATCTCATAAACACTTTAATATCCATCTTTTCTGGTTTAGTTGTCAGATTATCTATCATTTCTAAGTGAGCTTTTAAGATTCTTGCTTTTGAATTTTAATAATTATATAATTGTTCTCCCCAATATGAATCTCTTGTAATAATAGGAGATGAAATCTTTTTATATAGAGAATTAATAATTCTTCTATACAGAACTATAATAGTCTCATGATTAATTAATTCATCTCCATCTAATAATTGTAAATAAGTTCTAAGGAATTTAATTAAATCTAAATTGAATTAGCTTTTCTTTATTTTAAATTCAGATGTTAATTAATTAAGACTAATTCCTCTAGTATTTAAATTTAATAATTCTTTATAGGGAACATAATGTAATTAAACCAATTTTTCAATATTTGTAAGAAAATCATACTTTGTACTGCAATCCATAAATATTCTGAATTTAACTCTATCGTATTTATTTTTATTTAGTGCAAATCCATAATACATCAATAGATGCTCATTACCCAAACATCCATATAAATTTAAAACCTACTCTCCTTTTTCTATATCATCCACTGCTCTTGCTGTAAGATATGCTGGACATTTGAGAGTTTATCTTTGTATATCTGTGTACCAATCATGTTCACTTTAATCCAAAGATTATTCATAGTAATCTCTAAGATAATCATCATTAACTGCAGCTTAGACTTTTGAATCTTTAGTATCTAATTATTGAGATTAATGATTGCTTTATTAAGTAGTAGGTTCATCTTCATCTTCTGAATCATCTGGTATCATTAATTTTGTAATCCATATATCTGATGATCCTGTTCTAAGTAATTCTTAAAATAATTTTTCCAATAATTTATTCAATATTTTAGAACATCTTTCACTTTCATTTACTTTTAGACTCCCTATTATTTCTTAATCTTCCTGACTAAACCAATACTTATTTTAAGAAATGTATTTAAATTTCATATAATTATTTTAAATGTATTCTTCTGGTTAATAATTTTCTTATTCCAAACCAAAGATAGCTTTATTCTTACCATGATTAATCATATCTATCATAGGTACTAAAAATGAGAAAGGATAATTATTATTAACACTTAGTCTTCTATTCATACAATATCTATAAGCCCAATCATAATCATCAGCATTTAATCCTATTTCCATTACTTCATCTTTGGCTGCTTTATATTCTTCTTCAAATTCTTGTTTCAATTCTCTTAAATAATCAAATGGTATTGGTTAATCACAATCAAGCAAACAAGTAGGATTAGTTGAAAGATCAAATATTGGTTTTAATTTTCCATGTCTTTATGTTGTCAAATAAAGAATTAATGTTTAAAAATCACTTTTTTTATTACTAATTTATTGTAATGATGGATATATATGAGGATTCTTTTTCATAATATCTACACATTATTCATTTTAGAATACTGTGAATGCACTTATTGCATAATTATGAGAAATTTTAATAAGAAATTCTCCTGATTGAATATTATCAATAGCTTAAATTCCAAACATTCCACCATAATCCTACATTTCTACTTTATTCATCTAAATTCCATCTTTTAGATATTCAATGTAATTATTCTTTAATTATTACATTACAAAAAAAAATAAATAAATAAATAATTTCATTTTTAATAGTTATTTTTCCATGAATAAATCCCTTCATACTTTTTATTACTACTACTTTATTCAATCTTTTTTTCTTGTCCAAATTTCTTTTAAGATCCATTCTCTATATTTTTGAATTAATTCTATTATTTATATTAACCTTTAATCTTTTCATAGGATATTTAACACTATCAATATTACTATAATATATTTTACATCAAAAAATGGTGAAGTCAAAGGATGATTTAATTTATGAGTGTCTTTCTAATTATCTTTTTAATTATCAGTATTTATATTACGTAATTTAGATTCCTATATATTGTAATATAGTATTATACTTTAATACTCATATCACCAAAATCTTTGTAATCTCTAGTACTATCAAATGTAGTCCATTTTATTTAAGGTGAAAGACTACGCTATGGTCTTAACCAATTTCTTTCTTTATTTCCTAATTCTTGTCCAAAAATATCAGAGAATTATTAATTTTATTTCTTAGACTAAATATTAATCTCATTCTCTATTATTTTTTAAGGACTTTTATGTTTTGTCCCTTCTTGATATTATTATTGTAAATCTTGATGTTTTCTTTGTTTTGCATAATCTTTTCCGAATTCTGCTTTCTCATTAACAGATGTGAGTACTTTACCATAATGCACATTTGTCCATTAAACTGATGTATTAATTAATTATTAATTTTCAGGAGATTTAGGAATTACATCAATATTTTGATTATTCTCAAATACATTACTTGATAGATCAACTAACTTTCTCTATTTATCATTTCTATTTGTTAACTGCTTAGTAATATGGTAATTATTCTTAACTTTATTAAACTTAAGCTATGTTTCTTATTATCTTTAGCCATCATCCTAAACAAAATAAAAGCTTTCTTTTGGTTAATCTTTTGGTCTATGAGGTGAAGTGGATTTTTGATTAGACAATTAAGGATTGAATTATAAAATCTATGACATTGTATCTTAAGGTGTATGTTGTTTTCTTGGGGATTAATTCTGATAACTTAGATTACCCTTAGTTTATTAATTAACAGGGGAATTGTCATTTCTCATTATTAATATAAAATAAAAATTATCCTTTACTTTTTTTGTAAACATATATTAGAAATCATATGAATTATTTTTTATGAATACATCTTCAATTTATACTTATACACTATCAATTATTTTAACAAATATTATTTCAAAATTTTAGAATCAAAAGTATTAATATTGAATGAAGAAGTAAAGTTTTATATTTAAATAATTAAAATTTTTGAAATATATACTTGACTTGTTTTGAAAATAAATAATCCTCATTTTATTAAAATCAAATCTCTGGCTAATTTGATTAGCCTATTTTTTAAATTTTCATCTAATTCTTAATTTAATTAAAGTCCACTACAATATAGTATTTCATGGGTATTTGAACTCAAATGATCTTATTTAACTATTATCTCTCCTTCAATTTCATCTGATGGTAATTCTTACCTAAATTTCTTGTTTTGATCCCAATACCATTTATATATTTTCTCTTTTGGTAAATTAGTCAGATTAGCTATTTCTTTTATTGTATTTTATCCCCAGATCTATTGTTTTTGGTAAAAGTCATTAAGAGTATCAATTTGCTTTTTTGATTTTTTGAAACGTGAACATTTATTCTCCTTAGACATTTAATTTAAATTAAAAATCGAACAAATTTCTTAGCATCAATCAATTTGTACTATCTTAAATAATTACTAAAAAAAGTGTTCTAAAATTATATATATATATTCATAAATTTAATTTTAATTTATAACAGAAAACTATTTTAATAAATTTTATTTTTCTATCATAAATATTCATAAATAATTTTGCCTTTCTTGATGACCTTCCAAATTGGAGAATCAGCAATTTAATAAATTAGATGTTCCCAAGTAGGAGCATCTAAAATGACAAAATCTCCCTATTTTCCAATTTCAATAGAACCAATTGTTTTATGTCTATTTAATGCAGCAGCAGCATTAAGAGTAACTGCACATAAAGCTTCATTTGGTCTCATTTTCAAATTCAAACATGCTAAACTCATAGTGAAAGGAAGAGACATGCAATATGCATTTGGACAATAATCAGTTGCAAGAGCAGTTGGGACTCCACTGTCAATCATCTCTCTAACTGGAGGAGGTTATAGTTTTAAGATGAATTAAGTTGTTGGAAGAATAACACCAACAACCTTTTTTTCAGCCATAGCCTATATTCCTTCTTTAGATAACTAAAAATAGTATAAATATAAATTACATGTTCTAAATGAGATATAGCTATTGCTCCTAAATCAGCTCCTAATTTGGCTGATTCTAAATGATTTAATTCCTCACCATGAAAAGATGGAATCAATCCTATCTTTGCTCCTTCTTATAATATATTTTTAGTAGATTCTAATTCATAAATTCCCTTTTCACAAAACACATCTACAAATTCAGGATGGATTTTATCTTCATCTATTAATTTCTTAATTTATGGAATTTGATTATTTATAATATCCTATTCTGCTTATTTCTCACTCAATCCAGGTGGTAAAGCATGAGCTCCTAAATAAGTTTAAACTATTTCTATAGGACTCCTTTTGCTTACAGCTTCAATAGTCAATAACTATTTGACTTCTCCATCTGTGGACAATCCGAATCCAGATTTTGCTTCCATAGTAGTTGTTCCATTTCTTATAGCTCTCTTAATTCCACTTTCTAAAATCTATTCTAATTCTTCTTAACTTGATTAATTCACACATCTGGATGTATACATAATTCCTCCTCCTTTATTGTGAATTTCCATATATGTTGCTCCTTCTAATTTCATCTTAAACTCTCCAGATCTATCTCCTGCATAACAAGGATGAGTATGAGCATCAATCAATCCTGGTAATACACATCTGCCTCTACAATCTACAATTTTATAATTTAAATATTTTTCATCGATATCTCCAATATCAACAATCATTCCCTATTCATTAATTGCTACAGATGCATTTTCTAAAATACAAAGATCAGGATTAGCAAATTTAAATCTCTCACCTGTTTTTGAAATACATACTATCTATTTTGCTTTTGATAATAACATTATAAAGTTTGTAAAATATCTTTATTTATGTATATAGAAAATACTATGTTAATTTATTAATATATTAAGAAATCTTTTAGAGAAAAATAATTAGAATCAATTTTAAATATGAAAATTCTATCATAAGCATATCATAATCTTTAATTTGATCCTGCACTTCTATTTCGTAATTATTAAGACACACTAGGACAAGGTCTAGCAAATGTTCCATTTGAATTAGGTCTCCAAGGTTTTTCATATGTTTAGGTGGCACTTAATTTTTCGAATGTATTTTATTTTGTTTTGATATCTGGAACTCCTTCCTCCATATATTATAGAACTTCAAAAGTTCCTTAAAACCCTTTTTTATTTTAATTTGATGGTCTAAATGGATTTCCTTTATATGTAGGTGGTTTTTTTTCTATAAATTTATTGATATTATTACATATTGTATAACCTGCTCCATCTAATAAAACACCATCTGCAGTAAAGGGTCTATTTCCATGACTTGTTGTTACAAATCTTGTTGTTCCAGGCAATTATTTACTTTTATGTTAGATTCTCTCCTATCTTTCCATTTCTTCCTATCTATCATAAGGATCAGGAATATATTCAATCTAACCAAACAAATTTTTAATAGTTGTTCTGCCTAATCCTTTCTTTGCTGGATTTGTCAAAAAGTTTCTAGCCTAAGTAATTACATTTCCTGCTGAATTTCGTGTTTTAAAGACTTTATCATTATATTCCTTCATATGTTCAAATTCAGAATGTTTACTGAATAAGTTAAATTATATACACAGATTTCTAATGGTCATTCGGTTTAAAACTATTAGGATTTTTTATGGCTAATTCTCTCTCTTTGTCATAAATTTATTTAGCTTTAAATTAGTCTTTATATGGATCATTTAATGTAGTATAACCAGGTTCTGAAAACAAAACAGGTTCATGTTTTTTTTAGAGTTTTTTATTAATTAGAATTCCTTTCTCTTTGCCTTGGCCTTCATAATTAGAAAATATTCTATACTTTTCAAAGCATCGTTATATTAATCCCCCAATGATAAAGGTGGTGGTTAATTAAACAATCCATGTCGCTCTCTTTCATTATACATCATATATACCTTTGAGAGATGTTTTCTAAGTCACGAATGTAATTGTCATTAGAGGGTACTCTATACTAAGTTGACATCAAATATAAATAATAATTATCATAAATTTTTATTCATATTTAGAATCAAAAGCAAAACTATAATCAATATATTTAGTCTTCAATCTACTGCTTTTTAAAATTTTTACTACTTTATAATCTCCAGCACTATGGATTTATAAATAATCAAAATTTCGAAGATTTTAGTACTTCATCTTTTTAGTGATAAGTGGAAGAAACTCATATTTTTTGATTCTTTGAATAACACTTTCTTAAAAGATTCTATTTATTGGTAGTGAAATGGGACATAATTAAAGCTTTTTTTTGTGATTGTTCAAAAACTCATCAAATATTTTTATTGTTTCATAAATAAAATTAGCTAAGTTTTTTATATAGATAATCATATGTACAAATATCAAACCAATTAGGATTTATAATGTTTTAACTAAATTTTTGTTATGATTAATTTAGGTAATTTTTAAAAGATGTTTAACACAGCTTATGATAAATTATAATTTAGTGTTTGATATTTGTTATAGTTTACCTTTAAAATTTAGTAAATATATGATCAATAGATCCTAAGATGAGATTATTTTGATTTTTTTTTAATTTAAATTTAAATTTCATGTATAAATAATTTATAATAAAATGGTTTAAATGTCAATTTTAAACAAAAACTATGTTTCGAGTCTGATAATTATAAATAAAATAAGAGAGTAAAAACTAATTAATATTAAATGTTTAAGGGATAAGATTTAATCAATTAGTTATTTATAAATAGAAATACTACTTAAGAATCATTTATTTGAATGAAAATATTTAGATTATCTACAGATTAATGAAAAATCACTAAAATAATTTATTCTTCATTAATTAATAGATGATTATATAGAAATAATATTTGTTCCAACAATCATGTAATTCAATATTTATAGATAATTACATCATTATATAAATCATTCAAGTTATTCTCTTTCATACAACTAAAAAATTAATAATATATAATTACAGGTCTATCTTGATCTTCTTCATCATTATCATCTTCTTCTCCTTAATAATCTTCATCTTCTAATTCAACAATATCATCATCCTCATTAATAATTTCTAAGACTTCATTATCATCTTCTTTGTTTTGTTTTCTATCAAAATATTACTTTCCACTAATTTTTTTCATCATTTCTTCTAATTATGTAAAATTCTTTTCTCTCTTTTTAATTTCATAAATCTCTTAATCAAACTTCTTCTTCCAAATGGTAAAACTTTCAAGTGTAACAGGAGTGTTTGTTGCAAATTTAGGCATGGGTGGTATATATATATAGTTATCTTCAGTCTTTGAGTTTTATTGATCATATAATTCTTATAAATACATAGATTGATCATAAACATAATCCTAAAATTTAATTAATATTATTACTCTTAATGATTCAACAACTGCAAAGACTATTGGTTAACAATCTGCTTCTTTTTCATGTTGTTCAATTACTTATTCACAAACCTTTCTTGCTCTAATTAAATTATCCTAAGTGAAATTTCTACTCAACCCTTAAATTTCAAAATGAAATCTTTATGATTTTAATGGATAATCATCAGGAAAGGCAATGAATATTTTGCAATAAACTACATTCTCATGATAAAATTAATCTGCTGGTACAAATGGGGCAACAATTATTTAAAATGAATAAGGATGTACATCTTTTAATTACTCATAGTCTGATAAATAGATAGCAGATAATGCATTAAGTTCATCTTTTTAGAAATGATCACATTATTCATTATGAGTTTGAATCATAATTAATTATTTTAATAAAATACATACAATAATAGAATAGATAAGGGATATTTTATAATGTACCAAATATAAATGAAATCATGCCTTCTTCTTTAATTTTGCAGCTTATTTGGTTGCAATATCGATTTTTTTTAAAGCATTAGCTCTTCTTTATTTAGCATTTAATCTCTTGGCTCTGAATTTAGTATGGTCTCTCTTTGGATTTTATTTAACACCTCTCTTTACTCTATCACTATTCTTTCTGATTTCATCATGAATTTTCTTGAATAATTCTTATACTGATTTGGCACCAGTCTATTTATATAAAAATTAAAATATACAGTCTTCAATGTTTATTCCCAATTGTGGAATTAGACATCAAATTTAGATCTTCCATCTTTATTTGTCTTCTTTTCCTTTTATAAGAGAGCCATATATTTATCAACATGAACACCAAAGATTCTGTCTTTGTGAGCATTGGCATCATATTTCTCTTTCTTATCATTATCAATAGAGAATCCTGGGAATCTTCTGTTATTGTGTGGGATGTGAATACCACCATCAGCAGCTCCCTTTAAGGCAGCAAATACTCTATTACCAAGAGTTGATCTAACCAAACCAATATCAAGAACAGCAAAGAATGGTCTTCTTTCTGGATTCTCTTTATCAGCTACATCATATAAGTTTCCATCAATATTTTTATTGCCTTCATAGAATTTATCCATTTTCAATGTCTTAAGTGTTCTTCTGGCTAATAATAATCCTGTGGCATATGAAGCAGCATAGTTTTTTAAACCGGTTGTCAAGCCAAATCTCTTTAATTCAGTTGATTCAGCAGATGCCACTACTTTATCACCTTTCAATGTAGCATAAATGACTTAGCAAATGATCTTAGTATTTGTGTGTCTAACAACAAATCTATATTTTGGGGAATTGTATTTATCCTTGTCTTATACAATTAATCTGCTTCTTGCATAATAATCAGTCTTTCCTTCTCTTCTTCTTCTGAATTATGTTTAGAATCTTTTGAAGTATGGTTTTCCTTTAACAAGCTTAACAAATGCCATTAATTATTAAAAAGATTTGAATTTTTCATAAATTATACTTAAGCACTTATAAATAAATATATAATAATTCAATGTCTTTAGTTGAACAATCTCTATGATTTATTATTCATCCCTCTCATATCTTTTATCTCAATAATTTAGCAGTTCTATAAGATATTTATCTTTAACAATAATAATTAAATAGAAAATCTAAATTCTCATTGATTTGTGGACTCTGATATCTAGATTATTAGAAATTAGTTATAAAACACTAATCGAAAAACAAATTTCGATATAAATATTTAAATAAATCATAACAAATAATTAAATCGTATTATATGATTACAAATAAATTTAATTATCAACAGTATACTTATCATTTATAAATTTTAACATTAATATGTTTATAATCACATAATAATAACATATACTGTTGTAAAAATTGGACTAAAGACAAAATGAAGATAAATAAAGATTTAGCAACTACTAAAATAGACCTCTTAGACCCTCACTTTTTTTAAATGATATTAATAGTATAGTCAATAATTCTGTGCTTTCTAATTAATAATAAAAAAATGATTAACTAGAAGATTTGCATAATCAACTTATAGATAATGAATAGATATCAACTGAAAGAAAATATATTAAACTCCCTAAAATTGGAAGATTTCCTAATATTTAGAAATCAACTGTAGTGTTATAAGTTTTGTCTCATTAAAACTCTCCTATTAGAATAAATTAAGATTCATAGTAATTAAATAAAAAATATTCTTCAAAAACACCTATAAGAAATATAAGAACACCAGGTTTTCAAGAAAATTCAAATGTCAGTACACTCGTTTTTAAAGTAAATTCAAAAAGTAAGAATAAGGTTGTTTAATTCAATCCAGAAATTAAAACAATTAATGAAGCAGGGTTAATTAGTAAAGAATATATAGAAAACAATTAAAAATAAAGAAGATTTAAAAGATATAATTTTAAACTTCACACACAAGTAAACTGATTTTCTTTAATATTTATAATTAATTATTGTCACAAAAAATTCTCAAAGTTATGAAGCATCTTCTTCAGTATTTATCTCTTTTTAATCAGTTTATGATCCTTATTCATATTCTTCATTCACTTATAATTCATCACTCTGCTTTTATTATTATTCACCTTATCCTTATAATTATTCAAACTATTATAATTCTTAAGATTCCTTATTTTAAATGTTTTAATCTGATTAAGTATCTTAGATGCATTCAGTATTTTAATCACTTTACACATTTGATTCTGTATTTTCATTCAAAGATAACTACTCAACTTATTCAACTACTTCTTCCTTAACTAATTAATCCTTCTAGATTTCCTCCTACTTCTTGATAAATTCTTATTTTTCTTATCTCAATTATTTTAAGATTTCTGGTTCTTCTTATACTTTTCTTTAAGGTATATCATCATCATCAATTTCTTCTAACAAAGGCTCCTAACTGATAGGTTCTGGATTAGCAATTATATTCTCCTATTATATTGGCTCTGTCTCTTTAACTTAAACATCCAAAGTTGGTTAATATTTTACTAGAGATTTAATAGTTTTGTCATTTTAAAGTGTATTAAATACTTCTAATAATTATGGATTTCCTTTTTATTTTCCTTTTAATTTTAAATCAATAGTTACCCTAATTTTTTAAATGATTCTCTATTGCCATATATAACATATACTTAACGCTCTAAACTTTGTCTTATGCTAATTCTAATAAAGGTTTTAGAAGATGTTTTTCAAAGATGTCATCCTCTAAATTCATTATTTTTGAACACATTTAAATAAATCTATATATAATAGGAAAATATACGATTATCTTTGATAAAATACTGATGATTTTTAAAAACCAATCATACTTTCAATGATACAGATCTTATATTATTCATATAATTATGAATTTTTTATTCCTTCAAAGAATGAATATATTTTAGAAGATGCTATTTTTCTAACTTATGCTACATTATCAGTGCATAATCTAAAAGCAATAGGAATAATCATTTTAAATATAATATCTGCTGGAAAGATAAGAGCCATTTCATCTAATTAATTAGCAATTGATTCTCTGATTCTCCACTTTTTTTAATCTCTCTAAATAAAAAAAAATATTTCTAAAAATGCTTCTTTCTTTTCATCTGAAAATATCTTTAAAAATTAAGATAAATTCTTAACACAACCCATTAATACATTATCATTTGGTTCTTTTACAAATATAGTCTCTAAAATAGGAAATAAATCTATTTCAGCTCTTTCTGCTCCAATAATTTTAGCTATTTCATGAAGACTGGCTGCCAAAGTTTTACAGATTCTTTCATTTTTTTATTTCCATAAATGATTAAATAATTTATGCAATTATTACCATCTTGCAACTCCAACTGTTTATAAAACTGCAGGAAAACCATAAGCACATGCAAACATTACTTACTATTCAGGAAGTAATTCTCTTATATCAGAATCAGCCATTTTCAAATAATTTTCAATTAGTTTTGGTTCAATTTTTTCTTTGTCAATTGCTGCAATAAATCTAGCTAAACATCTATATGCTACTCCCTTAACATATTTATTAGAATCACTAAAAATGTAATTAATTCAGTACTTTTAGAATTATAATATTTGGGCTGTAAGATCAACAGTTTTTTAATTTTAAGATGACAATTCTACAATTTATAAAAAATGCTCAACACATGAAGTCTTTACTTTTGTATTTGTTTCTTTGCATTTTTTCATATAAAATGGAAACAATTTCTTATTAAAAAAATCTTTTCCAACTACTTTTGCAACCAAAGGCAATTAATTTACTGCCTCTTTTCTTACATCTTGTTTTGAATCCTCTCCAAGAGACATTACTTCAAATGCTATAAAAGATTCGCTTAATTAGATTCCAAACATTGATGAGAGTTTACCCATCAATTATAATGCCACTATTCTATTATCCTGATTGATGTCATCATGTGCCATTTTTATTATGATAGGTAATAATTAATTTCCTTTTTCATCTCCTTATAAATGAAGAGCAATTTTTGTTAATTATTAACCTGCAAACTCTTTGATTTTCAAAATGCTATTCAACAAGAAAAAGCTCAAAATTTGTATGACTGGTTACTAAGCTTATTAATTTGCTTCATATATCAAATTTAGTTATTCTATAAACATTATTTAAAATCTTTCATCTTCATTTTTCTAAATTAAATATTACAACAATATTACATATTTTTCCATAATCATAGGTAATTTATCAATTGATTTTTATCCTAAATTTCTAACACAATAGCTGATATGCTTAGTGTAATTCTCTTTATCTATGTTTGTCATCTTATGAACATTTAATAATTTATTAAGAAGCTAATCTTAATCATCATCTAAAACAAAAGAATGAATATCTCCTTGCTTTTGGTTCAAGAAAAATGCTTCTTCTTTCAATATTTAATTCATTATAGATCTGTCATCTGATTTCTGTTTGGGAGAAATTTTAATATTATACATATTTTTAAATTAATATTAATTTTTTAATGTTTGCATCATTAACTTTTCTTTTTTGATATTGTCTTCTTTTAAATTTAAACTTTCATTACATCATTCCTTTCCTAATGTTTTTCATTATGTTATTTTGAAGCTTAAAATTTCTTAATTTGATATTATTTCAAAGGTACTTTTTATTTACATTTTAAATTATTTTTTGAATTTTATTTTTTTTATTTGTCTTTTTCCCATTCTAATTATTTATAATACAAATTGATTTCATTACTAAATTTTCTAAATATAATAAGGCAGCTCTTGCATCAATCTCAAAACTATGCTGACATTATTGAATAAATTAGCCCAAATACTTCAAACACATCTTTTTTAAGCCATCATATTATTTATAGTATTACTTGATCCTTCTTCTAATTTAAAAAAATCTATTTTCATCAAATCTCTTGTGTGGTAATCTTCAACATTAAATTCATTCCATAGCATCAAAATCACTTTTCAGAGTATATCCAATTATAGTTTTATCTATAAATAATAACAATTTTTACCTTTAAATAAAGGCTAAAATTTCTATTTCTCAAAGTCATTATAAACTGGTTTATCTTTAATTATATATGGATTAATCTCAGAGATTCGTGTAATCTAATTTATCACCTTAAATCTTTGTTTGAAATATTGATCCATAACAACATAACCATTATAATTGACAACTCACATTAAACCATTTCACAATCTATAGCCAAAATTGATCCTGTTTGATTCTTACTCCTTGGAAGAGGGTATCTATCATCTATTTCTGCATAGCTTCTATAATAGTTTACACTTTCTATGATTTCTAGACACTTTATTTTTGTTACACCTTATTGAACATAATTAAATTCTTGATAAAATAATTACTGCAAATAATAATTAAGTTAGCAATTAAGATGATAAATATTGTATCATTACTATTACTAACTAATATATTTTATGTAATTCGATTAACATCCATAATCATATAGAAAATGGTATTTATTTTTACTAATTTATTATTATCTACATCTATCGCAATACTTAATCTAATATTTCTATATCAAACATTCATTATGAAAGACCTTCCATATTAACTAAAAAGCAAGAATTTAGTAAGGGTTTCCAAAAACACAAAAACATAAAAGTAATCATGACATCAATTATTTTACAATATAAAACTGTCTCTTCACACTTATTCCTTTATTTTAATTCAAATGTATAAAGTCCACTTGTTTAATTTTTTTTTTTCTATTAATTTGGTCATTTTGCTTTTTATAAATTTTTCTAATTTAAACTTTCATGAGATTATTTATATAAGAAAATTAATAAAAAAAAGAAAAGCATAATTTATATTTATCATCCTAATAATATGTTTAGTATTAATATATAGTTGGAATGAATAATATAATTTTTTTAATTTGGCATACTTATACCTTTTATAGGCTATTAGATAATATCCAATTCAAATATTATATAATTATTTTAAAAATCAATATTGAAAAATTTTTGTCTTGCACAAAATTATTAAAATAGATTGATAGTAAAAACTAATTTAATTATTCAAAATATAATCAGAACACACAAATCAGTTTAAATATTATTTTCCTTCAATACAATAATATATTATATGAAATTCTTCCTTAAAATTTATACATTATATTCAAATCATTCTCTATTCTACTCAAACTATGCAAAATTCATTTTTAATTTAATAAAATCAGAAAAAAGTAACTAATATTTTTAAATAAAATTTTTATTTAGTTTGCGATAATTTAATAAATTTAACACTATTCCAGCCTTTCAATTTTATATTATAGACTAGAAATGTTTAGTAGGTAAAATATATTATGAAATCCAAAAAATAAAAAATTACATTACTGTATTAATTTATAATAATATTTAGCTTAAATATGATTTATTGGAACATAAAGTTAAGAGAAATATTGAATAGCTGATTAATAATTATGAGGATGAAATAATAAAATATATGGATTAAAATTTAGTTGATTAAAAATTATTTGAAAAGAAATATCAAAAATTATAATAGAATGCAATTTAAATTTAAATTTATTAAGAAGAAAAAAGATCTTCTTTAATAGAACAATAAAATTAATTGAAGGATGTCTTAAATATATAATAAGAGTATATACTAGATGAAGAGGATATAGTTCCTTGGATGACTGAATTAAATGAAAAAAATGTTGAACAAGAGTTATATTAATCAAAAAAAAACTTATAAAAATATGAAAAAAATGAAGTCATTATGATGATATTTTAAATTAAACTAATCTATTAAACTCAAACTTATATAATTATATTATATAAAAAAATCATTCTGATAGACTAAATATTATTCAACAACATTTTCCACAACCTTTCTTTGAAAATTATTTCAATTTAGTTTTTTTTAGTCTATAATAATAATAATTTTCTTACATATCCTGTTCCTCCTAATACGATTATAAAATCATTAGAAATTATTTCCAAAGGCTGTATGTTAATTCCTTAATTATCACTTAATTTTCTTAATTTAAGACTTCATTATTATAGATGTCAACAATCCGTCAAGCTACCAAATCTTAAAGTGTATAATTAAATTTCAGATATATTATTTTTGTGTATATTTAGAAAATGGTCTAATTTTAAATTTGCAAGTCAAAATTATTATATGTGATGAATGGTTATTATTGGCATATCTTATCTATTACAAAAATTACTCATTTCTATATTTTTCCGAAAAATAATTAATTTAAGTAAATGGATATTTCATTAAATTTCTTGAGAGTTTTTGTAAAGTCATCTTTTTGATGCTTTTTTTAAGTTAATGTTTAACTGATTTAAAAAATTACTTTAAATTGAGTTTATAGAATAAAAAGATTTTTTATATAATAATTTAGAATATATTGTTTGGGTTATTAAAATAAATTGAATATAATTAATGAAAAATATAATTGCAGCCACATTGACGACTCTACTGATTGGTTTGGGTTTCTACCAAGTAAATTTAGATTCTGCTTCTGATTTTGAAAGATGGGCTTTAAAACATGGCAAAAGTTATTATGTTGTGAAAACATATTTTCATCAAAAACTTTTTACAAACAAAAAACTAAAATAAAATAGTATATTGGTGAATATAGTTGATTAATTAGAAATTGACTTTATAAAAATTTAATTTTTGCAAAAGTAACCAAAGAATGAATTTTTAAACCATATGAAATTATTAATCCAATATATCATTAAATAAAAAAATGATCAAATTTTAGAAAAAGTAAAATGAATTGGAAATTTTTAGAATATTTATTAAAAATAGTTGTAAAAATATAATTAAATATAATTAAAATAACATCAAAATTTAGTTAATAAATTGAATAAATGAAAATTTTTAAACTTAAATAAAAGATTTAATAAAATCATCAAGTATTAATAACAATGATAATAATCAACATTTATTTATTTAAATTACTACTTAATTGGGAATTTAAGTTTAAAATAATGTTTTTTGGGCAAATGAATTTTTAATTAAATTGATGTATGATCAGATAGTGTCATAATATTTAAGGTTTTGCTAAATATTTAAGTTAAATTTGAATAGTTCTATAATGAAGAAAGTACTAAAAAGAATTTAGATTTTAATAAGTAATTCTAGAATACAAAATATTTATAATAAGATGTAAGTAATAATAAACTTGATTAATAATTGGATATGCATTTTTAATTATGAAAATATATGTTAAAATAAAAAAAGGAAAGAAAAAGTCTCATGAAAAATATAGCAAATTAGGAGTGAAATTAATTAATCATTAATTTTATAAATAAAACAATCTATCAATCCAATTTTTTAACTTTTTGATAATAGTACTGTAAAGTGAAAAGTATTTTTGTTAATAAAGATGTTATTTGAATTCTATTTAGTTAGGTCTACAGATCCATTTAATTTATTTAGTATACAACAAATTGATATAAATTAAATTAGATATTATTAAAAATAGCATAAATGAAAATTCATAACACTTTTTTTGCTTAAGCCACATATTTAGGAATTATTGGTGCAGTTGTTTTTGCTACTACAAGTTTTACAGTTCCAGAATATAAACTTTATTATAGAGTTGCATCTTTAAGAATTTCATGATATCAATTTAAATAACCACATAATTTATTCACAGCACTTTTATATTTATTCAGCTTATTTTATCAATTTAGAGGCTTAAACCTCTTTTTTTTTACTTTTCTAGATTGTCTACAGGAATTAAGATATATTCATTAAAGTTCATTAATTTTGACCTCATAGTTAAATCAAAATAAACCTTAGAAAGTCCATTTAAAGATGAAATAAACTTCATTTTATCTTTTTATTTTAATTCTAATTTAAGTAGCTCTCCTCCTATTAAATGTTCACTTGGAGAGTTTAGAACTTGTTAATTTTAATCAGGTTCTGCTTAAGGTTCTTAAGCCTAAAATGATTTCTTCTTATTGTTCTGTCCTTATTATTTTTCTTATTCTTAATAATTTAGATTTACTTATTTTTTTAATGTTAATCAATCAATTCTGTTGGCTCTGGTTTCAATTAATTTAGTTTTAATTCCTATTATTTATCATGCTCTTTAAATTTACAATTATTCTAAATTCTTAGTATCATTTTCAATTTCTTGGATTGACTTCACACATCCATTTCAGTTATATAAAGTTTACTTCACTTAATTCATCTATATAGTTTTCCATTAATCTTTTATTAGATTAATAGATTGCTAATTCATCTGATTCATTAATATTAGAATTTGTTTTTATTTTCTATTTTAAGATCCATTATATTTAATTAAAAATATAAAAATAGCTTAATCTTAGAATAATAGTTTTAATAATTGAGAATTCTTACTTTGGACAATTACTGGTATCAATTTATTGAATAATATTTATAATTAATCATTAGATTAATATTTTATTACTAAATCTAAAATTTTTAATCTTTAACAGAGTTATATAATGATAATTTAGCATCACCAAATTCTGATAAGGTTTTTACATCAAACCAAAACACACTTCAAAGTCAAACAGTAAAATAATTTTATTAGCCTAGATATTCAGACATGGATTTAATAAAAAAAAACATTTCAGTATAGAAACATTAACAAAGGTTTTTAGATGCTTTATGATGTATGATTATAATAAAAAATTCTTTTTCATGTTTACAAGAAGAGGATTTCCTATTGGCAAAACATGGTCAAAAGAAAGAAACAAATTTGAGAAAGAAATAAGGAAGAAATACTTAGATCCCGATGATCCTTAAGCAAAACCATAGGAACCACCTTTGAGTTTCAAATATAAAGGTAACTTTTGGGTTTATTAAGCTAAATATAATAAAGCAGCAAGTAACATTGTTAATTGATTTTTAGAATGTTATTTTATACTACTATCAAGATTTGGTGAAAAAGAAGATTTCTAGAGATTTAAACAATATAAATGATTTATCAAACAGTCAAATTTAAATAATTATTAATAATATATAAATATATTTTTGAATAGGAGCGATATCTTACCATTAATCTTTTTAATAAATACAAATATATAAATATTATTAATACTTGACTCTTTACTTATTTAGATATAATCTAATATATTTATTATATAAATATTTTAATAAATTTTTTATACATAAATGAGATAAAACAACATAAATATATACAAATTTGGTATTAATTTTATATAAAAATATTTATCATAAAAATATGAACATGTAAAGAAAAAGTCATTCTCCTGAATTAAGAAAAGAGTTAGCATTAAAATTATTAAAAAATGAAAAGTATCCTTTTGTTTCCAAATAATCTTAATCTCCAGAAATAAAGATGACTAGATCTACAGTGATTTAGAGGCGTAGGCCCCAAGATCACCCTGTCAATTCACCTATTATCGAAGATTTGTTGAGATAATGTAAACTGTTAGAGGAATTAGTTAAGAAGTCTAAGAAGGTAAAAGTTCTTATGGATAAAAGTAGATTATTGATGAGAAAGAAACTAAAATTTAACTCTTACTTCAATTACTTAAACAAAGAGAAAATTGTTGCAAAGAATTATAAATGTAATCACATAAACTAATGGAAGAGAGACAGATTTTAATAGAACACATCACTTAATTGGAAAGTTAACTCAATCTATAAGAAGAAGAGGAAGCATGTATGATATATAAATTTAATTAATAAGATTCTCAAGATGGATTTTAACAGCATATGACTAATTTAAATAATTTGAGACACTTTCTATATTAAATTCGTCATAGCAATGAAGACATTCCAGTTTTTGTTGATGTTGACAATCTGACTTATGAATAACTTCTTTAACTTGAAGATACAATTGGATATGTCAATAGAGGTTTGAGTAAAGAACAAATAAAGACTATCCCAAAAATAAACTTTGATTAATGCAAAACAGATGAATAATTGTAATAGACATTTATATTAATTTAAAGATGTTCAATATGTTAAATTGAATTTGAGACTACTGATAAATGCAGAGCTCTTCCATGTTAACATATATATCATTCAAAATGCATAAAGTTATGGTTGGGTAAAGAGAAACATTGTCCAATATGTAAATAGGAATTGGAAATTAAGATGGAAAACTAATATCAAACAAATGAATAATAAGTAATTGTAGAACAATGAATTAATTAATTATATATCTTATAATGCACAATTAAATATTGTTATTCATATCAATAATGAGATTTTTACAATTAAATAAAATATATAATATCAGAGGTACAATTATTTTTTTCTATTTTTTAAAAATTGTATATTTGTATTATAAGATGATGGAGTTTGAGAATTTAACATCCCATCTTGAGATAATAGAAATTCAGCTTGATGTTCCCTTGTTTCAGGTTAGAGAAAAGTAGTCATAGCCTTTTTAGTAATTCGATGATTATTTTAATCTTACTATTATTTATCTTTGACATTATTCTCTTCATCTGAGCTTAATTATTGAGCCTATTTAATGATATCCATAGGTAAAAATGTATTTTTTTTATCAAATTTTCTAGTTTATGTTTCACTATTTAGAGTATTTGTTTTGATTAATTTAGGAGAGATTCTACTTGGACTCTTTTCATCCATTTTATTTATTATACCCTTTTACAATAACACAGTTTTTAGATGTGTCATTCTTCTTTTTAATTCATTTGATGTCTATTATTCAGCATCTTTTATTGCTTTTTCTAAAATACCTTTCTTAGTTTAAGCTTAAAACATTAAATTTAATTTGAATTTTTCTAAACCAAGTTTAATTTTACTTTCATTATTTGATTCTGTTAATTATTATTCAGCTTTTTATTCCAATCCTTATAAATAAGCTTTTGTTTTAGTAAATTTATCTTCATAATCTCTTTTTTTCCTTCTTGCATCTTCATGTAATTCTTCACCTATTTCTCTGAATTCTGAAAAAAATATTTTATAAAAGTTTGATTTAGATAGAGACAATAGTTCACATTATTTTTATGCAATAGCTGTATATTTTCTTTAGGTTTCTTTAATTAATTCAATTTCTCCAAAGTATTATCCAACATCTATTGTTACAAAGGGATGATAATCACATTCTTTTATACATAATGAGACACTTCCTTCACGAATAAAATATATTTCACTTGCATAATCCCCTTCATTATAAATTACATCTCCTTCTGGAATTCTAAGTATTGTTAACAAAGGTCCTATATATGCTGTAAATCTTAATGGTTTATGTTTAAATAGATCAATACCCAAAAATACATTTTTATACATAGCTTATGATAATTCAGTCCTTAAATTTTAAGGCAAAAGATGTAAAAATTCAACTACTTCATTCTAATTATTTTTGTATCCTTACTTTAACACTTTACAAATTTTAGCATATAAAGTATTATCTATTTTATGATGTTTAGCAATTTCATTTAAAGTATCTATTTTTTCTTTATATTTCAAATTTTAAGAATCTAATTAAGTTAACAAAGAACTAACTGAACCTATTGTAACAGAAAAGAAAATCACTCCAATAATCATTATAAATATTGCTATCATCTATTCTGTACTATTAGTTGCTGAAATATCTCCATATCCAGTAGTTGCCATAGTTTAAAAGACCCAATACATACTCATTATATATCTTTCAAAATTAGATTCATTATCTACATATTGGTCAATCCAAGTCTAAGTTTCAGATGAAATTGTTCCAATGAAATACCAAAAACAAGAAAACAAATGACTTACTAGGATTACTGATAATAATGAGATAATCATAACCCTAATATTTTACTATGATAACTAAACAGAATTACACTGATATTTGAAAATTGATTCAACATTTCTCCATACTTCTTCTTTTATATGCAAAACTTTAACATTCTTGACATTTTTATAAGCTTAACCATTTTATATGCTTTTGGCAGTTTTGCAATTTTTTAAAAACCAGTTGTATTGTTGTCATCAACTACATAATCTAAGGGCATAACACATATAATGTCCAGTATAAACCAACCAGTCAAATAATGTTTAATTATTATCTTTCTATCTACTATCAATTCATCTTAATCATCAACATAAGCGCTAAAGAGATTTATGATTATGTCTATCCCATAAATAATATCTACAGAAATATTTAAACCAAATTAAACTGCTGATTCTTCTGTATCATCATTCTTAAAAGATATCTCATAAGGAACTACAAAACAAACATATAATAATGCTATTATAATTAAAATATCCCATAACAATTTTGTTGGATCATCAGGAAATATAATATATGAAAGATGAGCATAACTTCAATAAATAAACTTAATACCGTTTATCAAATCTAAATCTTGTTTCATCCTCTACTTAATTTTATTCAGTTTCCTCAAAAAATGAATCTTCTGATATTGAATCATTTTAATTAGACCCTGAATTATCTCGAATTTCCTCTGGATATACTCTATTTTTTCTTATCGATTACTATAAACTCTGCAAACTTAAAAACAATAACCCATAATAATTACCTTTATAATCTGCTAGGTCTAATACCTTTACTCCTTGGTAAAGAGGCATGACTAATAAAAGTTCCTTATTTCAAAATGCTTCTCACTTGAGGGATTATTTCTTCTTAAAAATCTTGAGGAGTTTTGCTGGAACGTCCGTTGCCACTATTTATAGCTTGACTGCCGCTATGATTGGTTTTATTTTTCACTGTCTTTTAATCTGATGGACTAGAACTAGATGGTCGTTATTTAATCTGTTGAATCCCAGTTCCCTCTTTGTCTGAATCTATGCTAAGACTTGGTCTTTGTTTCTAAGGTTATTATTATTCCTCATCAATTTCTTAAATTAGTTATAATTGTTCTGGGTTCTTCATTTTATTTATTAATATTCTACCATGATATGCAATGATTAATTACTTGACAACTAAGGGTTTATATCTTAATTATGAGGAGTTTGGCTCTAAGTATATTAACTAACATGATCTTAGTTCATTAATTTAATTAAATTATATGGATCAACTCATTAATCAATTAGGTTCCAACATATACTACTTAAATCCCTATAGTTTACAATTTTAATCCCTTCATTGAATAAAATAGATCAATTTTCAACTGAAAAAAACTACATTTTTAAAAACATTTCAAATTTTATATTTTATATGATTAATATTCATTGATAAGAGCTATAACTATATCAAATAAGTCAATATTTCTATTGACATCTTAATTATACTATTGCTTAAATAATGACAAAATTAATATAAATTAACATATTAAACACAAAACTTAAAGGTTATTTTTAATTTCCTAATAAGATACTTTAATTAGATAGTGTTATATAATTCTAAATCAAAGTTTTATTAAAATCTTTCAATATTGTTAGGAAATATTATTTTATAAATCTAAAATTCATAATATAAATAAAATGTTTGTGAATTTTACCAATTTAACATGATCTTTTTATTAATGAATTTTACTAATTTTCTTTGCATCTCAAAATACTATTTGATTAATTGAATAATACATATAGTTATAAAAAATAATATAATTAATTTAGATCCAAAAATAATTTAAGAATATTTCAACGTTGATTGCAATTCTTTAAAAGAATATCTGTTGAAACTTCCATTATCTAAATTTCAATTAATTAAGAAGCGTAATTAAATGTTATTGAAGAAGATATTTTAACCGTTCAGTATATACTTAAAAACAAAAAAACTACTATTTATTTAATGCTTAAATCTTGCCATCAAAGATCTAAATTTACATAATATAAATTAAATGTATCACTTAATCATGCTATAAAGTAAATAAAATAATTGATTTTTTTTAAATATATATAAATAATCAATAAATCTAGTTAGATGAATCTTTTTTCAACTCTTTATCAGGTAATTCAAATATATATTAACTAATAAATGAACCTAAAATCAATTTTGAATAAATTATTAAATATCTATCTATTTAATTTTTTATTTTACCTAAATTATAAAAAAAATAATATATGTGAAAATTTTTGAGTATTTTGGTTCATAATAATTAAAAGTATAGAGTAAAGATACTTATTAATTTTATTTAAAAATGATAATAATTTAACTGATTGTTTTTAATACAATTATTTTATTATATGACAATTTTTTATTTTCTAATATCTTTATCTTTTTAAGTATTTTTATTAAAGAAATAATGATTAGTTTTTAATAATTATTATTTATAGATTAAAAATTGAAATTATACTAGTTTTGAATATCAATATTAATCAATTCTTAGAGTTCTTTTTTGGATCACATTTATTTGATAATTGAAATTTAATTTTTTAATAAATAAATATACGATAAGTTCAAAATGAATTAAGAGTCTATTGATGAATCACTTGAAAGATTGTAATATATAATTTATGATCAATAATAGTCGAAGGGATAGATAAAATATTAGAGATAAAATGGCAGAACGAAATTAATTATATTAGAAAGCTGCTTAAAATTATTTATCTAGTTTGTAAAGAGAAGTTGAAACTATAAAAAGAACCAGGTATTCAGTTTTGCAATAATTATAGACCTTTGGCTGAGACAAGAAATTAAGAATTTAGAGAATAAATAGCAAATTTATTTAAGAGATATGAAGATGGAAGTGTTAGATTAAAATAAGCAATTCAAAAAACTAATATTGAAAAAATCAATTATAATGATTATTTAATTAAGGTGTATCCTAATTATTTTACAGATGAAAAAAAAAAACTAAGGGAAGAAAATTAACGACTAATGCAATAATTATAAGTATTATTTAAATTCAATATTATAGGGATTTAGATAATAAGTCAGTAATGTTCCATTGAAAGATATATAAAATATTGAAAATGAATAATATGATTACAATGATTAATAAAAATTTGATCAATATTTGGGATAAGATTATTAGGAATAGGATTATTAAAATTAATAATATCAATTTGAAGTATAATAAAAATAGCATTTTCAATAACCTTAAGGACTTTAAAATTAATCAGCTTAATCAAAATTAAATCTAACTAAACAATAAGAATAAGACTTTTTATCAGAGTTCTTAATCCCTTAACAAGGGAAAAAATGATTTAAATTATTATATTCTAAAAAATATAATCTTAATATTCTAATTAATTTATTAATATGGATCAAGGCTTTTCTTAAAATCAAACAGGACTTTTATCAAATCAATCAAGCAAAAAATATTAAGAACCTTAAAAAGATTACTCTATAGAAATGTAAGATATGACAGAACAACAAAGCTATGTTTTACTAACTAATGAATGTAATTTAAAATTATTATTTTAAGAAACTTGCAACTAAACCAAACAAAAACAAGAGATGTATAAATAAACATAACCATATATATTCAATTATAATCAACTACCTAATTATCAAATATAGGTATCATTAGCTTATTTTGACATTAGTAATTAAATTAGAATTAGTAATAATAAGTTGTTCAACCAAATATACACAATAATTACTAATAATATAACAAATAGTAGTTAAACAAAAAATAAAATATGTTGTAATTATTAATTTTCAAATTCTAGAACTCATTATGCAGTTTGTATATTTTGTAAGACTCCATAAACTATATCTAATGACTAAAAGCCATTCATGTGTTATCAATGTAGACAAGTTTAATAAGCAACTTATGAATTTATTAAGTGTGCTCATTGTAATGTGACAGTTAAATATCAAAAAGGAAGTAAATAAATAATATAATTATAAAGTATCATCTGTCATCAGATGCACTAAATGTAACAACCATAATTTTGTATAATTATAACCAATGATACAAATTACATAGGATAAAGACAAGATATGAAATATTTAATACAAGATATTTTAAAACATTAATAATAATTTTCAATATTATATATATTTATATGTTCTATTATAATTCAATTTTAAGGTAATATTATATAAACATTAATATCCTTAAAATTAAAATCAAAAATTATTGAATAGAATCAAGAAATATCAAAGTCATATAAGTATTATCAAGCTCAATAAATTGCTAAATTAAATATTAGTGAATATATATAATAAAATATCTTAATAATAGATAAATTAATATAGATATATGATAAATTTTTACATATAATTATCTTTAATTAAACATAAGACTATTTAATTCAATATATAAATAATTAATTTTACTAATAATAAATCATATTTCTTCTGTTTCCTACCTTTTCTTTTTTTTGACTATGTAATATTTTTTTAAACAAAATTCCCAAATGTACCATATGATTAAAAGACAGCCAACAATAAATCCATAAAAGATACTGAAAATTCCTACTTTAATTCCATAGAAAATTCCTAATATGCCTTTTGCCAAATCATTGCTCCACAAGAATTTCGATTTATGACGACAAAATATTATAAATGAAAATACTACTAATATAAATTAACCAATCATTGTTATAATCAAAATATCACTCAAAGTATTTTAATATTTTAAATATTACCCTCCAAATGATATAATATAAAAGTAATACATACAGCCCCAAATAAAAATCCAATATAAAATTAATAAACACCACCTTACTTTTAAAAATTCTCTGTATAACCTTCTTTTATTTTTATTTTAAAGATTATTATATAGAAATTCAATAAAAAATATATTGAAAATAAAACTAAGATTAATATTTCTATATATGAATTTAAGTTCAATGATAAAAATATTATTCCTATTAATAATTGTAAAGAATCCATAATTTTATATTCTATTTCTCTTCTAAGAACTTTAGATTCACCTAGTATAATATAATTTTTCTCAATACACAATATATATATATGTTAAACTAGCCACACTATAAACCAAACAATAAGTTCACCAATAGAATATTATTTTATATCCTTGAATATTATCAAAATAGTAAAAATTGTAAGTCTGCAAACAATACCAATAAATATATTTATATCTATTCTAGAGTCATTAGAAGTGCATATGTATCTTAAAATAACTCCATCAGTCAAATCAATAATATTTTTTAAAGCCATTAAATTAATTTAATATATAAAAAAACTGTCGATAATTATTCTATATTGTAAAAACTACTCAAAATTGTCAATAAATTAGGGTGTATAGATCAGAATTCATAGAAACTTATAAATGTTAATTTCTTATTTCTAATATAATCCTTTTAAGTTTTGAAGAAATGCAAAAATAAATAAGATATAGTTATAATATAAATATGATGTTTAAATTTAGAATTAACTAAATTTGATACTAAATTCTAATTTAAAAATGTTTAAGTTTTAATTAACTATAAGATTAATTTACAATTTAGAAAATCATATGATTTTCATCAGAAATTATTTTGGAATAGCAAATTGTATTTGAAATTCAAGAGTGTTTAATTTTATCCTTAATCAATTACAGTTACTCTTAATTTCATATTTTTAAATTAAATCAATTCTAAACAAAAGTTCAAAGTTTTGATAAAAATTAAACTTAATATTTTTAATTTTAGTCTATAATTCAAAATTTAAAAATAAAAAGCATAATATTTAATTTCTATTACTCTTTAAGATTTATGAGTCAATTTGAAGAAGCAAAAAATTACTATCAATAAAATAATTTATTTTTTATTTTACAATAATAAGATTTTAGCATTGGAAAATTGATAAATTTACATGTCTTAAAAAATCTATTCTTAATAGCCTATTTAGAATTTATAATATTGTATTTTAAAGTTCATTAAATTTCATTTTAATAAAATTGTTTAAATATTATTTGATTAAAAATTTTTTGATTAATATTAAAGATTTCTTTAAATAATGCAAAAAATTAAAATATTTATTAATAATTATTAAAGCAAAAGAAAGATTTTTGATATAAAATATTAAGAAAAAATGGATATTTTTATAATCTTAAATATATTCTTTACTTTTAAATAGATAAGCCTTCTTTTTGTTTGTCTATTGATTTATTCTTATTGTTTTCTTTTTTTATATACTAAATATATGACTTAGTTTAAGAAGTTTTACACACTAGAGGTAATTCAATCTTTTCCTAGGATTAATCAATTAATGATAAATCAATTTTGACACCAACATAATTTTATTTGAAAAAGTATAAAATAATAGTAACGATTAAACTTGTCAAATCTTTTTTCAAAGTATATATTTGATTATTTAATAGAATCAGGAACAACAAATTGATTGAATAATTGTTTAAAATAGTTTGATCAAATTATTAAATACTGTAATTTTTTGAAACTACACTTTTTGATATATTTTGGAAGAAATGAAAAATATTGTAATTTTAATTACAGTTAAATAAAGTAGATTTATTAATAAGTATATTATAAATTAGATTCAATACAAGTTTTGGTTATAGAATGTAATATATATATATATAATATAAGACTTAAGAAATTGATTTAAAATTAGTATTCTAAGAATTAATACAATAAAACATAGAACAATGTATGTATAAATTGAATATTTAGATTGAGGAAAGTTGAGATTAGATATAAATTCATATATAAGATAACATTATTAATAAATTAATTATAAATGAATAGCATTGATAGTTATTAAAGCAAGGCAACCATGAATGCATAGTCAATAATCTCTAAAATAGCCACTCGAAATGGATAAGCAGAGTAAGCAAGTAGAGTTATTTATAAGCAATGGCTCATTGATAGCGGCTTTGGATGAGGAAACTGTCTCTGCTGCTTGGAATGCATTCGGTAATTATAAATTTTGTATTGTGAAGGCCTTCATGTTTCAAGATAATTACGAATGGGTAGAGGTGTAGCAATGAACAAATTTGGAACATTTTCTTTTAGTGCTCCAGATGTTATATTAGATGGAGTTACCAATCCAGTAGAAAGAGATAAGTAGCCACGTTAACCAGTTTTTCTTGTTGCAAAGGTAGTCGATTAATTTAATGTAAGGAATTTGTAAATGGATTCAACCTAAAAACTGCCATAGCTATAGGTCGATAATTAAGACCTTATAAAGTTTAGACATCTGGTAAGATATAGCATGCAATTGTAAATTGGGCTGAAATAGCATTGTATGCATCTTAAAATAAGGATTCAGCTAAAATGGCTGTTGAAAGAGTCATTAAATCATTATCTGATATAGTACGCAATGTATATAAACTTATAAATGAATTTAGAGGGATGTTGTTGAAGTTGAAATACCATGTGTGGGGACATTCTTTGTTAAATCCCATTGTGCTGCTGTACAATTTTTAGATTCACTAATGGATAGTTGTAAAGTAAAATATTGGATCAATATTTGTTTATAGGAAATAACAAAAAGACCATTGTCTGAAAGAAAATCGAAAGGAGACATGCGTTTGACATAGTAATACCTGCAATAATTGAGCAAGAGTCAGCATCCTGAAGAAAACAATTTGATGATTGATGATGGTGCAAGGAATTATTTAACTAATTCTCTTGGGATTGAATTACCTGATGCACGACCAAAAACTGCAAAGAATTCTTAAGTTTAATCTAAAAAAGGGGGTCTTATGAGTAAAACTGTAATATTAAAATGATCAATAATATTTTTAGATAGAATTAAGACCATCAACTTAATAGATTTCTAGAATGGGATTTCAAAGATCTGTTAATGATAAAGTGCATGCATTAGAAAGATTAAAATATTACATAAGGGATCATGCATTAAATATTGAAGATGTAATATTAGAATAAATAATATTAATTAGTCATTTTTAGATTTATGTTAATAGGCATTTGGTAAAACAAGTGAAAGAAAAATTAGAATGAATTTTGATGATTTTAAGAGGGCTATAATTAAAATAGATTTACCTCTTAATGAAATATAAATAATTACTTTATTTTAGACTTTAGATGTTAATAATGATGGTTTTATTGATAAATTTGATTGGCTTAAAGCTATTGTTGATAAAAGTAAGTATTATAAATATTAATTGAATAGAAACTCATGTAAATTATATAAAGGATGTTGTATATAAATTCTAAATTCATACAGATGATTTATTATAGAGAATGAATTTACATCGTGATCATCCTCCTGTTAATTTGTAATAATTAAAATTTGCTCTAATGCATTTAGATGAATCTCTAAATTAACACAAAGCCCTTAAAGTGGCTAAAGAAATTTTAGATGGAAAAGAAACCATCAGTATGAATGATTTATTAGCATTATTTAATACTGTTGAAGAAGATGACAAAATTTATGATTTATCATGGTTTAAAGATACATTGCATAAAATGAGAGATCATTTAGTTGATCCTTAAAAAATGAAGGTTTTAAGATCTTCCTTTGAATATTTTGATGAACATTAAGAAGGTAATCTAGATACTGCTAATTTTAAAACTGTCTTAATGGAAAGTTAATTGGGATTAAATGTTTAAGATATAAATAGATTAGTTCGTTATCTTCCAAAGAATAGAGATTCATTAATAAATTACTATGATTTTATTTAAATGATTATGGATGTTAATAAATAAATGGATTAGAAGGATACAGCTAAAGATCTAGTTGATTTTGCATAAAAAATAAGTAAATATTTAACTTAAAAAAAATTCACTGTTATATAATTTTTATAATAAGTAAAATCAGGATATGGTTCATGCAATATAGAGTCTTCTGCTTAATATTTAGAAAAGAATCTATTTACTTAATTATCTCATGATGAATGTTTAGAATATTGTAGAGAAATGGATGTTGATGGAAATGGTGTTGTTAGTGATGAAGATATGAATACATTTATAAAAAGATATTCATATTTTAATGTTAGAAAAGATTAATCTTAAATTGAATAAATTGTTGAAAGTTTAAAGATTAAACCTTAATTTGGAGATAATTTATCAGCAATTGAAAATACTTGTGTTTAATCTAAATCTATAGATTTAGTTACTATGGGACAAAAGAAAATGTTTTAATCTTTAGTTGATGGAATGAATTAATCAAAAAGTTTATTTCCTGTTGAAGAATTACCAGAATCTAAATTTGATTAAATACTTAAAGATTTAAGAATAAAATTAAATAGAAAGGGAATGTCATATGAAGAACTTTTTACATTCTTAGATACTGATCATAATGGATTCTTATCAATTAGTGAATTTTATAATATAGATAAAATTATGACTCTAAGTTAACCTGCTAAAGATGGATTCTTTGCTTTTATGGATAAATAGAAAATTGGTTTAATTGATCTAAATACTTTTGTTAAATTTTTGAGTAAATCAATTATTTAATAAATGCCATCTTTATCAGAAGATGATTGGGATTGGGAATTGGAAATCCTATTCAAGATAAGAAATTGGTGTTAAAGAGAGAATATAACTGTTGAAGATGCCTTTAGAACATTTGATAAAGATTTTGATGGTTAAATAAATAAAGCTGATTTAAGAACTTATCTAAAAGATATTTTGAAAATTGAAGAAAAAGAAATTACAGAAGCTAAAATTAATAGATTATTTAAATTAATGGATTAATATAAAAGAGGAAAAATTACTTTAATGGATTTTAGAAGATTTGTAGAAGAAGGATTTTTTTATGGTAAAAATAAATAAGTATTTGGATAAACAACAAATTTGTCTGCAAAGTAATAATAAGAATCAAGATCTTCTTTTGATTGGAAAATGAATGCTAGATAATAGATAGGATTAATAATTAGTAGACATTATCCAAGTGTAAAAGAATCATTTGATATAGTTTCTGGATATCGTAAGAAATTAGTATTCTAAAAATTTAAAAAATGGATTGATGAAAAGAATGTACTTTAAGGATTTGATTTAACTGAAAAATTAGTTTATGAAATATTTTCTGATCTTGATTCTCATAAAAAAGGATATTTAGTAGAATCTGATTGGCTGAATGCATTTGCTCAATATAATTGGTAAGATTAAATGATTAAAGAAATATAAGATGCACTTTCTACTTATTTTTCAAGCATTTAAAATGCAATTCACTATTTTTAAATGGAGCACAGCCATGTTATAACAAAAGAAAGCTTTACAAAGGCTTTGTAAGCTTTATTCCCAAAAAGATTTGTTGAAGGTGATATAGAAACTTTATGGACAAGAGTTCAAAAAAATGGTTCTTTAAGTAATCATGCTTTTGCACTTATTTTTGGAAAAGGTACTAAAGTCTATGAACTTCCTGAAGGCCAATAATCATTATAAAATATTAGACCTATGACTTAAGGGTAATAATTTATTAATTATTTTTAGAGGTTTATGTGAATTGCCTATGGATGAGAGAAATTAAGTGAATATAAGTTTATTAGATAAAATTAGAAGATTTTTAAGAAATTCAAATAAAAATATTAGCGAATTATTTAAATAATATGATTCAGATAATACTGGATTCATAACTAATTTAGAATTTCGTTAAGTAATAAGAAGTCTTAATATGGGATTGACATTTTAAGATATTGATATATTATCAGCTATGTTAGATACTGATAGAAATAGTATGGTAAATTGGAGAGATTTTGCAAAGAGATTAGATTTTAGATAAGCAGATAATAAAATATTAGAAAGAGCAGCAATTCATTTATAGAGAGTGAATGATCATATTTATCATTATTTATTATCACCTAAAGATGCATTTAGATAGATTGATGCACAACATACTGGATTTTTGAGTTTTGATAAATTTAAAGATATGATAGAAATGTTGTATAGATTGGCTACAGAAGACATTCCTCCATTTGCAATTATTAAAGATTTATTTGAATTTATAGATAAAAGAAGGGATGGTTTATTAGATTTAACAGAATGGATGGATGCTTTTTCTAAATTTTCAAATCCTAATGAAAAGAAAAGGTACAATCTATCTTTTTATTATTAGACCAATGAGTGCTAATGTAAGAGTGAAAAAATCATCACAAAAATCATTAATGGCTTAAACTGATAAAGGATGGATGACAAAACATAGTGTTTAGTCTCCTTAGTAATTTGAAGGATTAACAGATGATGGATTAATGAATGCAACTAATAAATTTAAGACTTTTTTAAGAAAACCAGCAGTTAAATAAACTGCACTTCAATATGTTGGTAATGTCTTAGATTATAATAGAAAATGGGATTTGGGAAAGTTCTAAAGAATTTGATAAAACAATTAATGCTATTGGAAAGAATAGAAAGTATCTTCTTGAAATATTCAAACATTTGACTTAAAATGGTTAAATTCCACTTACTGAAGATGTAATAATTTAGTAATATTTAATAGTTAATAAAATAAGAAATGGATAAAATGTTAAGATCTTAAGGAATTGTTGTTAGAGATGAACAATGGCCGCAATTAATATCTTGGTCCAAAAAAAATGGGCGAATTGATTATAAATTCTTGCTAGAAGTATATAAGGATAGACTTAATGGAATGGATACACAACCTAGAATGGGGGATGAATGATGAATATTTATTAAAATAGACTACAATGTCATATTAATAATTAAATATAAATTTTAAAAAAAGCCCTTTCAGCTTTTTAAATTACAAGACTTCTCCCAGATACTACAAGTATGATTTTGAATATTAATACTTCTAGTGAGCAATACCAAAAATAGAGTTTATAAAAAGTCTTAGAACGTAAACAGCTCTAAGTGTCCCTTCGTTCCTAAGAACCAGGAACGAGAATAATTCTATATCACACCACCTTCAAAACAAAAGGTTTTGTTGATTTATTTTATTTTAGAATCCACTTTCCAATATTGAAGAATTGAACATTGATTCTAATTGTTCTACAGACAGCAGTCAACGCTTAGAGAATTTAAGTCCAATCTATTATTGTCCTAAAGGCAAAGAACCTTGTGGTGAACTTTAGGTTGTTCTTAATGGTGAAGTGATCCAAGTGATATCTTAAACAAGGAGTAGGAGAAAATCACGAAAGTTCAGTGACCAAGAAAACTATGCTATGAGCAACTTTATAGCTGGTCCTAAATGTTTAGACATCCCATGCCCTTAGTTCCTTTGATCATAAATATATCTATAAATCAAAACACGTCAACCATACAGATGAAATAACTGTTAAATCTCATATTGTAATAATATTACAGATTCATTTAGGTTTTTTCTTCTTATTATATAATTTCATACTTCTCTATAATTATTTACTCCAGAAATGCTAAAGAATTGATAAGTATTATTATACAATAATTCTTTAATAATATAGCAAATTCTTCTCTTAATTCTTTGAATTTTTTTCACTAAAATTAAACATGAAACTTATCCATTCCATTTAGTATCTAAAACTTCATATTTCTTCTCTAAAATTTATTTACACTTCAACAAAAATTTTGACTTGAAAATCTCCATAATATAATAATAATTTCTTTTTCAAGCTTGACCCTCAATTTCTATTTAATAAGAAATTTAAATTTCTTATTAATCGATTTGTTCTAAGCCATTAATCAAATCTATTAATACAAAAACCTACATTTTATTCTTTATTTTCACAAATTTAAAAAGTAAATCCAATATTAGTGATTAAAAAGCCAATATATATAGATACATATTCTCTCTTCCAAAAGTCACTAAAAATTACAGCGTATCAAGATTTGAGTTGATTTTTTAAATTCATATATACACACACTTTTAAAGCTTTTAGATACTATGGTTTTTCAAATATTTTGATAAATCCTAGTGATAAATAAAAGAATAAAAATAGAATAACATGAGTATATACCTAAATAAAAATGAAGTAGATTGAATAACATATTTTAATTTAAAAGATTACAATGAATAAATAAATAATAACAAGAAAAGGATAGTAATAACACATTAAAATACTTAATTTTGAATTTAACATAATAATACATTCAATCTCTATCTAAATCATCATCTGCTGTTGGATCAAACTATTTTAAATAAATAATTTACTATTTTTGCATTTTCATTGTTCACAATATGAGATATTAAACTTTATCCAGATTTTTTCTTTGCTTCATATTATGCTTAGAATTCTGGAAAATAATACAATAGAATTTCTTCATAAAGGAGATCTGATACAATAAGATTTACTTTTTTACCTTTGATTTATTCTCTGGTCATTTCATATTTTTCAAATTCAAACTCTAATTAATTGACTAATTAAGCACTAGGTTCATCAGCTTCAAAATGCAATTAAGCCAAATAAGGATGTTCTAAGGCTTACTAAACTGTTATTCTCTATCTAAAATCAAATGTAAGTAATTTCCTTAATAAATCCAAAGCTTTTCATATAATAAGAAAATAATACCATTTTTAGAAGCATTTTTAAATAATTATTCTAATGGAATACCTTATTTTGGACCAGTTTCTTTGATAACTTTCCTTAAATTATTTTAAACTTTTTCATCTTAAAATGATTAAATATAGGCTTCATTTGGTGTACCCAATAATTCAAAAATCAATTTCACTTATCTCTTAGCTTAATTAATTTTATAATTAATTACTTGAATCACCTCTTAAAAATGGTTTTCTTAATAGTAGTTCTGCTAAAATACATCCAACTGACCACATATCGACAGCAGGTGTATAATTCTTAAAACTTACTAACAATTCAGGGGCTCTATACCATCTAGTTTCTACATAGTAAGTCATAATATTGGCATTATTGGATGATGTAGGATCAGCCATAGCTCTACCTAAACCGAAATCGCAGATTTTCAGATCACAATTTCTATTTAATAATAAATTTCTTGGTTTCTAAATTAATTTTTAAATAATGTGATACTAAATCTCGATGCAAAATTCCTGCAGTATGCAAATACTTCAATCCTCTCAAAATTTGATATAAGAATAATTAAATATGCTCATCTGTTAAGACTTAGTCACTCTTAATTACTTATGCTAAGTCTGTTTCTAATAATTCAGTAACCATGTAAACATCTTCAAATTCTTCTCTAGATTTTGGAAGAAGGAGAGTTTTTAATTCAACAATCTATTTCAATCTAAAAAATCTTACATTCTCATGCTTCATCAATCTAAGAATTTTTAATTCTCTCAAAGTTCTTTTTGCATATAGTCTATGTTCAAATGCTCTCTCAATTTTTTTAATGGCCACCTATCTATCTTTCTCTGTTTTAGCATTCTTATCATCAGCTTATATTACACACCCATAAGCACCACTTCCAACTTTATTTATTTATAGAAATTATTACTTATTTCCACAGGAGCATAATGATCTTCAAGCATAAAAGTATGCTCTTAAAGTTAGAATTTTTTCACTTTTTATGATTTATTCTGATATTTAGCATACAACTCTATTATCTTTTATGGTAATTTGAATTCCTATTACATTGTTTATTATTTATAAAATTCTTTGTAATTTAATTATTTATTTGATAAGCACTAATTTATTATTACAATAAATTAATACCCAATTTCAGAATGCAATTCATACTTAATTAAACATAATTATTCAGATAAAATAAATATATTAATCTTAATAATGGTATAATTTATATAAGATAGATATAATCTTTGCGCAAAAAAATATATTTAGAAATTATATATATAATAAATAAATTGAAAAAAATGTGATTATTGTTAAGATTTAATGATTATTATTAAATAAATGAAAAGTTAATTAAAAATAGAATTATTAAGGTAAAAAATCAGAATGAGTATGTGAAGATAAGACATTTAATTTATAAATACTAATTAAAATTCAATTCCGATTTAAACAATATTATTTACAGATTCATTAATTAGTTTCACTGTCTTTTTATTTTTAAATTTGCATATCATTTAATTATAGTTTGTAAGACCCGGTTGATACGACTTTTCAATATTTTGCTTAAAGACTATGCTAAGACTGCAACTCAATTCATAGATAACTGCAAAAATAGTTTATTTATATTATTAATTATAAAAGGTTTCTAGAACATTCATCTAAAATTATCTTAATCAATTTATAAATTTTTAGTGAATAAATCTTGGTAATTTAAATGATTTCATATGATAATTTAAACAATAAATGATTTATGTTGGCTGAAATATGAATTATTTATAGCATTCTTTTATTTATTTTTTTATAAGTATGATTAATTAATCCCTAACACTTTTGAGTCTTATGTAAAAATAATTGATATTAATATTCACTAAGATTGCTTTTGATTTAACAATAAAATTAATTGAATTTTAGCATTTTAAAATCTATTTTCAAATTTTTTCTCCTTTTTTCTATATCAATTAAACTATTAAAGACTTTGAATACGAGTGTTTTTTCATGAATACAATTTTAAGAGAATTTCTTATAGTAGTATTGATTAAAAAATAGAAAAATAAGTTGAATTCAAATGTTTTTATCATTTAAATTAATATATAAAAATGTTTTAATAGAATAGAATATGTTTAAATTATATCTAATCCAATTTACATCTAGCCAGTTCTTTAAAAATGACTGATGACTATGAATTTAAATAAAAATTGAAATCAAAATTTGAATTACAAATATTAATTAATGATTGAATAATTCTTACTATCACTGATACTGAGCATGGGAGTCAGATGCAATTAATATGAATTTAAGATAGAAATTGGTTAGTTAGAAACAGTTTTAGAATTAAATAATGCTACAAATGTAACAATGAGTGAAGAAAGTGATCAAGAGTTTTGTTGGATTGAAGATGAAAAAGTTCTTCTGCAAACAACATCTCTTATGAACTATTAAGATCTAGATATAATGAATAAATACTACTTTATATTAGCTACAAAAAATGATCTTTGGGTACTAATGAACGATATGATTTTAACTTAATTAACACATAATGGAACAATTATTCAATAGAAAAAAGTTGAAGGGAATTACACTTAATTTAAAGGTTATTATAATGAAAAAAGTGAAAATCCTATTTTCTTAGTTGATTATTAGTTGTTAAATGACACTTAAATTACATTTTATCATGGTGTAATTAAAACTTATGATGGATTTTTATTTGTTATAAATAAATTCATTTATGTTTATGATCTTTAAAATAAAACAAACAAATATTTTGGATCAATAGATATATCTAAATTTCAAAATATTATAGACTTTGATATTAAAAAAATTGATGATAAGAAATACTATTTTTATTTGATGGATTAGCATCTTGGATTAAATGTATTAAAATTACTTTTAAAATAAAACAATATTAATTCTAAAATAATTTATTCTGAATTAAATCCATTTTAAAATCCAAAATCATTTTTTTGTAATGAATATTATAGTTGTTTTGGATTATATTATAATGATGTATATAAAATTATGAATTTCAGAATAAATTTTATGGATAATAGTATTTCAGTTGGGGAAATATTATAATAAGAGAATAAAATAATAAAAATAATAAATGTAGGAGATATGATGTTTATTTAATCTAAAAATAATCATAAGGTCTATCTCTATAACTCAAATGAAATCTAAAATATACAAATTTTAGGATTATAATAAATCTCTGTAGTAAATTCTTCATTGATTTATATGATTACAAATACAAAATTGATCAAATTGTAATTATCGAGAACTCATCCTAAGATTCTTTGCTTTTGTGATGATACTGAAGTTTGCCCATTAATATATGATTATGGAATTAATTTTAGAGATAAAACAAAGATAATAAATTTGAAATTCACAATAGAGTTTTAAACATCTTTAGAAGATCAAATGAACGATGTTTTAATTATTATATTTTCAATAGTATCCTTATTTGGAAGTAAATTTTGCAATTATATTAATAGTTATATTATTGATTTTTTGGATTTATTCTTTAAAGGCTCAAATCTAGTTGTTAGAAGAAAAAATAAATTAAGGATATTAATTTATGTAAAAAAATAAATTACCAATATTTCATACCCTTGAAAACCTTGCTTTTACATTTCGAGGAGCTGAAACTTTATCCAAAAGAATCTAACAACAAGAATCTTAAGAAATTTAAGAAATGTATTGAGATATTTTGATTTGAATTTGTCTATATTATAATTTTATTTTTTTATTTGATAAATTTATTTGAAATTGTTATAATAGAATATATTAATTATGATTTGATATGTTAAAAATTAATGTTAAGCTCCTTTTATAAAAATTATCATAATAGGATGGAAATATTTATAACAATTAGAATGAAGTAAAAAAATTAGAAGTTATTTTATGAGATTTATATATGATTTTATCATTTAATAGATTTAGTTTACCAAATTATTTTTTTAAAGAATAAGGAGATTTAGATAAATATTATTAATAGTCTTTATTAAAAAATAAGTTTTATCTTTAAATGGAATTCTAATATTATTTAATTATTAAATAAATATTTATATTTAAAGTAGTAATTAATTTAATTAATAATTTTAATATACCTCAAATATTTAAATAAGCTGCTACCAACTGATATATTGTATTTTTTCAACTCTTTTAAAAGAAGAATCAATACATACTAGCTGTTTTCAAAATCAAACAAAGAAACAATTATTCAGTATTTATGCCTTAATTAATTATTTATTATTTGATTTATAAAATTATTATTAATTAATTTCAGGTCATCTAGTTAAGTGAAAATGTCTTCAATTGTAAATAATTGTTCCTATAAAAAACTTGAATTTTCATTAAAACAGAAAAGACCCTATAATATGCTCTACTAAGATTTGCGTTATTTGATAATTTTTCATTTTTAAAGAGAAAATCTTTCTTTCTTTTTTTATTAATAATCATATCGATGTATTGTACAAGAAAACATCTCCTTTTTGATAAAAGCTATATTATCACATTAAATCAAGATAGTATGAATATAGGAGAAGTAATTTAATGATTATTAACTTAGTCTACTTAACATACAAAGTATTCAATTCCTTTGAAACTATAAAGTTTAATTGATTGGAAAATCTCCTAGGAAGATTTCTAATTAGTTGCTTTTTCCATAAATTGGAAAAATTAATAGAGATACTTTTATGCTGATTAGAACGTTCTTCTCAGAGTAAAGAATTATCTTGCAGGAAGAGTGACTTTTAAAAACATAGATTATTTCTACACATAAATAGGGAAAATAGAGACAAAAGACTAAACCATGGTATTTTACTCTTATTTATTATTACTTAGATATACACAATGTAAGGAATAGACAATAATATTATTTATGTTTGCAAGGAGTTAAATAAAGAGAAATAATACTCTTATTAAGTAGGATTATATTCCAAAATTTTAGTTATTTCAAAACGAAGTTTAAACTTTGTCATAATTGACTCATTAAAACATCATAAAGTTGATAGAGGCTTACACAAATTAGACTTCTTATTTAATAGTATTAGAATATTTAAAAGGTGGAACTCTCAGTCAATGCCTCAAATATTGTAGGATGTCAATAATTGAGGTAGAAGTTATAACATAAGTATTATCTTTTTTTAAATTTAGTAAATTTTAGAAGCTCTTTGTTATTTACATGGAAAAGGTTTTGTTCATAGAGACATAAAACCTGATAATATCCTTTTTTGTGAATTGGGACAATTTTAAAATCTAAAGCTTATTGATTTTGGAATCTCATGCTAGATTATAGATTTATAAAATGATTTATAAATGAACTTTGGAACTCCTGGTTATATTGCACCAGAGATTTTATATAGGAAAAATAAAAAAAGGATATCATAAAAAATAGATGTGTTTAGTTGTGGAGCCATAATCTATTATATGTAAATAATTAAATTTATTAATTAGGTTAACAGGATAAAAGTTAATATCTGGATCTAACTAATAAGAACTATATCAAAATAACAAATTTTTTACTTTAAATAATTAAATTCTTAAAAATATAAGCTCACAAAATTATAGAGATTTAATTTAAAAAATGATAACTGAAGATCCTGATTAGAGAATTGATGCAGGACAAGCTTTAAATTATTTTAAATTAATGAAGATCCCAACAAGTACTTCACTGTCTACTTAATTGCATTATTCGCATGATCATATTCAAGAAATACCAAATTTTAGAAAATTAATAACAAAAAATTGACTATAAAATCTAATTATAATTATATTTACATAATAAAAATACAAGCTTAAATTCATAAAATTTTATTAGATTTAAATTTTAAAGATATAAATTTCATGAAAATCAATTATTGTTTTCTCTTATTAATTATAATATATATTTAAATAATGTATTAAATGATGAGTATTTTAAACAATATTTAATTATTGAAGAATATTATTTTAGATTATTATAATTATTTTTAAGCTATTTATATTGTATTGATTTTAATATTATTTTTATAAAAAAAAAAAAGAATTAAAATTAAATGAAGTTAATATAATCTCAATTTTAAGATTTTTGATTTATCATTTATTTGAAAATAATTCAGAATAAAATTGTTTATTTTAATTAATATAATGATGTGTAAAAGTAAGCAATTCTTTAGAGATACTGAATATTTCATATATTAAAAGAGAACTCTATTCTTATAGGAAAAGTATACATAAATAAAAATCATTAGAATGCACAATAAATAAAATACTCAATACGATTAGAATTGTCAACTATAATTTCATGGATATATGGAGACAGAAATTGCTTTATTGGATTCAAATTTAGATGGAATTAAAAGATGAAAATAATGATTGTGGATTATCATAATTGTTTATAACTTAAAAGTATTTTTGATGGAAAAGTCTCCTATAATAATTTAGTCAAAATGTTTAATAGTGTAAAACATATACAAATAGCAATCTCAAAATACAGTAATATATATAATATTTATGAATGCTATTGTAGATTATACATGTTCATAGTTGTATCGATTAAAGACCTTATCAAATTAAAGTGACATCAAATAGTCTTAATTATAATATACTTTTATAAATTTTAAGCTTTATATTAGGATTTTATGTTAGAATTAGAAGTTTTAAATCTTTAAAACAAAAATATGATATCAATTTCTTAGTATTTCATAAAAAATGATAAATTTTATATTATATTTGAACATTTAGAAGGAAGAAGTTTAAAAGAGATAATGAATTCATAATATAAAATGAAAAAAGAGGAAATTATAGTTGCATTATAGGTAAAAAATATATTATATAATTTATTAAGTAACTACTAAGTCTTTTAATTTTATTGCATAGAAAAGGATTCGTTTGTAGGGATATATATCAAGATAATATTATTATATAACTGAATTTGGATAAATTAAAAAAGTAGTTGAAATTTTGAGAACAAAAAGAGGAAAAAAAGATATAGAATTAATAAATGAATTGATGTTACCAAATAATTTAGAAGTGAATTAAAATAATGAAGATTTTGATAGATAATTTTGGTTTTCTTAAAACATATATTGTTTAGGTAATTAGATAAATAGATATATATTTAAATATTATTATATGATGAATATTGTACTAAAATAAGATGTTCATGATCTATAGAGGTTGGGTCTTTTTGCTTTAAATACTGTTCTGAATTTTTTGTGACTAGCTCTTGGAACAGTTTTGACAATTGGGAATTTGATTGAATCACCCTAAAAATGATGATAAAAGAGATACTCTATATTGATTAGTTTTTCCTCTCTTGATATCAGCACTTTTAGTTAATACTGAAGTTCTGAGGATATGAATAGTTTATGGTTGGGCTCTGTGATTTCCAGCCATTTCTTAATCTAAAAAATATCAATGTAATAATATACATAATTGTGAGATTGCTCCATTTAATGTTGTGTCTCTGAATTCTTTATACATATTATGAATTGTTGTTCTTGATTAGTATTTAAGTACAATTCCGTATGTTTTAACATTTGTATCTCTTCTTTCAAATAATTCTTAAACTGCTAAGATCTAACCATGAGATGGTTTAAGCTTATTCAATCTCCTTAAATTCCACCTAACCATTTTATAATGCAATATACCAGAATCTGCTTTTTGCAGCAACTGTATTTCTAGCAAAAATTCTCATGCTGATAACTTTTGGATTTGGATCATCTTTAGATGGGAGTCTTCTTCCAGAAACCAAATATTATCTGATCTACACAAAAATTGCTTTAATATTTTACTTTCATTTGGAGTGAATTATCTTATGGATCTTATGCTGAGTTTTTAACCATTTTGTTTATATTTTAAAAAAAGATTTAATTTATCAAGTAATTATCATAAACAATAGAATGCATAATTTACTTTGCTTATATTATTCTAAAATTATGGTAAACTATTTTTGATAAGATGATCAATTAGTTGAACAGTTTCTTAATGTTTGTATAATTTATCATTTTCATGATTTCTAAACATTTCAATATTTCTCATTATGGTATCACCAACAACAAAATGCATATTAGAAATCTTAATATTTGATTTACTTTTAATATATTCAACAATTTAGTTTCTCATTCTAATAATATTTTATAATATATACTTTTCTGCTCTTTGTTCAGGACTAAATGGAGAAGGACTTAAATTTAATTATTTAAAATGTTGCTTTGTTTTAATTTTAAGATCATCTAAATATTTTAATTGTTTAACTCTTATCTGAATCAATTACATTTCAAAACTAATTTTTTCAATAATCTACTTCAGATTTATTTTTTATAAATCTTGAATTTAATTATTTCTAAAGATTTCCTGAAGTATTTAATTAAGAATTTGAAAATTTACTGGAGCATTGACAAATAAATGAAATAATTTAGTATTTTCATCATCAATTAATAATATCTTGTTGATAAAATTATCAACTTCAATTATATTTGATGGTTCAGAATATATGATATCGATATAATAGTAATTGATAATTTTATTTTGAATTTTAAATAGATTTGGAATCTTCGAGATATTGATCCATAAATTATTTTTATTTAACTCATAACTAAGTGTTTCTTTTGAATGGTAGTTTCTAGTTGAATAAATACAATCAAACCAATCAATTTAAGTATTTTATAAAGAATTGAGTTTCTAATTAGGATTCAATTATAAAATTAATATTGATTCAGTTCTAATTTTCATTATTAGATGTTTATTGTTTAAAGGTTTAATTTAAGGATTTTATAAGTTACTAAAATAATGACTATTATATTCACCAAATAGCTAATATAATATATATAAATATACAAGATTATAACTTATTATACATATCTTATTGTATTAACTTAAATTTCTAAAACCTTTATATAAAATATTAACATCTTCAGCTTCTATATTTAAATTTATAGTTTCAAATTAAAGGGAATTTAAATTACTCTATATAATTCAACTACTTTTACTTTCTTTAAGATTCAAAATTAGTAGGCGAAGTTTAAACATGGATTAACTTCTTAAATTGTTATTTTGGTCTAGGAATGAAATTTGGTCTTTTAAGGATTATATTTGTTGGTTTTGATATTAAAGGTAATTCTGTGACTTCATTTACTGAAAAAGTTCTACTAGTGATTGCTTTATCTTCACTTTCATTCTAAAAGTATTATTATTTTGACAAATAAGAAATTCTTGAATTTCTTGTAGCTGAATTAATATTAATAATTGTTTTACAAGTTGAATAATTTCTAATTGGAGCATTCTTTGTAATTAACATTCCTGATAATTGATCTTATGTATTTGGGTATTATTTTTATTTTGAAAAGCCGAACATAATAAATAAATAGAATGCAAATTATTAATATCAAATAAATGAATAAAATTTAATTTACATTTAAAAGATAAATTATTTCCCTTAATCTCCTTATTAGAAAAGTAAATTGAGATATTAGGTTTATTAGATTTTTAATCAAATATTCAAAAAAAGCCAAAATATATTTATTACTTCTATAAATAATTTATTCTTAATTTATTAAAAGAATGTAAACATTTAATAAATAAAATAAAATCGTTAATAAAGATGTTATATGTTTATAGATAACTAATAAAGATTATTTTATTCGAATATAGTGTAAGAAAATATAAATAAAAAATTCTTAAATGAGTATTAATTAATAAAGATCATAATTCAAAAAGATTTCAATTAATAGTGGTTTATGATACATGTTAATAACTTTGTTATAAAATGATAATAATTAAATAAGTTACTAACATAACCAAAAATGGGATCCACTTGTTGTAACACTAAATTCTAAAGTTCCTCTTATGGTAAGATGATTATGTTATCAATAGCAGAATTATGCTTAGAATAAGGATCAAGTGCACTGATATTATAGAAATAGAGTGTTTCATAATAAGAGTAAAGTTAAATGGTAGCACCACTTCCACTAGGTAAGGAATCTCAAACACCTACAAAACTAGAAGCAATGAAACAATAGATTCAATTATTATAATTGGAGTCTATCAAAGCTGAAAATGAGTTAATAGAGGAGTAAGTTAATACACCAAAAGGTCAAATTAATCTTATAAGAAAAATATCAATTGAAAGTGAATAACAAAATATAAATAATAATAATAAGGAAATTAGAAGCACAAATCATTAAGAAACAAATCTATTATAATTAAGTCCAATATAGCTAGACTCTGGTTTTAATTTACCTTAACAATCTCCATCTCCTTTAAAAAAAAATTCAAATAGAAAAGAATCCTTAAATGTAGAATAATACAATAATACAACTTTTACTTCTCCTCGCATTTATACTACAAATAGATAAATTTAAGATTAGAGTGCTAGTCCAACTAAAAAATCAATAGGCTCTATGAGTTCTTTAACTATTAGAATGGGTGTTGAATTATTTGTCAACTTAAAGAAAGGTTCTATAAATAAGGTTTATGCATTTGGATAAGTATTAGGTTAAGGAGCTTTTGGAAAAGTATGGAAAGTCACTCATAAAACAACTGGTATATTTATTTAATTTAAAATATAGGTTTGATAAGAGCAATGAAACAGATAAAAAAATCTGAATTAATAAAAGAGGATGAATAAAAATTATTTTAAGAAATGCATATATTAAAAAATCTTGATCATCCTCATATTGTCAAATTATATGAATTGTATCAAGATTAAAATAATTATTATATGATAACTGAATATTTATCTGGAGGAGAATTATTTGAAAGAATTAAAAAAATGTAAGTATTTACAGAAAAAAGAGCAAGTGAATTAATTCGTTAAATATTACTTGCTATTAACTATTGTCATGAATAAAAAATTGTACATAGAGATTTAAAACCAGAAAATGTTCTTTTTTCAGGTCCTGAACCTGACCAAAATCTTAAAATAATTGATTTTGGATGTTCTCGTAGATTTAATACTTCAAAAATGACTAAAAGATTGGGCACTGTATAATATATAATAAATTATAATAGCCTTATTATATTGCACCTGAAGTTTTAGGACATAATTATACAGAAAAATGTGATATTTGGTCATGTGGAGTAATTCTATACATTCTCTTATGTGGTTATCCACCATTTACAGGAAAAACTGAATAAGAAATCTTCGAAAAAGTTAAATAAGGCAGACTAAAATTTCCAAGTACTTATTAAATTAAAAATTTAGATGAGGAATGGGAATTCATATCAAAAGAGGCAAAACATTTAATATAAAAGATGATATAAGTGGATGTGAATTTAAGATATTCTGCATCCTAAGTTTTGAGTGATCCTTGGTTTTAAAAACATACAACAAATTAACCTATTAATAAAAAAGTGTTAGATAATTTATCTCAATTTCAAGCTACAAGTGAATTCAGAACAGCTATTGTTTAATATATAATATCTTAAATGACTAATCATAAAGAAATTGAAGATTTATAACATACTTTTCAATCTTTAGATATAAATAGAGATGGTGTTCTTAGTAAAGAAGAATTGATTCAAGGTTATAAAAGAATAATAAAAAATTAAGAGGAAGCTGAATAATAAGCTGAAAGAATTTTAGAAGAAATTGATAAAAACTTATCAGGCTAAATAGATTATAGTGGTAAAATATCATATAATCGATAGAATTCATTATGGCCTCCATTAACCAATCTAAAATCCTTTCGTAAAAGAAGATTGAATAAGCGTTTCGCATATTTGATTTAGATGGGGATGGATATATTACAAAATAAGAAGTAGAAGATGTTATGGGAACATTAAACTAAGATGTTTGGTAATTATTCTTATAAGAAACTGATCATAACAAAGATGGAAAGATTTCGTATTAAGAATTTCTAAAACTATTCTCAAAATGAAAGTTTGTATTAAGCTAAAATGATATTATAGTAAAAGCACAATTATTCATTAATCTTAAANTCCTCATATTGTCAAATTATATGAATTGTATCAAGATTAAAATAATTATTATATGATAACTGAATATTTATCTGGAGGAGAATTATTTGAAAGAATTAAAAAAATGTAAGTATTTACAGAAAAAAGAGCAAGTGAATTAATTCGTTAAATATTACTTGCTATTAACTATTGTCATGAATAAAAAATTGTACATAGAGATTTAAAACCAGAAAATGTTCTTTTTTCAGGTCCTGAACCTGACCAAAATCTTAAAATAATTGATTTTGGATGTTCTCGTAGATTTAATACTTCAAAAATGACTAAAAGATTGGGCACTGTATAATATATAATAAATTATAATAGCCTTATTATATTGCACCTGAAGTTTTAGGACATAATTATACAGAAAAATGTGATATTTGGTCATGTGGAGTAATTCTATACATTCTCTTATGTGGTTATCCACCATTTACAGGAAAAACTGAATAAGAAATCTTCGAAAAAGTTAAATAAGGCAGACTAAAATTTCCAAGTACTTATTAAATTAAAAATTTAGATGAGGAATGGGAATTCATATCAAAAGAGGCAAAACATTTAATATAAAAGATGATATAAGTGGATGTGAATTTAAGATATTCTGCATCCTAAGTTTTGAGTGATCCTTGGTTTTAAAAACATACAACAAATTAACCTATTAATAAAAAAGTGTTAGATAATTTATCTCAATTTCAAGCTACAAGTGAATTCAGAACAGCTATTGTTTAATATATAATATCTTAAATGACTAATCATAAAGAAATTGAAGATTTATAACATACTTTTCAATCTTTAGATATAAATAGAGATGGTGTTCTTAGTAAAGAAGAATTGATTCAAGGTTATAAAAGAATAATAAAAAATTAAGAGGAAGCTGAATAATAAGCTGAAAGAATTTTAGAAGAAATTGATAAAAACTTATCAGGCTAAATAGATTATAGTGGTAAAATATCATATAATCGATAGAATTCATTATGGCCTCCATTAACCAATCTAAAATCCTTTCGTAAAAGAAGATTGAATAAGCGTTTCGCATATTTGATTTAGATGGGGATGGATATATTACAAAATAAGAAGTAGAAGATGTTATGGGAACATTAAACTAAGATGTTTGGTAATTATTCTTATAAGAAACTGATCATAACAAAGATGGAAAGATTTCGTATTAAGAATTTCTAAAACTATTCTCAAAATGAAAGTTTGTATTAAGCTAAAATGATATTATAGTAATAGAAATTAATAACTAAAAATATTTATTTAATAAATAGTAGATATAAAATTTGAATATAACTCTTAATTAAATTAATACTTGTTATATTAATATAATCACATATAAATTATATCTTTTTATAGATTTTTATGTATTACTATTTTCAATTATTTTTAGAAGATTATTAATATATATATAACAATTTAATATGATTAATAATGGTTATAATCATTTTTTTGCTTTTTTCTTTTTTTTAGATTTCTTCTTTTTATTCTTTCTTCTTTTTCTTTTTTTTGTAACTTTTTTAATTTCTTCAAGAATAGCATTTTAAATTTCGATAGGAACTTCTAATCTACAAACTGTTTTATACATTTTGATACACTCAAGAAATTTCTTTGCAGCTATTACATAACTATTATTATTACAATCATCATATAAGGCATTTCCTCTAAAATCATAAACTTAGATAGAATTATTTTTGGTTAATACTTCACATATTTTTTCAATAAGTGGAACATCTTCAGATTCCCCAAATTAATTATTTGCAATATTTAATTCTTCTAACCATTCATTAGTTTCTAAAGACCTAAACAATTAATACACACTAAATATGAATTATTCATATACCCTTAATTTCTTAAATAATTTCCCTCTAAAAATAAATATCTTAAATCACAATCTAAAAAGGATAGAATATCCTAAAGATATTTAACACTTTCTAAATCTAATCTACAATAATTTAGAGAAAGCTTTCTAATTGTGGCTAAATAATTATAAAAAATATGATTTTACTATTCATCTCCAATCCTTTACTCAATTCTTTCATTCCTTCACAACCAATATAATTAAAGTCAAGAATAAGTTCCTATATGGGAACCTTGAAAGCAGGAGATAAAGCATAACCAAGATAAGCGCAACCTTATGGAGTTATTTCATTTTCTGTCAAATCCAAGACTTTAGTATTTTGAGCTTTTTATATATAATTTGCCAAATATTTAACACCTTCATTATTGTTTAATCCTAAACCTGCTTTTATTAGCCAAATATTTGCCAAATGTTTATAACTATATTTGAATTTAATTTATACTTAAGATCCATTAATGCTTCAAAAATACCTCTAATTGCATTAGGTCCAATTTCTTCAATTATGTGAAGCTAAAATTTTGTATTATTAATTACTGTCGTTAAATGTTCTTGATTTTCTAATGCTTATGCAACTGCTTAAACAAATATTTTATTTTATGCCACTCCAAGACTCTAAATCTTTCTATTGTAAAATCTCATGATTTAAGTTGTGGATTCATCATTGTCTTCTCCTTTTTTACCTTTCTTGCCCTTTTTGGACATGAAATAAAAATAAAGGCAATTTAATAAATAAATTAAATATTTAATTCTTAATCTAGTTCTCTTAACTATTCTGTAATATCTAAGGTACATTTTGGTGAAATTTCTAGATATTCTAATAAATTAAATCTTAATTTTATAAATATCATTCTCCAATCTTCAAATAAATTATTAATCTTTTGAATCAACTCTTATTATTCAACATTTATTTTTGAATATGCTTAATTAAACATACACTCATATCTAATGATTGTAGTTTCTTATTTAATTAAAATCCACATTCCTTTTGAATATTTATATATGTTATAAATGTGGATATTCAATTAGCTAATAGTTCCAGATTCAACTATTTTTACAACCACTAAAACAATCTAAAATTCTGTATATTTTGTTAGTTATATTAACAAATATAATAATTATATATAAGAAAAAAATGCTTGAAATCTTAAAAACTAAAAAGATTTGATTTAAGATTATTTGAAATATTCTACCTTACTTTTAGCATTTAAATATAAAAATATTGTTTTATACTTTAATAATCAAAATTTTAACTATTATTAAATTAATATTCTTTATTTATTATATTTCTCTTACATCCTGTTATAATTAATTGATTATTATGATTAAAACTACTTATTGATTTCTTTCTTAGATTTTTTACAAAATTTATTTAATATTAATTATGTAATCATTTTCATTGAACAATACAAAATATTAAATGGAATACAGAGAATGGTAATTATATAAAATAGATGACCAGGAGTTATTCATGCCATAAGAGAAGATTAAGTGAGATATCTAATAGATAAAATAACAATGATAAGAATTATATAAAAATCATAGAATCTAGTAGAAGGAATAAATTTTTGGATTCAAAAAGGAAAGATATAATAAAGTAATAGGAAATTATATCAGAAAATAAAAGGTTACTTAATAAAATAGTGAATATCAAGTCTAGTTTTTATTGTTAAGTAATTTTTAAGATATAATTTAATAGTCATCTAGATAATCTATAAGCAGCGATTGTTCAAAATTATCAGCAAGATCAAATGAATAGAAATAAATGAATGTTCAACGTATTAAGAACAATTATCTTATAAAATAAAAGAGATTTTAAATGTGTATAAGCTGATATAATATTTCAGTAAGGCTACTTTTTAGACAATTCCAATAGAGAGAACCAGCAGAGATTAACTTAGAAAACCTATTTATTAAATAGAGAGTATTAAATAGAAATAAAAATGTCTATAAGTATAAAAGATAAATTAATTGCGATTATTATCTCTTTCCACTTTGAGAAACAATAATAGAGTTAGAATATCTAATTCAGAAAACATAAGGATTGTGAATACATTACCAGAAATCAAAGACAAAAATTATTAAATCATAGCAAGAAGATTAAAAGATAAATTGTATAATAACTGATTACTTATATTAATGAATAATTATTTTAGAGAAACAATCATACTGAAGAAGAAGAATAGTTCTTCTGCAGATACAGAAGATTTTTTTCGTTATGCCAATCCTAAACAAACTCAACCGACCTAAGTAACTGATTAAAATTAATGGACTATCTAATAATGTGATTCAGAAATATTGTCAGACATAGAAACTCCTGCAAAATCTAGGATGGCTGATTCAATCATTAAAGAATTTGAATTAGAGAATAGTGCTAATGTAGGATCAAATAATAAACAATCAAGACCTAATATTGATGTCATTAATGAAGCATTATCATCTAAATATAGATTAAGAGGGGAAAATGAAACATTATTATTTATTATGATAGGCACTTATATAATAAATATTAGTCTTCATTTGGAACATATGCTTTCTCCTAGATAACATGATTATAAAAAGTATATTGGACTATTTGTAGATTTCTTAACAAGTCTTTATTATATATATGATAGTTATTACAAGTAAATAAATATCTTAAATTATTAAGAGTTAAGAAGATGGAGAGTGATTTTCATATAAATATAATTTTGCATTTGCTAAGTGGTCCAGTTTAATTATTTTTGAATGTTGCATATTTTATGTAATTTCATTAATTTTGCTGGTTTTCAATAATATTAAAATCGTTAAAATTGTTTGCAACTAATTTTTAAAAGTAAAATTTATCTGATATTTATAATACTTTTGTAAATAGTTTACCTTTAATATTTACATCAATAGTAATTTATTTTGTATTTACATATTTATGTACCATTCTTTATTGTGATGTTAATAGACATTATTTTAAGAATATAGGAGTTAGTGCATTTACTTTATTATAAATATTAACTATAGATGGATGGGGTGATATAACTAAATAATTATTACCAAAAACTGGTATTTCAGTAATAGTTTTAATATTCTCTTTTATAACTATTTTGGCAATGTTTTTTTGGTTTTTAATTTAAGCATTTTAAATTGATGTTATGATATTAGATGAATTAGTTAAATAAGGAAAAGTAGATATTGATGAATAATCTATATCTCGTAGATCATAAAATTTATTACCTTAAAAATATTATTCAATAATATTTGGAAAATAATAATCAAGAATTGTTCTTCTTGTGTGGATAATTCAATTATTTTATGCAAATATGTAGAATAAACTTAATAGTAATAATGATTTTCATTATATTTGCTTTCATATATTTGTATCACTCATTTATACATTACATTGGATTGCAGTAATAGTATTGAAAGATATTGAAGCATATAATTCATATTATTCTAACATTTAACTTACATTTCATGTACTTTCAGGACCAATTGCTTTTTGTTATTAACTTTTCGAATTGATAACTACTCAATAAATTAAATACAGTCCAATCCTTATAATGTTTAAAATCTTAACAAATCCAAGTATTAGAGATATTAGTTATATTGCCATTAGAGTTTTATCATCTTCCCTTTCTCCATATATCCTTATGCTTATTTTAACATTAATTGTTATGGGAATAATTAAATCTTCATATCATTCATTTGAATCAATAAATTTATTAGATACATTACTTATTTATTTGTAAACTTTAACTTTAGATGATTGGGATGGTAGTTTATCTAAAGGATTTGTATAAAAAGGTCATTTTTTTGCTGCTTTTATTATTATGTTTTATATTTTAGTGTGTTAATTTTTACTAATTCCTGCATTTATGGCTTAAGCATGTGAAATATTTTAGGTATAATTAACATTCATATAAATAGTAAATTTTAGGAATTTCATTTAAACCTAGATTAAATTAAGATGGTGATTTGAATTTATATCAATATACTGATACAAATGTAGAAACTATAGTAAAACGTTAATCACCTAGAGTTTTTAAAATCAATTAATCAAGAAATCTAATATATCTATTACTTAAATATTAGAGAGCACTTTTTTCATATGAAAATACAATTCATCGTAAATTATTAATATCACTTTATGGATATCTCACAAATATTGGTAATTTACATTTTCCTAAATTCAATTAATTAACAAAATCAGAATAAAGTATACTTAAAACTACTAAATCATCAAAAGTTATTATAGAATTTAAAAACTAATCAATTGAAGTTGATTCAAATCAGATTTAATTTGTTTATTTACCTTGAACTCATTTAATATTTATTTTTATATTATGAATAATTATACAATTATTTGTCCAAATAGAGGATTCCATCACAAAACACTATCATTAATTCAAAATTTTGAACAACAAAAAGCTAAACTTATTATTCTAAAGGAATTTTTATAAGGAAGATTATTATCTCATAATGTTTCCAATTTTATATTACTCTAAACACCTGATTAACTATATTCAGAAATAGTTTTGTTATGGTATCTTAGAAAGGAAATATCATAAATTGAAGCTCAACAATTTTTAAATAGAAGTGATCCTAATTTGTTTCCTTTCTAACTTATGTCATTTTTAATAAATCCTTAAATAAAATTACCACTTCTTAACTTAATCTTTAATACATAAAATACTTAATTTCTTAATTCATCATTAGATATAGTATTAATGAATTATTAAACTAAAAAAGAAGTTATATCTCTTTCACTCATTTTTGATGAATAAATATAATAATATGAACTTGATTTAATATTATAATATTATCCTAAATTGAGCCTATTAGTATCATATCATTTAAGAATCAATCCAAAATTTGAAGATTTATGTAATTTTGATACAAAGTTAATTGCTATTACTATTAAAAGATCATAAACAATTAATAAAGGTATAGAAAATTTACTTAATTATTTATTGGAATGTGATGATAAGAAAAAAATTGTTGATATATTAATATAATTAAATTTTTCAAATGACACAATTCTTAATTTAGGAATCTTAAAAGCTCCAGAAGAAATTTAATTTAAAGAAGAATATATATTTTTTGAGAAATGGACTTAAACTAAAAGTTTTAATGATAAAATTTGGGGTAGATTCACTTCTTTAGTAAATCAAAAAATGATCAAACTTGATAATCAAGAATTTATTGTCAATAATCTAAATTTTAATTAACCACTTCTTATTAAAGCATTATTCTCTTTAGTAAAAAGACATACAAGTAATTTTATAATTGAAAATGCTATTAATAAAGAAATCAAGATGAAATAAAATCTATTTCTAGATTATCCAGATTTCTTTAAAGTATTTTTTATTGATTACTCTTCATTATTAGATCCAAATTATAATATGTAATATTATTAAAATTGAATATTAGGTTAATTTTAGAATCTTTAAATGTTATATTAAGCCATATTGAAAGAACTGCAAAATAACCAATATTATAACATTTAGTAATTTTATTAATAATATTAAATAGAAATTACTTCTATGTTAATTTTTAATTTAATGCATATAAAAAATGATTGATCCTTAAAAAATAGAAATTAGAATTTATTAATTTATTCAATAATTACTTGCTAAAGATAAGAATTTGAATTTCTAATTTGCTGCAACTCTTAAGTTAGATTAAATTGAAAAAGCAGTAAAACATATTGATTGCTTATTTTTATTGTTATCTGATTTAGATTTGCTTTAAAAGAAATTAAATGATAAAGAAAGGTTTTACTTATTTTGTAAATGTCTATAACAAAAACATAAAAGTGAACTCTTAGAAAAACCGTTAGAAAGCTATTAAAATGAAAGATAATAGAAATAAAAATAGGATACAAATTTAATAATGAAAAAAAAGGAGGAGAGAATTATTGCATAGTTGTTTTGATATAGATTCTTTTTGATTTAACTATTATATAATAATATTGAAATAGTTATGTTTCATTGTAATAAATATTAATAGTATTGTTTAAGAATATAAATTAAAGGTATATGAAGATGAACGTACTTGCAATTTTCTTATATTAAGTATTAATTATATAAATATTATATTATATATATACGTTAAATAAATTTTATATGAAAATCAACCAACCTTTTTAGGTTTTTGTTCGTATACGCTCCCATTAAGATACTAGTAATTCAATCGAAGTTGTTAATGAAAATATAGTAACTATTAAATTTATATAATTAGCTTAGAATATCAAACAGAGAAATGAGTTTTCAGAAAATATTTACTGAAAATGATTCCAATTTATCAGTTTATGAAGGAGTATTATTTTATAATTTAGTAGACTTTATCAAAATTTATAAGTAAAATATTTGAAGGTTTCAATATGACAGTTTTATGTTATGGTATGACAGGATCTGGGAAAACTCATACAATGTTTGGGAACTCACATGTAATAAAATAATAAATTAAAGGATCATTATGGCATAGTATATTAAGCAGTTAAAGAACTTTTTTAACTAAAGAAAAATGGATTTATAAAAATTAGTTTTTATGAAATATATAATGAACAGATTATTGATTTGTTAGAATAAAATGCATAAAATCTTTAGGTTTAAGAGGATAAAAATGGAGACACTTAAATTCCTGGTTTATCATAATAATGTATAGTTGATGAAGATCATCTTATTTAATTAATATAATAAGCATAAAAACGAAGATAATTAGCTTCAACTGCTAGTAATTAATATTCTTCTAGATCACATGCTATAGTATAAATATAAGTAGTGAATTATGATGAGAAATAAAATATTAAATATGATGGTAAATTAATATTAGCTGATTTGGCAGGTAGTGAAAGATGTTATAATTATAAAAATGGAGGAACATAGAAGATTTAATAAGAAGGTTAAAATATTAATAAATCTCTATTGGCATTAGGATAATGTATTATGATGTTAAATTAATGTAAATCACACATTCCTTATAGAAATTCTAAATTAACAAGAATATTAAAATAATCTTTGAGCGGTAATTCTATGACTCTATTTATTGCATGTATAAGTAAATAATTTAGTGAAGAAACTGAAAATACTTTGAAATATGCTCAATAAGCATGTGCAATTAAAACTCAATTGACTTAGGCTATAACTTAGATTTAAATTGAATAGCCTAAAAGATCAATATCAATTGAAATCTAAAATCTTGAATAGTAATTAAATAGCTATTTTGTTATTAATAATGGATTACATAAAAACTTAAATACTTTATATTAAAATGTATAAAAAGAGTAGGAAACTAAAGTTATTGTTTAAAATGTAGAGTAATAAATAGCATCAAATATGAGAAAATAGAAAATAATAATAAATTAAATCAAAGGACTTATTGTTGAAAAAGAAAATTAAGATAAATCATTTACATATAGAGGATCAGAAGTAAGATTTTGTGATTTGAGCAATAAGAGTTCTATAATTTCATAAATACAACCCTAAACTGCAGATTAAAGTTGTTAAACTGAAAGAGTTTAGAGTCCAATATACTTTGATCTTAAACATGGACGCAATAATTCATAATAAATAATTAATAAGATAGAAATTCATAAAATTCCTGAATCCAAAAGATTTTCAAATCCTTTTCTAAGTACAATGGTTTAAGAAGAAAAAACAACAAGAGATATTCTCTCAGATAGAACTAATAGATTCAAGCTTAAAATAAAATGAGTAATATTACTTACTATTCAATATATTATAAATAACAAATATTCAAAAAAAAATCATTTGAATACTACTTTATAATATTCTTATACCAAATGATACTAATTTTAATACAAAATTATTATTATTATATATTATTTCTTTTCTGATTAAGATTCAACTTATTGTTCATGCAAAATACAATTAAGTAGAGAACTTGTAAGCAGAGAAGCTCAGTTCATAAGAAAGTTTAATAGATTAATTCTGAAAGGTTTTCATTATCAAATATTATTAAAAGATAGACGTAGTCTGAATATTGATATGAATAATTATACACCTAAGTAACCCTAATTGGCTGAAAAGACTATTAAAAATATCAACAGATATTCCTTTACTGATCTGAATGAATAAGAAAAGAGGGGGTTAATGAGTACAGTAGCCATATTTATAACAATAAGCTCTGATTTTTATGTTTAGGATGATGATTAAAATCTTTTCAAAACTTAACAAATTATTCGATATAATAAATTCAACTGCAAAAATGTTTTCAGCTTTGGAAAACTAAGTTATTATTATAAATCAACATATCTTGAAGTAGTGATTGAAGATTTTGTAATGATTATTTATTTATTATTTAATATATTATATGATTTAAGATTAATATCTTTTATAAATTAAACATAATTATATATTTTTACTTAAATTATTCAGGTCTCTATTTTCATTATATATAGTACTATTTCTTAATTTAATCCTAGAATATATATAATCATTTAAATAACCTCACAGCATAGAAAACTTATCAAACTATATTTAATACAAAAGACAAATATAGTTTCATAAGTTATTTAATTAAAATAGGATTGCAACATTTCAGAGTTGATGTTTGCTCAGCACAATCTTAATTATTTTTATGAATCAAAAACTATCTCTTAAATTAAGGAATTGAATAGGACTTTTAAATTCCAATAAATTATACAATTAAAGAAGTTAAGATCAATATCAATCAGGTATTTAAATCAATCAAACTTAGATTATTAATAATTGATTTGAATGTGAAACTTAAATCAAAGATAGAAAGAGGAGGTGTTGTAATTTATATTTTAATAAATTTAGTATCTTTTATATAAAGACAATGTATAAACTAGAGGATGAATAAAATAAAAATAAAGCAACTATAAAATAATCAAAGTATTAAAAATATAAGAAAGAAGTAGAATATATAATGAAAAAGAATGTGAAGAAGGATATGATGCCAGTAATTAGGATTAAAAAATTAAATTTTCAAATTTACCCTTAAAATTCAATTAAAAGAGAAAGTATTAAAACTTAGAATTCTGAATTAATAGAGAGAATATATATATTATTTCATATGAAAAATGAATAAAATTATTTAATTTGAATTATCATTATATATTTTTATATAAATCTAATAAATGAGATCAAATCCTCGTTAACAATCAAAAAAAGAATCGAAGAATGTTTAATAGCCTCCTCCACCACCTCCTCCTCCATAAAAACCAGTTTAAGAGGATAAATAATTCAATCCAGATATATATGTGAGATAAAATTTAAGTCGAGATGAAGTTATTGAATTAAAGGTTAATAATTATAGAAATTTATCTATATTTAGAAAGCTTTTGATTTATTTGATGATGATGGAAGTGGTACAATTGATCCATCTGAATTGAAGGGGGCTTTTGAAGAATTAGGACTTAGAGCTCAAAATAAAATGATTTATTAGGTTTTAGGAGAAATTGATCAAGACAATTAAGGAGGATTTTCATTTGATAATTTTATTAAATTGGCTACAGCTAAATAAAACTTAAAAGAGACAAGAAGTTCTTTAATGAGAACTTTTAATTTGTTTGATCTAAATCGTGAAGGTATATCTTATTAAGTGAGTATAGGTAGAATTACATGGGATGAATTGAAAAGAGTCTCAGTTGATTTAGGAGATGATTTAAACGATGAAGAAATAAAAAAAATATTTAGAAAAGCCGATCTTGATGATGATGGTTTTGTAACCTTTGAAAATTTCTATAATATGATGACTGGAAGAGTCTATTATGATTGAAGAAATAATATTATAATAAAGTATAAATATTTAACTTTCTTGTTTAAAACATTTTTATATATAAAAATCTTCATATCTTAATAATTGTCTATCTCTATTATAAATAATATTTTGAAAACAATAATTTTGTTATTTGCAACAAGCTAACAAGTTTGAATGAATAATTTTTTATATGTATATAAAAAAATTAAAAGACTTAATATCAACAACATTAGATGATTATCGAAATGAGAGATATAGTGCTTAACATAATTAATTGATACTTTAAAAAATATGGCCAACTTTTATTACTTTGGTGAAATTTTATGCTATAATTGGAATTATATACATAATTATTTACAACTCTTTATATTTCTCTACTTTTAATAAGCCTTACACAACTTTTTATTTTTATATATAACTTGTTGCTATAGTTTTATATGTAGGTGTTGTTGAAAGAATTATTCATTATATAAGGGAATCTTATAAATTGAGACTTATCATATTTACATTTATTCTGATTGAAACATCATTTTAGATGTTTTTGATCGAAGTTTATCTAACTAATCAGATAGAGAATAGAGAATTAACAATTTGTTAGTTGTTTATAAACTTATTACTTGTTTTGGTAATAGTTAGAACAATAAAATTAAGAATTATGATATTACTGAAATGTTATGTTTATTATTTTGTTAGAGGGATCACTTTCCATTTTCAGACTTTACAATCCATTAATATCTTATTTTTTATAATTTTGATATTGTACCTCTGGGATTAGCAATTAATAAATTTGAGCAAAGTTTCATAATTTACTGATCAAACTCTGAAAAGTATTCCAAGTGCTGTTTGTGTATTAGATTAGAATTGCTAAGATGTTCTATTTACTAATAATTTTACTAAAAGATTAATAAATTCTTTGAATTTTGGAGGTCTTTCAGGTACAAAATCTATTAATCTTGCAAATAAATAAGGATTTCCCTCATAAGAATCTATTTTAAGCTCAGCTTCTAGTGAAATAGTGTCATTTTTTGAAAATCTTACTTTACCATAATCAGAGGTTAAGGAATAATTTAATTCAAATAGTTTAGATAGACTTGATTCTAAATTAGAATCTACTGATTAAAACTAAATAAATTTAAATTAAGCCTTAAAGTTGATTAAGAACTTAGAAAAATAAACATATGGATGTATATATACATTAAGATGTTAATATGAAAATTAGAATTATGGAAATGAATATCCTATTATAGTAGAGGCTAGAATTAAAACTAAATTACAATATGGATTAAATAAAAATGCAATTCTTTTAAATCTTTATGATGTATCTCCAAATTTTAAATCTTCTTATTACAAGAAGCTTAATTAATTCAAAAGTTAGGTAATTCGTTCCATCTCTCATGAATTAAGAACTAGATTAAATGTGATTTAAGGTTTCTTGTAAGTAATTTAATGTAATAGCTTAAATTATGATAAAGAAACAAATAAGTTATTAAGAGCTGCATTTAATAATTGTAGGATTTAAAATCTGATAATTAGTTCAATAATAAATTATAATCTAATAAGAGAAAAGAAGTTGGTAACAAAAATAGAGAAATGTAAATTGTTATCAGTTATATAAGAAGCAATAGATTTATTTTAGGAAGAGGCTGAAATGAAAAACATTAGAATAATATTTTAAAAACAAATAAATTAAGTATAAAATGAAAATTTGGATTATGAGAAATTTTAAAGTATTTTGATCCATATAATTTCGAATAGTATAAAATTTAATAATAAAAGTGGATAAATCTATATTACAATTACAAAGGGCATTTAAGAAAAGGATAAGATAATACATAATAAAGAAAATGAGAAGAAAACTATATAACCTTCTTATGGTTCTCAATTATATAGAAGTTCTCAAGATTTAAATGAGAGCTCATTTCATTTTCCTTTAAGAAAAAACACTATATTTAAATAATAATTTATAAATCCTCCAAGTTCATTTTCAAATGCATAACCATAATAAACAAATACTCATATATATGAATATTATATAATCGAAATTCGAGATAGTGGAATGGGAATTGATCAATAGAAATTAGAAGCAATATAAAATTTATTAAAAAATGAGGAGAAATCATTCTAAGATTTAGATAGAGATTCTGCTTCAGGTATGATGTTAGGATTGAGAGCATCAAATGCATTAATAAAATATATTAGTGGAAAAGAAGAAGATAATTACATAACAATAGATTCAGTAGAAGATTAAGGAACTACAGTTTGTATTCATGTGAAATGTAGAATTACACAATTAACAGAAGGATTCATGCCTAGTGATTTATATAATAAAGAAGGTTCATAGATTGAATTAGAAGGGAAGATTCTAGATATTGAGAGTCAATCTTTTAAATTTAATATTTGGACAGATCCAGAAAATAGCAGTAGAACCAATATGATTAATAAAACAAAAAAATCTTCATCAAATAATATAAATATGACTAATAAAAAAGGAAGTGTATAAATGATCTCTAATAATAATATATCTAGTTTTTATAGAAATATGGAAGGGAGTTTGTTTAAGAGTTCTGGTTGTACTTGTGAATAAAAAATTGTAATTGTTGATGATGAACCATATAATTTATTAGTTTTGGAATCTTTACTTAAATAATTAGGATATCAATCAATAAAAGCTGATAATGGAAAATAATGTGTTCATCTAATTGAAACTAGTATTTCTTTATTTGATGAACATAAATGTTAAGGCTATAAGGCAATTATTATGGATTATCAAATGCCAATAATGAATGGATAAGAAGCGACTTAAAAAATAAAGTTTTTATTTAAAGATTAATCAAGAATCTAAATTCCTATTTTTGGATTAACTGGATTTTCTGGAGAAGATGATTTAATCAATTTAACTGACGCTGGAATGAAAGAAGTCTATATTAAACCTATAACTCTAAAAACATTAGAGGAAATGATAAATAAGTTAAATTAAACAGAAAGTAGAGACACACCATGTCTATCTTCAAGGCAATTTTAATGTTTCGAATTAAATTATGCAGATGATTTAGAATAATTAGCTCATGAATGATAGTTATTAATTAATTTATATGTAAATTAGTAATAATAGTTAACGGTTAGCATTAACTAAGATTCAAAACACTGCATTTAATGTCTAATGTTCTCCTTTTAGACTTCTAAATATCAAATACACTGAAGCCTCCACTTAAAGGTTAATTGAAGAACCTATTAATAATATTCAAGTATTTTAAATCCAGAATAGCAACTATTAAGTGCATTTCAATACAAAAAATAGTAAACAACATAAACAGACTAAGGAATCAGTAAAAGTTATATCAATTGATTTAAAACTATAAAAGAAAAAATTAAAAACAAACTCAAAAGAGAACCTATCAGATTATTAAAAAAAGTTAATAAATGATATATAAAAAATAGAAAAAGAAATTCTAAATCTCAGTTGAATTGCTAACTTTTTATTTACAACAAATTATATATTCAATTTAATTTAAATTAATAAAAATAAATATATCCCTTTATTCTCTTGTTTAGTAGAATAATTTAAGACACTAAGATTTATTTTTATTTATTGATATTTATAACAATAATATAATTCCATTTTATATATATATTTATATTAAAAAATACAAAAAGGAAGATAATCTAAAATAGTGATTTATGGTTTTTCAATATGAATACTCACATTATTGATTTGTTACTCAAAATCATATTTTTCTAGACTAGTTACTATTTCTTAATAATTAACAAAAATCTAATTCTGCAATTTATTATAAAGGGTGTCCTTCATCAGGAACTAACTTAAATATTTTCATACTTTACCTAAATCAAAATCTTCTCCTTGATTCATTGTCAATCTTGATTATCTTCTATTATTATTAGATAATTATGATTAAATTTTTATCTCTAATTCACTTTAAGATCTCAATTCAATTATAGTTTTAAGAGAAGGAAGAATAACTTTCTTTTTTTTTACAACATTCAATTATTTTATTTTACTTTTAATATTTACAAACCAATGGTGCATCATACAATCAGATATTTAAATTCTCTTACCTATTATTTATAGATATAATACTAGGATTTTATTCTAGCAATTTTACCAATAAATCTAATTCACTTAGACTTATATTTTTTTCAATTTGTTAATCCAAACATGATAGTTAATCAATTGATTATTAAGTTTTTATTTCATGCAATTTTTTTATTTTGTTCATATCTATATCAAATTTTTCAAAGTATTATTCATTAGGTAATTATTTTGGGAATGCCATAAAATATAATAATACTCCTAAACTATACAAATCTGATGTAATATTAGGAGGGAATCCTAAATAAAATTCAGGAGCTATGAATCCTTCTACTTATCTGTTCAAAATCCAATCTAATTTATCATTTATTTTATATTACTATAATTATAATTAAAAAATGTACTTTAAAAGATAAATTAATTAGTATTATTTATAACAATTGATTATTAGAGTTGATAATTATATTTAGAGGGTTCAAATTTCCATGATAAAATTAATGTTTATCTAAAAATTTTAAGGTTTATAATATCTAGTAAATCATCTATATTATAATAAATAGTATATACTGATGCAATTTAGACTTCATGTAATTGATTTTTTAATATTAAGTTATAAAGAGACTCACCTTTAAAATGTTCATATAAAATAAATAAGTATGAATCATCTTCATAAACTCTTCTTAATTATAATAGATTTTGATGTTTAACTGATCTTAACATTTATATTTCATTATGAACAATTTCTTCTATTTCAGGACATAAATCAAAATCTTCCATTTTATATATTTAAGCTGTAAATTAAACATTGTTCTATAATCAAAACAATATTTTACAGTTTTTTTATAACATTGATAAACTCCTGGAAGCATTCGTTCAGTCAATTTATATTTACCAAAAAAATCATTTAATTTACAATATTATTTCATCAATTTATACCAATTTCTATATTAAATAAATTATGAAAAGAACAAATAAGTATTCCCAAAATTATTAGAAATGATAAACCCATATGTTTTAGCCTCTTTATATTATATTAACTCTTTTTTTATTGTGCAATTACTTAAAATCAAATGTGTATATATTTTATCTGATTGACAAATAAGTATGTTTGGATATATGTGAAATAATTTTTCTTAAAACTCTTGTTTATAAATATCATAAGTAAATATAAATCCTGATAATAGCTAAGCATTCAATTAAATTTTTTTCATATATTCTTCTCCAATCTCCTTTAAATTTTAACTTTATAAGTCTTTTGTAGAAAATTTCCCCACTAAGTTTAAAAGCCAACCTACTTAATTTTGTGATTGAAGATCTGTATTTTTCATTAGAAATTATAAAATAATATTTTGTTCTTTTTAGGTGAAAATAATTAAATGAAATAAGAAAATAAAAAAAGCAAATAACAACAATAATACTAAGATCTATTTCTTAATAAATAGATTATTTAATAATGTTAAAAAACTCTTGGTAATACTTGATTATCTTAATTTAGAAATAACTTAATTAGAACAATAAGAATTAACAAAAGTGTTTTCTCTAGTTTCTGAAAAAATAAATTAAGTTAGTTAAAAAACATACACATTTAAAAAAGAAGAAAGATTATTAAGAATAGATAATGATGATTGGGAATATTTGATAAAATAAAAAACTAAAATTCTCTAAAGACTTTCTTCTTTAATAGATTTAATCAACGTCAAAGATCACTCATTCGATATGAATATCACTAAAAATCCAATATACAACAAACTTCAATTTTTGAATCCAAAAAAAAAATAATTTGGAGTAGATCTTTTGTAGATATTACAGAACGATGAAACATTAATTATAAAGCTTAAAATGTTGATATTAGAAATTGAAGATGAAATAAAAGAGCTCAAATAATCTGGTTCATTTTGGAATTGTATTCGTTGCAATACAATTCTTAAAGAGGGATTCAATGAGGAAGTATAACAATTTAATAGTTTAGACATGTATATTTCATTCTGGCAAACTTAAATATTTTTCTTGTAAAACTTGTGGAGGAGATGAATATTTCACTTGTTGTAATTAATGTAGAGATTGTAATTAAGGATGTAAAAAAGGATTACATAAAAAATGAAACAATTATGATTTAGACATAGATTTAAATTATAATCCAAATTTAAAATAAAATAAAATTAATTCATTTATCAAATGATTTTTTATTTACTTTAATCATTTATTGTAAATCATTGATAACTTGTAGTTTTTTATCTCTTTAAATACGTTATTATTCTTCTTAACTTTTTAATCTTTCTAATTATTCTTTTTCACTTCTTATTCTCTCAACTTCATTTGTATATGTTTATCTCATCATATTTTCTTTCTAAATATTAGTTAATTAATACTTCTGGATATTAATGAATTTATTTTTTATTTTCTTATCGATTACTTAAATATTTGACTTTATAATTATCTTTTATTCTATCAATCTAATCAACTTCCCTATTTAATTATTGAAGTTAGATTCTAAGTTACTTATTAGTTTCATTCAAATGTAGATTTTCAGATTCAACTTAATAAATTTAATCATTTAAATCTGCTAATTTTATTTCATTTTATTCCATTTTTATTTATAGTCTTTCATATTATATTTTTTAATCATTAATTTAATTTTTTAGTTCTTATTCTTACTTATTCAATATTCTTAATTCACTTTCTAATTCATTTATTCTTTATTAAGCACTATATAACATATTTTCTTAATTTTTTTATGATTATTCAGAAATAAGTAATTCTTTCAATCTGTTATTTTCTGTATCCTCAAATTACTTTTAAACTCTTTAAATTGTGATATCTTTTTCCTGCTATAATTATGCTAATCTAGCCTTAATTTATTCATTTGATTATTTTTCAAAAGATAATTCTAATTCTAACTATTTCAAATTTCGTTTTAATTATTCATTTTCTACTTAAATACTTAATAACTATTCTTAAGTTTTTGCTAAAAATTGTCTTTCTAATTACAATTCTTTACTTATAACTATAATTAAATAAAATTAATACATTATTCTGTATTATTTGATTTATTAATAGAAAAATTTGGTTCAAAATAAGTTTAAGAGGTTGAAGATTAATTATCAACTTTTTATTCTAGTTCAACTATTTTCTTTTTTAAAGCCAATTCCTTTTATTTTTATTCATTAAGTTCTTTTTCTCTATTCTCAACTTTCATATTTGCTATTCTTAATTCTTCTTCTTATCTTTATATTTTCTCTTTAACTTAGAAAGATGACTCTTGATCTCCTATAATTTAATATTTCATCTGATTAATCTATTATTCTAACTTTTAGACTTTTTAATTTGCAACCTATAAATGTGCTTTTGTCTAAGTTAATTCTTATTATTTCAACTCAACTGTTCCATCTATCTCACTTTTCTTAAAATTTATCTATTAAGCTAATTCTCTATTATTTAGCATTTCTTTGTCTAATTATAATTTAAGCTTTATGTTTTCTTCTCTTATCTTTTCTATCTAATCCTTATAAGAATCAATATCTCTTTGAAGTCTTTGTGATATATCTTAATCAGGATGTTCATATTATCTCTTTTAATAAATCTCATTCTCAATTTATTGTAATTTTTAAGTTATAACTTAATAATCATCATTTAACATTTCATTTTCAATTAAAAGCTTTTCATTTTCTTATTTTATTCTATCATAATCATCTAGAGGTACAGAATTGATTTCTTATTATTAATAAGATTTTCCTAATTAATCTAATTTTGTGCTATATTCAGCTTACATACACTTTAGTTCTTTAGTTTAAGACTTTAAATCTTTCTTTAACTATTTAATTTCTAATTATTTTTCGCATAACATTTACTTTAACTCATTTAATTCTTCACTAAGTGTTAAGTTCTACTCATAATATTCAGTTAATAATTTTCTAACTTCTTTACTTCTATAATATAAAACACGATATTCTCTTAAGAGCTTTTCTTTAGAAATTGATTCTAATTTTGTTGTAAGCATTAGATTTTCCTCTCTACTTAACTAACCTATTTCATTATCTTATCCTTTTCTTTCACTATCAACTAATGTTTCATATTTTGATAAAGTTGTTTTAGGATTCACTTTCAAATTAATCATTTCTTTTGAATCACTAGATTCTGTTATTGAACTTCCATCATCATAATACGAACCATATACTTCTCTATTGTTACTTTTTTTTTTAGAAGAATAACGAGACGATTTAGATTTACTTAAAAATAATTTTTTAATTTTACCTTATGCTACGATCTGCAATACGTTTTGAAGTTCTTGATTCAGTTATTCTTACATTTGGTCTTTAGTTTTCTTTTTATACAACCTTTGAAAAACTACCTAATTTATTTTCAAAAGCTTTTTTTGTGAATTATGGAGTTTGTTGTGTTTTTGATGATTTTAATCCTTTTGTGCTTTTTTTTGATGATTTACTTCTACTCTATTCCATACTTTTCAATTAACCTCTTGATTATGATAATTTGCTTAAAGTCTTTCTACTTTAACTTTTTACTGATTTTCCTGATTTATTTGATTTTCTGCTCTTTTTATCTGATGCTGGAGTTCTCAAACGATCATCTGCAACACTTTTTAAATTTTTTCTCATTTTCGCAATTTTTCTAGCAAGTTCTGTTAATTGTGTAAGAGTCGCAGTTCTTCCAGCAAATTCACTTTATTTAACTTCTTCAAATAATTATTTTTATTCATTTTCCTTCTCTTTTATCCATTTTTTTGTTAAATTTTAAGGAGGATTATTTATATTCTAAACTAAAGCTTTTATCTACTATTGAAATCTAGTCTCACTTTTCCTTTGATGTTTTGAACTTTAACTTGTTCTAGCTAAAGACATTAAATTAATTATATTGTTAAAATTTGAATTTTATTATTATAACAAATTCTTCTGAATATGTTATACATACTTTTTTCCTTTTTATTAACTATCAAAGAAAGTTAATCAAATTATTTAAAGTTCCAAACTCTCAAGCCTTTTGTAATTTTTGATTTCTTAATATTGAATTAAAATGTCAACAAGAATCTATATATGGAATTTTTTAATAAAATATTGTTAAATAGATTTCTAAAATGTTAATTTTATGAGTATCTAATCAACTTTAGATATTTCAAGCATTAAAAATTATTAATAATTTTTTAATAGAATAAATCATTCTTTATTTATATATTCTCAATTTTTATATGATCATTTATGGATGTTGAAAGTCTGATTTAACAATTTTTTAATATTATATAATATGATATATTGTTTATTATAATTTTATGGTAAAAAATAAGAATAAGTATTGTAGATTGAATAATATTCGAATCCTTATTTAAAAAATGTTGAGTTTCATCTGTTACCTAACTTGATTAATTAATTTTGTGATAATTAATTGAAAATATGGCAACATTATGAGTATATTATATATATTTGATTTAGGAGACAAAACTGAATATTATATTTAATATTGAAATCAAATCAAAAATAATAGATCTTTATTAAAGACTGTTTACTTCAAAATATTGGAATTTCTTTAAAGTTATGATATCAATATTTCTATATTTATTTCTTTAATTCTTAATTTAATTGATACATATTAATTATTAAAGTTTTAATAATTGGAAGTCAAAGGAATATAAATTATAAAATGTAATATATCTAATGAACAAATAATTTATTTCTTTTTTGAATAATATTTCACTCTTGCTACATTTGCTCATTACTAAATCCATTTTTTTGAAGTAAAGTTAAAACTTCTTTTTCATTATAAGTTTTGCTTTTTACTTCTTTGCCTTATTTGCTAATGACAACAATCTCAATTTTGGATGGTTATGGTGATGATGTATCCATAGTTTTTACAAGTGCTTTAATTGCTATGTCTAATCCCTATAATAATAAATAATTATAATACTTGTTCTAATGTTAAATTATCCTTATAATCTTATTTCAAATAACTATTTGCTGCTAAATTATTTTTGCCAATTGCTGTAGCCTTCCATCCAGCATAATTTCCTGATGGATCAGTGCTAAATAATTAGAAACCATTTTCTTTGTCATAACCAGCAAAAAGAAATGCTGTACCAAAAGGCCTTTATCCACCAACTTAAGTCTTGTTTTATTTGTAATCACAAATATTTATAATTAATTATTCTAATCCAATATTATCTTAAAACTAATATCTATATTATAACTTATGTTTATTACCTATGATTAGCTGCTGCCTCTCTTGCATAATTTATTAAAATATTTGCATCAGCTGTATGACCTGAAACAACAGAAAATATGTGTCTATCAATAGGATAAATCTTTTCAGAGTGTTTTGAATGTTCTAATAAATGTGACACTTCTTATTTCTCTGTGGCTAAAATCATTCCTTCATTTGTTAAAATGCCTAAGGCTGATCCAGTTTAATTGATAGCTTCAATTGCATATTCTACTTATTTCAATCTGCCATCAGGTGTGAAAGTATTGGTTTTCTAATCGTATCTCCTTGACATTGAAATTTAATTTAAAATAATATATACTGGTGTTCAAATAAAAATAATAAAACAATAATAATAAAAATAAATGATCTTGTTTTTAGTACTACATCAATAAAATTTATCTAAATCCTTATTCTTGATAAATTCTCTACAAATATTAGTATTAATTCAAATATTTCTTAGTATAAATGTATAGTCCTTTCTATTTTTAACTTTAATCAATATTTTCTAATTAATTTGTTTACTCACTAAGAAATTTACATCACTTCTATCAAAAAAATTAAAATATTAATGACATTCCTTTAACCGTGGAATTTCTTAATTCTAATTTTATTATTATTTTAACAAATTTAAATGCTTTAAATCTTATTCTAGTAAATTAAATGTTCAAATATGAATAATAAATTAGAAGTATTAGAAATACACTAATTTAATCTACACTTACTTATCCATTTATCATGAATTATTCTATTAAAATAGGTATAAATCTATATATTTTAGTTTAAATGTATATTGTAATAATTAAAGTTTTTCTGTTTAGAATATAATTTTCATTTCTTTTATTTAGAGAATTAAATACTATATCTATTATTTTGTATGATATTATTGAATCTATGTAATTACTAATTTTGCTATCATGCTTAGAATATAATAATTATATTTAATTATACAAAATTAAGATGTAATTAAGAGAGCAATCTAACTCACATCTATATTTTTTCTAATTCAAATAATAAAAATTGCTGTATTTTTATTGCAAAAATAAAATTCCTTAGATTGAGATAGTTTTTAGACTCATTCTTTAAATTTCAATAATAAAATTCCCCAAAATTTTTTGGTTATAGATATTTGCTATTAAGGGACTAAATTAAAGATTTTCCCTTATTGATATAAACGATCAATAGATATCATATTGAATTTTAACTTTTATAGTCTAATGAGATAATAAATATCTTAAATTCATCATTATTCTTTATGAAATATGTTATTTTACCCCAACTAGCATTTTTGATAAAATTATTTAGAAGTTCTTATATACAATCTAGGCATATGAGTTGATTATTGAATATTAAGATTTTCATTACAATTTCTATTTTCTCTTCTCCCTAACCACTGCAACATGATGTAAAATTCATTTATATTACTGAATAAAGTCAAAAGATGATGATTTTCAGTAACATCTTAAAATAAAAGAGAAATAATATTTTAATAATTTAAGATGAATAGAAAGTAGTCGAATTAATCGATAATCCCCCTTCTTATACATAGTAATTCACTTAAAAAATGATGTGTAATTAATCAAGAACTTAAACAGATTTATTGTATTATTGTACTTATTCATAATAATCATGATTATATCAATCCTTAGGCTTCTTCTTAATTCTTAATTAATTTGAATGTCCACACTTTCTTTTTCTGCAGTTATGGGCTTTTGGTGGTAATCTAATAATATTTTCAGTTTTCATACCTAGCATAGCAAACTCTGCAGATTTTTTTTTCAACGTTGTACTTTTTGGCTATTGCAGCAATTGTAGGTTCCATACCACCACCTCTTAATCTCAATACCAAATGGAGAGTTGATTCTTTTTAAATATTGTAATCTGAAAGAGTTCTTCCATCTTCTAGTTGCTTTCCTGCAAAAATCAATCTTTATTAATCAGGTGGAATTCCTTCTTTATCTTAAATCTTAGCTTTAACAGCATCAATTGTATCTGAAGGCTCTACATCAAGAGTGATGGTCTTTCCCGTCAGGGTTTTAACAAAAATTTACATTTTATTTTAAATTTTAATAAAATCTTTAATTAATTTTTTATTTCTAGTTAGCAATCTATGAGAATAAATCATCTAAAATGAAGATCAATTAAGTTATCAATAAACTAATCTGTTTTAGTTTATTAATTCTAAATTTTCTTAAATAATTTATTTATGTAAATTTTTATTATTAATTGATATTTTATTTTTTAAGATGATCTCTTCAAAAATTAATAACTTTTTTTTTTATGCTTTAGAACTATTTAAATATATATTTCTTAAAAACGAATATATTACTCTTTTTCTGTAATTGAATACTTCAAAATTAAATTTTCATTCATATTATTTTGAAACTTCTTATTCTTCATAATAATCTTATTAAATTCTTATTGAATAATCAAAAAAATACTTTAAATTCAAATGATTGTATGTTTGTTTATCTTACTTTTTCTATAATTAATTTTGATTAAAGAAAAAAATTACGAGTTAATTGAAAGATTATATTCCTCCTTCTATTTTTCATTATTATTCTAATTAATTTCTTCATGATCCAGGCTAGACTATAAATTAATGTATTTTAACTGATCAACAACTCTAATCTAAAAAATTCTATTATATCATTTTATAATAATTCTTTATATCTGAAAACTTCTAGAATTTTATTTCAATAAATTCTGCTGCTTCTGTTGAATAATTAATTTCTAATTACTCTTGCAATTTATGGAAAAAATATGGCAGTGACAAAACAATACTTTTAAAAATGATGTAAAAAACAACAACAATAAGAAATTTGTAAAGTATAAATAAACTTATAATGCAGTTACCTTTATTAGAATATCATATTTGTTAATAATTTCTCAAATCTAATATCTTTTATTTAAGTATTTTTATTATAAATAAATTATTTGAAATATTTTAAGCTCTTATGGTTATACTCAAAAAAAATTATTACTAAAACACTAAATATATTTTTTTACTAAATTTATGGATATTTACCAGTCATCATCTAATAAAATACGAGATACTCACAATTTAAGATCATTTAATTTTGATAATTATTTGTTGATATATTTATATTTAAAGGAAATAGATGAATACTTTACAAGTGACAGAATTTTGCAATAGAGTTTTTGAAAAATATGATAAAAATAAATCAGGATTTATTGAGATAGATGAACTAACTACACTTTTAAATAATCTTGCCAAAGAAATCAATTCTTAAGTTTTAATTTCTTATAATATTAGTTACCAACCTAAAAGGAAATAGACTATATTTTAACTTATTTAGATACAAATAATGACAAAAAAATTAGCAGAAGTGAGTTTTAGAAATTAGGATAATTAATGGTGAAAATTCTAGCGAGTGTTTGACCTTATTTGAAAATAAATAAATTTTTAACTAATTAAACACATATTTTTACTCTCATATATCTCTGATAATCTGATAAAGATTTTGTTAAAATCACGAATGAGATTTAGAATTTTAATTTCTCTTTCAATAATAAAAGTTGGTGTTAATTGTAATATCAGATAAAGGATAGCCATTTTATTAACAATAAGATTATGAATTAATAATTTAAGAAACTTTATTTCATAAAGAAGAGCAAGAAAGGTCTGTAAAATAAAGATAATTTTAATAAGAAATAAAGTGTGAATATATTTTATAAAGTTAGATGCATTAATCAAGTTATGAATTATAAAAAGGTAGGTTAACAGTCAGTCCCTTGATATAGATAGATTGATTTATGATTAGTTCTTAATTTTGGTCCAAAATTCAAAACAATCCATAAACATTTTCCTGGAAAAACACTATTGATGAATACAGTATTGAATTTAATTAAATATTGATAAACAATTTAATAAACCTCAATATCTAATCTTAGAATATTACATAATCGTCTTTACTATAAATATTTCTATTTTGAAGTGGAGTCCTTAAGCCAAAGAAAACGAAATATAGAAATAAATAAATAAAGTCAGCTATTTTAATTTTAAATCTTATGAAACCTTAAGAGAAAGATATTAAAACCTATTTACTCTACTTTATTAAGAAAGAGACAATCTTACAATTTCTATTGTAGGACAATCTTTATTGCTTAATAATTAACAAAATAATTAAATCTAAATTATTAAGAATAAGAAAATTAATAAGAACATGACCATAAGAAGAAATCATTTTTAGGCTTAAGAACCTTAAGCAGAACCTTATTAAAATTAACAAATTCTAAACTCTCCAAATGAACATTTAATAGGAGAAGAGCTACTTACATTAGAATTAAAATAAGAAGATAAATGAAGTTTATTTCATCTTTAAATGGACTTTCTAAGGTTTATTTTGATTTAATTAACTATGAGATCAAAATTCATGAACTTTAATGAATATCTCTTAATTCCTGTAGACGTACTAGAAAAGTAAAAAAAAGAGATTTAAGCCTCTAAATTGATAAAATAAGCTGAATAAATATAAAAAGTGCTAACAGAAACTTAAAAGTAATTAAAATATGTAATTATTTAAATTGATATCATGAAATTCTCAAAAATGTTAAACTTTGGCAACTCTATGATAAAGTCTATGTTCTGGAACTGTAAAACTTGTAGTAGCAAAAAAAATGCACCAATAATTCCTAAATATGTGGCTTAAGCAAACCAAGTGTTATGAATTTTCATTTATGCTATTTTTAATAATATCTAATTTAATTTATATCACTTTGTTGTAGACATAATGAGGTAGAATTCAAATAACATCTTTTTAACAAAAATGTTTTTCACTTTCTAATACTATTATCAAAAAGTTAAAAAATTGGATTGATAGATTTTTTTATTTATAAAATTAATGATTAATTAATTTCACTCCTTATTTGCTATATTTTTCATGTGACTTTTTCTTTCCTTTTTTATTTTAACATATATTTTCATAATTAAAAATGCACATCCAATTATTGACCAAGTTTATTATTACTTAAATCTTATTATAAATATTTTGCATTCTAGAATTACTTATTAAAATCTAAATTCTTTTTAGTACTTTCTTCATTATAGAACTATTCAAATTTAACTTAAATATTTAGCAAAACCTTAAATATTATGACACTATCTGATCATACATCAATTTAGTTAAAAATTCATTTGCCCAAAAAACATTATTTTAAACTTAAATTCCCAATTAAGTAGTAATTTAAATAAATGTTGATTATTATCATTGTTATTAATACTTGATGATTTAATTATATCTTTTATTTAAGTTTAAAAATTTTCATTTATTGAATTTATAATCTAAATTTTGAGGCTATATTAATTATAATTAATTATATTTTTATAACTATTTTTAATAAATATTCTAAAAATTTCCAATTCATTTTACTTTTTCTAAAATTTGATCATTTTTTATTTAATGATAATATTGGATTAATAATTTCTTATGCTTTAAAAATTCATTTTGTGAAAACAAACATAAATCAAAAAATTTTTACAAACAAAAAACTTAAATAAAATAGTATATTGGTGAATATAGTTGATTAATTAGAAATTGACTTTATAAAAATTTAATTTTTGCAAAAGTAACCAAAGAAGTAATAATAAGAGATTTTCTATAGATTTGTACTATAATGATAATATTAACGAACATTTGAAATGACTTATTTATTGAATACAATTTAAAAATTAAAATTTTTAATGAATGAAATTTCTGATCATTTAATTGTTTTAATATCTTTAAATTTTGGATACGGAAGGACTCTACATACAGCCTAAGGTTCAAAATTATAAATGAAATAATTAATTTAAAAATGATAGCATAATAGTATTATCATAGATTATTATATAAAGTTAGTAGGAAGGCAATTAAAACAGAATTCAAAAAGAAATAAAGGAAAGATGCCTTTTATGAATATGATTTTATTTAGAAAGACCTTTCTTATTGAATTGATTAATATTTGGAGATTGGGTGAAATTTTTATTTTATGATTAATGGTTTTATGATAAATGAATCAATATAATTCCACATCGTGACTATCATTTAAAATACCACAAGTATTTCCTGGAGCTAGTCTTATACATCCAGATTCTCCCCAACTAGTTCCAAAAGATGCTTGAACAAACCAATTATCTGATGAATCATAACCAACAGCTAATGCATAATAATTTGTATTGCTAGAAGCAGAACTACAATCAGAAAATATACCAGAACCATAAAATTACCATTTACTGGCATCAACTGCAACTTCATAAGGATGCTTATCAAGATCTGATTAGAAGTGATACCAATCATTATAAGGTCCCCACCAGAAATTCGCAATTTTNATTCTAGAATTACTTATTAAAATCTAAATTCTTTTTAGTACTTTCTTCATTATAGAACTATTCAAATTTAACTTAAATATTTAGCAAAACCTTAAATATTATGACACTATCTGATCATACATCAATTTAGTTAAAAATTCATTTGCCCAAAAAACATTATTTTAAACTTAAATTCCCAATTAAGTAGTAATTTAAATAAATGTTGATTATTATCATTGTTATTAATACTTGATGATTTAATTATATCTTTTATTTAAGTTTAAAAATTTTCATTTATTGAATTTATAATCTAAATTTTGAGGCTATATTAATTATAATTAATTATATTTTTATAACTATTTTTAATAAATATTCTAAAAATTTCCAATTCATTTTACTTTTTCTAAAATTTGATCATTTTTTATTTAATGATAATATTGGATTAATAATTTCTTATGCTTTAAAAATTCATTTTGTGAAAACAAACATAAATCAAAAAATTTTTACAAACAAAAAACTTAAATAAAATAGTATATTGGTGAATATAGTTGATTAATTAGAAATTGACTTTATAAAAATTTAATTTTTGCAAAAGTAACCAAAGAAGTAATAATAAGAGATTTTCTATAGATTTGTAAAGAATAATAATTTAATCAAATTATACTATAATGATAATATTAACGAACATTTGAAATGACTTATTTATTGAATACAATTTAAAAATTAAAATTTTTAATGAATGAAATTTCTGATCATTTAATTGTTTTAATATCTTTAAATTTTGGATACGGAAGGACTCTACATACAGCCTAAGGTTCAAAATTATAAATGAAATAATTAATTTAAAAATGATAGCATAATAGTATTATCATAGATTATTATATAAAGTTAGTAGGAAGGCAATTAAAACAGAATTCAAAAAGAAATAAAGGAAAGATGCCTTTTATGAATATGATTTTATTTAGAAAGACCTTTCTTATTGAATTGATTAATATTTGGAGATTGGGTGAAATTTTTATTTTATGATTAATGGTTTTATGATAAATGAATCAATATAATTCCACATCGTGACTATCATTTAAAATACCACAAGTATTTCCTGGAGCTAGTCTTATACATCCAGATTCTCCCCAACTAGTTCCAAAAGATGCTTGAACAAACCAATTATCTGATGAATCATAACCAACAGCTAATGCATAATAATTTGTATTGCTAGAAGCAGAACTACAATCAGAAAATATACCAGAACCATAAAATTACCATTTACTGGCATCAACTGCAACTTCATAAGGATGCTTATCAAGATCTGATTAGAAGTGATACCAATCATTATAAGGTCCCCACCAGAAATTCGCAATTTTCCAAGGTCCACCAGTATTTATTTAACAACTCTATGTTTAACCAGTGTATGGATATTAGTATCCATTATATAATCCATATTACCTTATGTATAATAATGCCTCATAGGCTGTATTTCTATCAAAATTAGGATCACATCCAGTAAACATATAATTACAATCCATGATTTATTGTGCTGATAATGTTAAAGATATTCCTTTTTCAATTGCATATGCTGCTTCGACTACACTAACTGCTGCCATTGCATAAGAAGAAGGACAAGATCCTTAATTGTGAACTTTTATCAAACCTCTCCAATCAGTTGGCCATTTTTTATTTTCTTTATTAATTGGTTCAGAAGATTTATGTATATTATTTCTTTTAACTTTATCTTAATCATTTAATTATTCAGATGATTTAGTATTCAAATAAAGTCTAATAAATTCTTCATTTGTAATAGTCATAAATTGATTTTCTGCCATTTAATAAGTAATATCATTTCTTTTGTTATGTTAATCAATCATTTATTTATTTTGATAATAAATTGTTTATCTGTATATTTTCTCATCTCCATAATAACTTTTGCCATGTTTTAAAGCCCATCTTTCAAAATCAGAAGCAGAATCTAAATTTACATGGTAGAAACCCAAACCAATCAGTAGAGTCGTCAATGTGGCTGCAATTATATTTTTCATTAATTATATTCAATTTATTTTAATAACCCAAACAATATATTCTAAATTATTATATATAAAATCTTTTTATTCTATAAACTCAATTTAAAGTAATTTTTTAAATCAGTTAAACATTAACCTAAAAAAAAGCATCACAAAGTTGACTTTATATAATTAATCTCAAGAAATTTAATGAAATTTCAGTTTACTTAAATTAATTATTTTTAGGAAGAATATAGAAATGAGTATTTTTTTTGTACTAGATAAGAAATACCAATAAAAGGGAGAAAAGATTCTGATATATTAGAAAATTTTACTTAGAATAGATTCAGAAATTTAAAAAATCTAGAAAATTTTTGAGTCTAAATAGCATATTATTGATGTTTAAAGAAATATATTTATTGTAAAATGATAGAAAAAACATTTTCAACATTCTCTAACTTTTCAAAGATATTTCACAAAATATAAAATTTCAACTTTTAAATATTTTGTTTCCTAATAAATTTATTTGGAGATATTGAAAGAGAAAATTGCTAATTTTAATTCATATTAAGCGTCTTACCTTTAAATTGTAAAAAATGTTTATAGCATTAAAGTACCAGAAAACTTTCGAGGAATACTTTAAGAGTACAAATATTATGGCATTTTTGATATAAAGTAATTCAACTAAATAATAAATTTGATAAAATAATTCTGCTGAGAAAAACTGAATTAAAAAATTTATCTTAAATATCTTCTGATTTACACCAGCTACTATGATTAATAAAAAGAGAAAGATTTTTCAAAATTAGGTAATGAGATTCACTAATTTCAATTTTTAAAATTTATTATTATAATGAAATTGACTAAAATTTCATTGAATCAACAACATCCTCCTTATTTTTGCTATTTCTTGGGGTCCTATTTAGTTAATGTCACAGTTGTAGGGAAAAATCTAATATAGATAAAAAATAATGAGATTACATTTCTTCATCTTTTTCCTAGCTTGCAGCTGCTTTTGCAATATCTTAAAAGGCTTATTCAATATTAGTGGCATCTTTAGCTGATACTTCAAAGAATTATATATTTCCATGAGATTTACACCATTATTATGCTTTAGATTCTTAAACTTTTCTTTCTGTAGCTTTATCTAATTTATTTCCTAATACAACAAAAGGAAAATGTTCTGGATCTTTTGGTTAACCTTACATTAAAAATTCATCTCTCCAAGAATCCAAAGAATCAAATGATTTTGGATTTGTAATATCATAAACTAATACACAACAATCAGCTCCTCTATAAAATGCACCACCTAATGATTAGAATCTTTCTTAACCTGCAGTGTCCCAAATCTAATAAAAATAAACAAAAGTCAATATACTTAAAGAGTAACCATACGATCATCAATCATAACTTCTTTTGCCATAAAATCTGCTCCAACTGTAGCTCTATATTATTATGTGAACCTTGCATTGACATATTAATTCATTAAAGATGTTTTTCCTACTCTAAAAGTTATTTAGAATATAAAATTACCCTGAATCACCTAAAATGATAATTTTAAAAAGTTGCTTCTTCTTGCTGGCCATGTGGAATTAATATAATTATTTATTTATTTATATTACAAATTTCTAAATTTTATTTTTAAATTCTTAAATATCGTATTTTATAAGAAAAAAAATCTTAAAAATCATTTAATATTCACTTCTTAACAGCCATAAAAAATATACAATTATACATTAAGTATTTTTAATCTAATTTTGAATGATTATAAGTTGATTCTTTCATTTATTCTAATTTAATCTCAAATCCTTTCTATTTCATATAATGTTTTATATCGTCAAAACTTATTGTTCCTGAGAAATTATCATTAAATATTTGTTAGATAATGAAAAAAGATATTTAATATAAAAAAATAAATAAAATTCTTATTTTCTCTAAAATAAAATGAAAAGGATTTATGTTTTAAAAGTTGGATGATTGTATTTATCTTGGTTCCATAATACTCTATTAGAATCTTGTAGATATTAATTTCATTTTGATTATTACAACTCATCGAAAAATTAGTTACAACTTTAAAATAGATTTTATAAAAATTGCTATTAATTCCAAAAGTAAACATTAATTAACCTTAAAAAGAAAGTTTGTGCTTACTATCATATTGGATATAATCATCTTTATATTTTGCAACTAATTTAATAAATAAAAAATGATAAATCTAAAGATCCATTGAGATCTATTAAAATTAAGTTGGAATAAATAAATATTTTGATAAAATATTATGATGATTAAAAAAATCAATAATAACCAAATTGGAGTTATTTTGTTTTATTAAAGAAAATTTAACAAATATGGATAAATTTAAATTATATTATTATGAAATTTGTTTTAAATCTCATTAAATCAACAGCAACCTCCTTATTTAGCTTATGGTTTTTGACTCTATTTAGTTAATGTCACAGTTGTAGGGAAAAATCTAATATAGATAAAAATAATGAGATTACATTTCTTCATCTTTTTCCTAGCTTGCAGCTGCTTTTGCAATGTCTTAAAAGGCTTATTCAATATTTGTGGCATCTTTAGCTGATACTTCAAAGAATTATATATTTCCATGAGATTTACACCATTATTATGCTTTAGATTCTTAAACTTTTCTTTCTGTAGCTTTATCTAATTTATTTCCTAATACAACAAAAGGAAAATGTTCTGGATCTTTTGGTTAACCTTACATTAAAAATTCATCTCTCCAAGAATCCAAAGAATCAAATGATTTTGGATTTGTAATATCATAAACTAATACACAACAATCAGCTCCTCTATAAAATGCACCACCTAATGATTAGAATCTTTCTTAACCTGCAGTGTCCCAAATCTAATAAAAATAAACAAAAGTCAATATACTTAAAGAGTAACCATACGATCATCAATCATAACTTCTTTTGCCATAAAATCTGCTCCAACTGTAGCTCTATATTATTATGTGAACCTTGCATTGACATATTAATTCATTAAAGATGTTTTTCCTACTCTAAAAGTTATTTAGAATATAAAATTACCCTGAATCACCTAAAATGATAATTTTAAAAAGTTGCTTCTTCTTGCTGGCCATGTGGAATTAATATAATTATTTATTTATTTATATTACAAATTTCTAAATTTTATTTTTAAATTCTTAAATATCGTATTTTATAAGAAAAAAAATCTTAAAAATCATTTAATATTCACTTCTTAACAGCCATAAAAAATATACAATTATACATTAAGTATTTTTAATCTAATTTTGAATGATTATAAGTTGATTCTTTCATTTATTCTAATTAAATCTCAAATCCTTTCTATTTCATATAATGTTTTATATCTTCAAAACTTAATTCAATACTTGTTTCTGAGAACTAATTAGCAAAATGATATTCCAAAGGCCCAAAATTAATCCAACAGCCTTTAGGCTTCAAAATTTCATAGATTGTATCTATGTAATCTAAAACATTATTTGCTGTGTCAATGAAGAAGCAAGTAATTATACTATCCCAAAAATTGAAATATTTTTCTTGATGATACACAGTAATAAATTCCCCTGCTACAAATGACATTTGATCATTTTCAGTTAAAACTTCTGCTGGAACTACATCAGGTATTTAAACTAATTCAAATTAGTCATTTTCACTATAGCTAACATATTAAATTACCTTAATCGATTACAAAAATTATTGGCGAATGGATATAATTCATATTAGTTTTTTTTTTAAGTGAGATTGATAATAAAATGAGAACTTAAAAGCATAAAATATGAGAATTCATTTCCTTAAGCAGCAAAGCCTTGACTTGCCAATTCAAATACAAGCCTTCCTAATCCTGCTCCAGGTAAAAGTACCTAATATTTCTTATCTTAAGTTTTTGCATCTGGATAATATTATTATAAACAATCAATAATAGGTTTATAAGATTAATCTCTTTCTGCTTAACCTTGAATACTCCAATCTTGAATTAATTTCTATAAATTTTACCTCTATAAAATTATTTTAAAGTTATTCTTAGTTTTGAAATATCACCATGTTAAGCATGAGGAAAATATGGTAGCTCTGATATATATGTTACTTGACTTAAATCCATCTCTGGAAACATATCGACATAAGCTGCAACTATCAAGAAACAAAAATGGGCATTTTTTTTTATGCAATAATCTAATTTTTTTATTCTTTCTTNTAAATAAATATTTTGATAAAATATTATGATGATTAAAAAAATCAATAATAACCAAATTGGAGTTATTTTGTTTTATTAAAGAAAATTTAACAAATATGGATAAATTTAAATTATATTATTATGAAATTTGTTTTAAATCTCATTAAATCAACAGCAACCTCCTTATTTAGCTTATGGTTTTTGACTCTATTTAGTTAATGTCACAGTTGTAGGGAAAAATCTAATATAGATAAAAATAATGAGATTACATTTCTTCATCTTTTTCCTAGCTTGCAGCTGCTTTTGCAATGTCTTAAAAGGCTTATTCAATATTTGTGGCATCTTTAGCTGATACTTCAAAGAATTATATATTTCCATGAGATTTACACCATTATTATGCTTTAGATTCTTAAACTTTTCTTTCTGTAGCTTTATCTAATTTATTTCCTAATACAACAAAAGGAAAATGTTCTGGATCTTTTGGTTAACCTTACATTAAAAATTCATCTCTCCAAGAATCCAAAGAATCAAATGATTTTGGATTTGTAATATCATAAACTAATACACAACAATCAGCTCCTCTATAAAATGCACCACCTAATGATTAGAATCTTTCTTAACCTGCAGTGTCCCAAATCTAATAAAAATAAACAAAAGTCAATATACTTAAAGAGTAACCATACGATCATCAATCATAACTTCTTTTGCCATAAAATCTGCTCCAACTGTAGCTCTATATTATTATGTGAACCTTGCATTGACATATTAATTCATTAAAGATGTTTTTCCTACTCTAAAAGTTATTTAGAATATAAAATTACCCTGAATCACCTAAAATGATAATTTTAAAAAGTTGCTTCTTCTTGCTGGCCATGTGGAATTAATATAATTATTTATTTATTTATATTACAAATTTCTAAATTTTATTTTTAAATTCTTAAATATCGTATTTTATAAGAAAAAAAATCTTAAAAATCATTTAATATTCACTTCTTAACAGCCATAAAAAATATACAATTATACATTAAGTATTTTTAATCTAATTTTGAATGATTATAAGTTGATTCTTTCATTTATTCTAATTAAATCTCAAATCCTTTCTATTTCATATAATGTTTTATATCTTCAAAACTTAATTCAATACTTGTTTCTGAGAACTAATTAGCAAAATGATATTCCAAAGGCCCAAAATTAATCCAACAGCCTTTAGGCTTCAAAATTTCATAGATTGTATCTATGTAATCTAAAACATTATTTGCTGTGTCAATGAAGAAGCAAGTAATTATACTATCCCAAAAATTGAAATATTTTTCTTGATGATACACAGTAATAAATTCCCCTGCTACAAATGACATTTGATCATTTTCAGTTAAAACTTCTGCTGGAACTACATCAGGTATTTAAACTAATTCAAATTAGTCATTTTCACTATAGCTAACATATTAAATTACCTTAATCGATTACAAAAATTATTGGCGAATGGATATAATTCATATTAGTTTTTTTTTTAAGTGAGATTGATAATAAAATGAGAACTTAAAAGCATAAAATATGAGAATTCATTTCCTTAAGCAGCAAAGCCTTGACTTGCCAATTCAAATACAAGCCTTCCTAATCCTGCTCCAGGTAAAAGTACCTAATATTTCTTATCTTAAGTTTTTGCATCTGGATAATATTATTATAAACAATCAATAATAGGTTTATAAGATTAATCTCTTTCTGCTTAACCTTGAATACTCCAATCTTGAATTAATTTCTATAAATTTTACCTCTATAAAATTATTTTAAAGTTATTCTTAGTTTTGAAATATCACCATGTTAAGCATGAGGAAAATATGGTAGCTCTGATATATATGTTACTTGACTTAAATCCATCTCTGGAAACATATCGACATAAGCTGCAACTATCAAGAAACAAAAATGGGCATTTTTTTTTATGCAATAATCTAATTTTTTTATTCTTTCTTAATAATTCATTAATAATTTATTTCTTTGTTCAGGTTTAAGTGTTTCAAAATGTGTTTTTATTCTTTAAAGTTCTACTTTCATATCATTTGTATAATTATAAAAGCATGCGATCACATTTTAAAAATGTTAATATTCATGGATGTCCTTTTATAATAGTTCATTATTAGAAGGATGATAACTTGCATATTCTTTGTCAAAATATAATGCATCCATCTCCTTTATTTCAATTTCAATTTAATCCATTAAAATAATTTGTTAAATAATTAAAAACAAATATTTGTCAATATAGAATGAACTTTCTAAGTTTATTTACATCATCTACAAAATAATAATCTAAACTCTAGAAGATAAAAGTATTTTATAATATTAGAATTAAGATCTATAAAGATGAATAGTGTTAAAATTATTTCCAAAACCTAAACATAGAAGATAATACTTAATGTTAAAAAATTTTAGATTAGATAGATATGTAAAATCAACTTGGAGATGAAGTTATAATTATTGTATCATTAGGTGAGAAAAGTGCTCATTCTCATTACTTGTTAGAAGGATAAAAAATGTATTTCACAAAGAATTGTTAATAAGTAGGAGTAAATAGCTAAAATTCTATAAAATACTCCACAAAACTTAGAATTTTATATCATTTATCAAGAAATCAAGCTTATAAAATTGTAGGAAAGTCAATCCTATCATCAAAAAATTTGGAATCATATTACAATAAGTAATAATTACTATATTTATTTGAAGATTCTAAAGATCATTCCTTTAGATAAGGAACTCTATTGAAAAAAAGTAAAACAGGATAGTTTCGAGAGAGACTCTTTAAATTGTAAAAAGATACCTTAATTTATGAAAAAAATGAAAAACATGAAAAAAATAGAACAAAACAGAGTTGCATTTCACTTGATTCAATGTAAATCGAGAAACAGCCAGATAAAAATTTAACATTTCTTATAAAGTGTGATTAAAAAACTTATTAAATAAAAGCATAAAGTAGAACAGATTTTGATGGATGGTAGGTATAAATTATAAAGAATATGAAGGTTATATTCATTACACAATTAAATTATGAAGTGGAAGGAAGTAAAACTATTATTAGATTATGATAAGAAAATTGAGTAATGTGCCTATTAAAAAGTGGAAAAATTGAAAAGTCTTCCTACTCAATTCAAATCTGTAAAGTTTATAGCCCAGAACAATTCTTATATAACAAAGTTTAATTAATGAAAATTTTAGATAATTTAAAAATTATTTGGAAAATAATAGATCAGAGCTAGAATAGAAAATGTTTTACTTTTTACAATTGTCTTATGAAAGTGAAACATAGTAACAAGGATAGAAAAATTTTAAATAAATGATTGAAAAAAAAGACTTATTGCTATCAGAAATTTAAGAAATGATCAAAGAAGATGAGAACTTTTCTAAACTTGAAAAGATATAATCCAACTAGTTTAAACAAGAAATAACAATATATTTTGACAAGCAGATTATACCAGATTTCCTTTTGAAAAGTAAGTATAATATCTATTCATAGTTAATCTATCTGAAATATTATTAGATTTTTCAATTCATTAATTTAAATAGTTCTATAAATTTCCATTGCTTGATTCATCTGGTTTTTATTAAGATCCAACTAACATAGTCAATGTAAATTCAGAATGAAAAATGAATGAATACTTAGTATACAAAGAATAAATTATTAATTTTATTTTTTAAAGTCAATGTATAGGTAAAATAAAAATGAAAGATCTTCTATTATATTTTTATTCATATAAAATATATTAAAATAAATTCAAATAAATTATTAGACTTAATTTTAATCATCTTTTTCATGATTTATTGAAAAAAAAAATATTGAAAATCAAACAAAATTTATAAATATATTTTAATGCTCAAAAAAACAAGCAAAATTCTCCTTTTATACAAAACCTTTTAATTTATTTTATTAATAAAATTTTCTTATAATATATTAGTCTTATGGGTTGCCTCTTCACCCAAACATATAAACAAAATGATTTTTAGAAACATAATGAAAAAATTGTACCAAAACAATTTTTAGAAAATAATAATAGTCCATTAACTCCAAAAAAATTAAATTAAACATAAGAAGTCCCAAATTAAGTAAATCTATTTAACCATTTTGCATTGATGCAAGAAAATGTATCAGATTTGTTAACTGAAAGTTCTCTTGATGATTAAGAGATTTTAGAAATTGATGAATTTCTCAAATAGAGGACAGTTTAATTGAAGAAAATAAAAGCTCGTAAATACTAGCAGAAATTTCATTCATAGAGGGATTTAGGAAAGGTTTCTGAAAAAGAAAAAAGAATAAAAAGAACCTCTTCATAGATTTAGCTAGCAAATATCGATATTTCTATTAATTATCTTTATCATTAAAAATTTCTTAATGTATATAAAGTGTAAGAACAACCATAATAAATATAAAAAAATTGTATTCTACTTGATTTAGATTAATCTGAGGTAGATATTGAAATAGGAATCAATTCCTTAGATAACTCTTTCTCTTCTATGAAATAATTAGTTCCCTTATGTTAATATTGCAATTAAGAAATATAATAAGATCAATACTAACTCGAATGTTTTCATATATATCATACCAAATGTCTAGAATTATTAATAATAAATTAAATAGAGAAAGATTAAACTTAAATCTATTGTATGTGCCACTAATCGATCAAGACAAAACTAATAAAATCAATTCTAAAAATAAATGATGCTGATCTTAAAATAAATAATGATTAAGAGAGTAATTAGCATTTAATAAGGCTTTTTAAGAATTAATATAAAATTTTGGAATCTATATTAAAATGAATTTAAATATATTTATCATTTATTTTCACAAACACTAATCCATCCCTTTCTAGGTTAATCTTTTTAAGCAAAAATCTCCATCAATTAAGATTTTGGAAGCAATGTTTCAATGGTCTAATAAATATACTCTTTTGTTTTTAAGGATGATTTTCCATTACTTACAATATCAAATAATACATCAGGAGTTCTTTAATGTCTTAATTCTAGTTATGACTTTTATTCATCAAATTTCCTAAACATTATCAACACTTATTTTGATTAATTTAAGACTTTTGAAGGACGATGCAAGATCAAATCTTTTACTTAAACCTTTTATTATAAGAAATTTAAATTGTCTAAGACAGCATCTTCAGTCTGTTCAATTTTCATATGTTTATTCAATTCTTCTAAAGCTTTTTCTAAACTTAGCTAAACTACAACCAGATTCTCAATATAAGTAAATCCTTTATTTTCCATAGTTTCAAGAATTTCATTTATAAGACCTTTATCAGACCAAATAAATAAAATTCCATTAGATATTAGTTTTTTGGATAGATCTAAATTTTTCTATATATATTAAGGGTAATTACTAAATCTTTTTTAAAATGATTATCAATAAAAATTCCTTAAACTCCTTTGGCATATTGGGATAGATCTGTCCCTAGAATCTTTTTGAGTACAACAATCCTTATATTAGAATATTATGGTTACTTTTTTTGGTCTGTTTCATATGGTTGAGTATTAATTGATTTTTTCCATTATAACAACACTTCTAAATTGTCACAAGTTCTAATTAACTAAAAACAATTTACACTTTATCTTTTTTTGATTTTGTTTTGTATTTCCTAATTTTTTTAAATGCCTTATATGAGTCTTATTCATCCATATATTCTGAATCATCTTCTGTAATATCATAACCTTAGTTTAGCTTAAAATAATTTATTCGCTTATTTTCAGAACCAGGTTCATTACATCTTAATCTCATTTTTAATGATTCCCGCTAATTTTTTCCCATGCTTTTTTTTTAATGAAATTAATCAAATAAATCAATCCATTATTTTATACTATTGAAGAAATATAATTAATTTTATAGTTTAAATAATGTTATTAAGATTAATGATATTGTAATTTTGTATTAAGTATAAACGAAAATCACTATTATATTTTATGTTCTGCAAATGACCATCCAGCTAAATGAGATTACTCTAAAAAGCTACCAATTTCAAAAACATTATGTTCAACCTTAATGAACCTTGTTTTTCTACTCAAAATTGGCATTTTTATTTATTTTTCTTTAACCTTACCCCACTCAATATCATTAAAATAAGGATGAGCTTTAATTTCTTCAGCATCTCCTTTACCAGAACCTAATCTTTTAGCTGGATTTCTTTATAATAGCTAAAAAGCATTTAAAACGAATGATTTACCGCTTTCAATAGATTAATCCCATCATGGGAAATATATGTTGGTAGTTTTAGATCAGCTTTTTAAATATTATTAAAAAGTTCTTCTCTATCATTTGCATAATAAGGAGGCTGCCCAACTAAAAGTTCATACATAACAACTCCTAATAAGTACCAATCGACTGCCTTTCCATGACCACATCTTTTTAGCATCTCAGGTGCTAAATAAGCCACAGATCCACAAAATGATCTTGCACCAGAATAATGTTCTTAAACTCCTTCTTTTGATAAACCGAAATCAGTTAACATAGCAAAACCATCTGCATCCAAAACAATATTGTCAGGTTTCAAATCTCTGAAAATTATATCTCTCTTATGTAAATCTTCCAAAGCAAGAATCATTTAAGTCAGATACAATTTTACTCTTTCTTCTGGAAATCTCTATTCTCTTCTCAAATGAGAACTTAAATCTCCTCCAGGACAATAATCCATAATAAGACAAAGCTTATCAGCAGTTTGGAATGCATATCTTAACCTGACAATAAAGGGATGTTTAGTTAATGATAATACATTTCTCTCTGTTAATGCATATCTTGTAAGATTTTGTTCTAATATTATAAATTATTAATACTTTATATTTTTGATTTATGAAGAACTTTCATTGCTAATAATTAATTTGTATCCAGCTTTTCAACTAAATAAACTTCTCCAAAACTGCCTCTTCCAATAAGGGCATGTACTTTAAAATGATGAGGACCAACTTTATCTTCATTAAATGAATTGGAATTTTCACTTCCAAAGTCAGTCCTTGCATCATAAATTTTTATTGAATTATTATTTTATTTTTGCATAGCCTAAAGAAATATTTATTAATTGGAAGAATAATCCATAGCAATTTTATTTTCTTTATTTCTAAGATATAATTAATTCAATATACTTTAAATTTAGATTCAAACTTTGTTTATTTAATAATAAATCTATAATTTTCTATCTTTCATTCATGGTTGCTAAATGAAGACAAGTATTTTTATTAATATCTTAAACATTGATATCTGCTCCTGCTGTAATTAATTATTAAGTAATCTCTTCAGCCCCTAAACTGCAAGCAATCATTAAAGGTGTTTATAATTTTGAATTTAATGAATCTATTTGAGCTTCATGATATAATAGTAATCCAACTAATTTAGAGTTTCCACTCATCACACTTAAATGTAATACAGTATGTCCTTCTGTATCTCTTGAATTGATGTCAGGCTTGTCTTTTAAAAGGATTTCTCTAACCTCATTATAGGAATTGTTTTTCACTGCTTTTATCAATTTGGCATTATTCGGACTCTTTGTATTCCTAATAAATTAAAAATAGAAAAACCAATTATTTCTCCAATCTTAATAACGAATATCAATGACTTTGCCTGTATCTTGATCTCGAATACAAAATTCTGGATATTTGCCTGAAGCTTTTACCTTGATATTTACATTTATTACTAATTTATTAGGTGGTAATTTTTGAACCAAAACTGACCCTTCATCAAGAAGACTAGGTGAAAGCATTGATCGTTCACATCTATGACCTGCTGAAAATTATCTATCAGATTGTGATGGTTCTGTTTTTATTATTTTTGCTATGTTATAAGTTTGCATTGGTGAACGAGATGGAGGTTTTGTTATTGGAACCTATTAAACGTTCATTGAATTAGAATATTTTTGAAATAACTTAATAATTTATATTTTTCTAAAATAATTTTTCTCATCAAATCTTCATACTTTATATGTTTTATTCAAATCTAAACTAATATTATTTCATAGAGTAGAAATATAAGATTAAATTCTCATGCTAAAAAAATAGCTGATTTTGTTATTTGATTGGATTGTTGATTCTCCATAAATGTTAGGTTTATAAATTTATTTTTACAGAATAATTAAAATATATCTAAAATAAATTAAGTAATCCTAATAGATCGACAAATTTTCATACAAGATATTATTAAAAATAAGGTGAAAATAAATCTAATTCTATTAAATTTGTAAAATCAAGTCTTTTCGATAGAACCTCTCAAAAATTATATTTTAAAGTAATGATAGGTATAATTTGATTATCCTTATAAAATATTAAATAATCATAATTATTAATAATTTGTATGTATTCTAATTAAGACCCTGAGGAATAGTTTGAGTTGAATGAATTGATTGGAGAAGGTGCTTATGCAAAAGTTTATAAGGGGAGACATAAAAACGGCTAAATTGTGGCTATAAAAATAGTTCCTTCAACTGGTGAAATTCAATCATTAATTAAGGAGATTTAGATTTTGAAAGTATTATCAATAAAGTAAGTAGGAATGTTAACATCCTCATATAGTACAATATTATGGTTCCTTTTATAAAGATGGAAATTTATGGTTAGTGATGGAATATTGTGTAGGAGGGTCAATTATTGATTTATTGAAAATCACTTAAAAAACATTAACTGAGTCAGAGATAGCTGCAATTTTATATCATGTACTACTTGGAATCGAATATTTGCATGCAAATAAAAAAATTCATAGAGACATCAAGGCTGGAAATATATTATTGGATGAAAAAGGAACAATAAAAATTGCTGATTTTGGAGTAGCTGCACAACTCATTTATACGAATGCAGATAAAGTATTTTTACTCTAATAAAAAGGGAACAGTAATTGGCACCCCTGTTTATATGTCTCCTGAAGTTATATCTAAGAATCGATATAACCATCTAACAGACATTTGGTCATTAGGAGTCACTGCTATTGAACTTGCAGAAGGAAAACCTCCTTATTCTCATATTCATCCTGTAAGAGCAATGTTTGCAATAAAAAATAACCCACCTTAGGGTTTAACTAATCCTGAAAAATGGTCGAAGGAATTTAACGATTTTGTAAAATCTTGTTTAAGAGTGCAAGTCTCAGAAAGACCGACTGCTTAACAATTACTTTAGTCTCCATTTATAAAATAAGGCAAATTAGATTAAAAGAAATTAGTAAATCTAATCGAAAAGTTTCTCAACTAAATTGATGAGTATAGATAATCAAAAACTCAAGAAAATTTAGAAAATGTATAGACCTTGATCTCTAAATAAGAAAATAGTGAAGATGAAGAACAATCTTCTGGTACTGTAGTGGAATGTGGAACACTTGTAATTAAAGAGGAAGAAGTTAAAAGTAAAAGTGAAAAGGAATTAGACTTTGTAACTTATGCTAAAAAGGAAAAAATAATAAATGAGATTATAGATGAATAATTAAGTGATGAATAATAAATGGAAAACATGAATTAAGATGAGAGAAAAAAGTTTTTGGCATTCTTGCAATTGTAAATGGAGGAAGAAATTTCAAAAGTTAAATAAAAATATATGCCTAAAATTGAGATGCTGACTCAAAAAATAAAGTCAAATGAGCCCCCTGAAATAACTAAGCCATTATAATAGATTCCTTAAACTAAACCTTAATTATAGATTTAAACTCAATAATCTCAATTAGTCTAATAATAATAATAATAATAATAATAATAATAATAATAATAATAATAATAATAATAATAATAATAATAATAATATCCTTAAAAAATTGAAGTTACAGTTCCTTTTTAAGTAAATGCAGAAGTATTATAAAAATTATCTAATATAAAAATCCCTCAAATTAAAATATAGAATGTAAGTTCTCCAACAGCATAATTAAGATCTAATCCTAAACAAAAAGTAAACACTGAGTTTTTACTAAAATAATAAAATATTAATTCTAATTATTGATTAGAATTTTTGATTTTAACTATTGATTATTCAATCAAATATTTTAATTATAAGCAATTACATCTATTTTGTATACATATCTCGATCAATCTTATATAAAATTTTATATTTACTGAATTTTTGAGTAAGACAACTAAAAATTATTTGAACTTAAAAGCTATAACTGATTAGTTTGATATTTTATGAAATAAATATGAATCATTTGTGAAAGATACACATTTTTAATATTATACAGTAAATAAATATAAACATTGCATTTCTAGTAACTAGAGCATTTAAAAGAAATATGTTCAAAAAAGTATTTTTTAACTTTTATAATATACAAAAATTATTTATTTCTAATTCTATCTATGATTAAATATTGTAGTTTCTATTTTTGGATCGATCATAGATGAAGATTATGATGATTATTTCATATAGTATAATAAATAAAATTATTATGGATTAAGAAATTGTGGATTAACTTACACTAGATTCTATTCCTTATTATGAAGAATAACTCTATGGGGCATTATAGGTCATAATTGATTTACAATAGAAAGTTGAATAACATGAAATGATCTTAGATGATGTACTAATTATCTTTAATAAAAAGGAAAATTCGAATGAAAATTAGACAGAAGATGTTGAAGGTGATTTTCAAGAAATAATTTCAACCATTCAATAATAGTAGCTTAAGGAATTACAAGACATAGATGAGATAAGTTAGAAATAACAAGAAGATTTTGATTAATTATTTAAAGTATGAAGCTTATTTCAATTAGTAATTGCATGAGTTGGAATAATTGACTAATCAATACTAATAAGAAAATAACTAAGATGAATAATACATAAAAATTACACAATAGATAATATTTGAAAGATAGTAATAACTAAAAGAATTAAGTCAATAGTTTATGCTGTAAGACATTCATAATAAAGAAAATCAGAGAATCATATAAAATTTATAATAAAAAATGAAATTGGATGCTGTTTCCATACCTTAAGAAGGTTCTAAAGAAGAGAAAATAAATATTAATTAATTTGTATAGCATCAGCGTTAAGAATCAGAAGAAGATGTAGATTATATCTAATATCTTTAACTCACTGATTATAAGTAAAAACTTGAAGAAGAGTTGGAATAAATTGTAAATTAGCCAAAAGTTCATAAGGATAAAATTGATGCATCTACCTAAACTCATCAACAAGAGTTTCTAATTAAATCAAAAAATAATGAGGATTTTGCTTATTCTAGCAGTTGTGTACAGCCTACTTTTTCGGTTGAAAACACTCCAAAAACAAGTTAAATACTCTTGCACTCACTTTTAAAAGAGGAGTAACCAAAAAATAGAGAATGTTGTACAAGTTGTATAATTTACTGAAAATTAAATAAAATGATAGATCATTTTCTTTATTGCATTTTACCAGTTATGGTTATGATTATTATCCAAAATATTAAGTTTTCCTATAGTAGGAATAACATTAAACATTTTGTAGTAATCATTATCTCTTTAAATTTATTCTAATATAAATTATTTCATCTTTTCATTTACTTTCTTAAAAATTTCAACTTTGAATTAGACATAAGATTTAAATTACTTAATCAATTAAATATTCAAATTCGACTTTAACCTCCTTATATTCAATTTGTCTATATTTTACTCATATAGGCTAATTATATTCTAATTATAATGATATTAATAATAAATATTCTTCCTCAAGAATATATAATTTATGCATTAACAAATGATAAGCCTTATATAAATCATTTTATATGAGAATTATATTTATCTTTCCATTTTCTAATAGTCTTTTCTAATTATTTTTATGATACTTTTTTTTTTTTTATTATGACATCCCTGTAAATTTATTTTGATAAACTATCTAATATCTATTTTTTAATTCATTTAATTCTTTGAGTTTATCTCTTTTCATATTAAATTACAAGTTCTTATTTTTTTTCTTCTATTGTATTTTTATGCTTCCTATTTCTCTTTTTCAATTTTTCTTGAAACTATTTTAGTATTAAATATCATTATTGTTTTATCTATATGTAATTATTGCTTGTAAGTGACAATGATTTGATTCACTCTTCTATTTAAAAAAGATTATGATATTAATTAACAATTTAACCCATAGGTACTTTTGAATACTATGCATGAACAACATTATTAGTGTTGAAGAAGAAAATAAGTTTTGTAATTTAAGCTATCTTTTTGTAAAAACGATGATGGAGTTTGTCTAAGTTCATCAGTTAATAAATCAAATTATTAAAATGGATGTAATAACAATCATAACTGCAGTAATCTGAACAGAATCTAACTGTCCAAATAACCTTTGCCATATATTTCTGGCTGGGTTGGCTGCCTGTAATTATTCTTTGGTCGGGCCATTATTTATGGCTGTGGAATTGTTTATTTAAGTAGATTATGGTGGTGGTTAAGGAGATGAAGTGGAGGGTTTGGCTGTTGGAGGTGCTGGTTTTGCTGTTGGAGGTGCTGCAGCATTATGAATTTCTTATTCTCCCATAAAATGTTTTCTTTATTCAGACAACATTATTAGCATCATCATAAATACTAGAACGACTATCCTCATTTATAATTAATATTATATAAACACTTAAATGTTCTTTGATAATTTAATAGAAATTTTAGATTATATATGTACAATCTCTTTCAATTTATACAAATACAGCTTTTTTAAATAGCTATTCATTTTTCAAATTTAAGAAAATATTAAAACTTTTTTGTATTTACAAATAAAAATTTATGGAAAAGATAAAAACAAAGTAATATTAAGAATTGAGGTTCTGTCTATAAAAAATACTTAAATCTAACATGAATTAAATGAAAAACTTATATTGTTTGTTTAATTGATTATTAATCATTATTTAACTGAAGTTTAGTTCCTCTACACAACATATTTATAGAAAACAGCAATTGCCTCACCCACTCCCTTTATTCTTTCAGCTTCTTCATTTGCTATATCTAATAAATTCATATGTTGATATTATTACCAAATCCAAAATTCTCCTCTAAAGCTACGACCATTTCAACTGCATCTAATGAGTCAAACCCTAATTCTTCAAATGTAGCCTACATATGAAATCTTTTTTACTTTATCTGATAATTTGTCAACTTTGCATTTTGCAGCAGATTTCATGACTTGAAGTACTTTAGAAGTGACTTCTTCTAATAACTCCTTGTTTTAAGTTGTTGAACAGAATCTGAAAGTTCTATATTATAATCCCATTGGGTTTATGAGACGAAGAGCTCTAACAAACATTATTATCAATATTTATTTTTATAAAAACAATTTTGTGGTTGTTTTAGATTTATATTACTAATTTTCCATCTCAATAATTCTACTATCAAGAATGTTCTTTTTCTTAATTTATAGAACCTTGCCATTTTCAATTTATTAAAATTATACTTATAATATTATTCAAGAGAATCTATAAATGTATTGTATATTAACATAATTAAATTGATACAATTGTTATAATATCATTATATTTAATTAGATTTGTTCATTAAAATATATATTATATTTTAAATTATTAATTCTAAATCAAATAGATTACACATTCATTTGTAAAATAATAAGTAAATTGTTTTAATAAAAGAAGGAATTATTATTATACATTATAATAATGAGTAATAGTAAAATTTTGTATTAAGTTTATAAATAAAAAATATCAACCACTTTTAATTTATGAATGTTAATTTGATTTGAAATAAATATAATTATATTAAATATCAAAAATGAAGGGATTCTGTAATTTTTAGAAAATTCTTCTTCATTATAGTAGATTAAATACACAATGCACAAGAGTTTAATTAAGGATGTATGAATTTTAATATAACTTTAGAGCTAATTAATAAGTTAATAAGCAATTCAGATGTTGTTCTTTAATAACTTCTTTGCAATATTTTACTTTTTGTAAAACTAACCTACTTGGATTTATTGATTTATTGGATAGTAATTAGTTTAATATTATGATTATAGTTCATAAGATTTTAATTTAATTAGAAGTGGAGAATTGGACTCAAAAAATGATTCATGTTTGATTTCATATATTCTGATATTTAATATAGATTAGAGTCTAATCAAAAGTTTTTATTATTAGTTAGAATTAATTTATGAATAAAAAACTTCATCAAATCAACAATTCCAAGACAATCAATTTTTATATTATGATTCTTTTTTTGTTACTCTTCTCTTTAGTATCATATTTGGATTTTTATTGTCTTCAATAGTGAAAGAGAGTTCATTATTATTATAGATTATTTGCAAATATATAATTATGTTAATGTTAAATTTGATGTTAAATATGTATCAAACTTTGAAGAAACAAAAAGGAATTTATGATGAAAAATAAGAGAGAGAAAATGAAATAAGTATGCTACAATATTCAATATTAAAATTGATTTAATTTAAAATAATTATTAACTTAAATGTTTAGTATAGAAGAATTTATTAAACAATATTAGAATCTTTCAAATCCAGATAAGAATATAAGTCAAGAAGCTAATAAATATATCCTTAAATTGCAATAAACTAGGGAAGCTTTCACTGTTGCCTAATAAATATTAGATTAATAATATATTTAATAAGAATACTAATTCATAGCTTGTTAATTGATTTATAGAAGATTAAAGGAAGAATGTGACATTACTATATAACCTTATCTTTTAAATTTATTAGGAAGACCACTATCAAATATTGCCTTGAATTAAGTTTGCTCATCTTTTGCTGTCATTATTGTAGGTAACTCTCAGCTATGGAAAGGGTATCAGAGTATTATATATGCTTTTTAGAATACTATAGGAATTAATACAATTAATGAAGGTAAAAATGCCAATAGGAATTGAAATTCTGAATTAAATTGCAATTTAAAGTAAAGAATGCCATTCAAAAAAGGAATAATAGAAATTGCAACTAGAATTCTAGACACAAGAAAGTATACTTTCAGAAATATTTCTAAGTTTATTGTGTGTCTAGGATTTGAATATTTTTAAGTAAACAATTTCATGCATTGAATCATGGGTCTAATTTTCATATCGCTTATTCAAAGATTCAAAATTGATTCAATAAATAATTGTATTGATATAACATGCATTGTAAAATAATGCACTTGAATATTCTGATAAATTGTTCTCTTTACTTTACGAAGCAGTTGCGTATTCATAATTTAATAAAAATCAAATTACCGAAGATATTGTATAATAAAATTTAATATTAATGCTCGAATTTATATTAAAGATTTATAATCCTTAAATTTCAGTTATGTTTGCATCTTTTGCAACTAAATTTATATGTGATTTTTATCCAATCATCTAAAATACTTAATATGAAGAACCAGTGTTGAATATGATGGTGAATATAGTAAATAATCCTTAAAGGAAAATAGTATTTTAGACTTTTGAGTTCTGGAGTTAAATGAGACAGAATAATTTAATTTAAGGTGTTGTGTTGAAAATATTATAATGCTTAATTGATAGATGCAAAGTAAAATCTATTAAATTAACTAAATAATCATTATTAGGAGAATCTGAAGATGAAGATGACTATTTTAATAAAACAGATTATGAAAGTAAGGATAATAATATATCTACTTCTGATTTTAGAGAACATTGTAAAGAAATATTTATTAGCATATATAAAAATGTTGAATAAATTAATTAAACTAATTCATTTTTTCAAATCATTTTATCAAATTTGGTTATTACGAATCCTGAATCTACAGAATAAATTATTAAAAGTGAAGCAGCATTATTTTGTCTTTGTTCAATTATTGATGAAACAGACTTTTAAATTAATAATTAATTAGTTTTATAAATAATTTAATTTGTTCTTTAATTGCCAAACAATTAAAATTATGATATTATTGTAAAGACAACCCTATAGATGTTTAGTGGATTAACTAATTAAATAAATTTAAATAATGAATTATTACTTTAAATTACAAAATACTTCTTTTAATATATGCTTCATCCTTTATTGGGATCCTTAGCTGGAGTGTAAATATTAAATATAAATTAGTGCCTTTGAATAAATTAGTAATAATAGTGAACTTATAAATTAACAATTGATTTCAGATTGTGTATTATTCTTAGAACAACATTTTAATGATTTTATTAATTAATCTCAGTTAAATTCTTTTGTTGAAGGCATATTAAAATTATGTTATCGTATTTATTCAAAAGGTAACATAGATTGCATAATTTAAGTATTTATTTGATTAATATATTTATAGTTATTCAACTTTGCAAATAATTAATTTCAACTTTTAAAAAATATTAATTTATTGACTAAGTAACAATTTACATATATCAATACATTAATTATTGCTATATTAACCTGGATTAATTCTAATATTGAAGAGATTAATACTTAAGTAAAATAGATATCAGATTTATTATGTTCTTCAATAAGTGAACCATTAATTAATCTATTTAAAGAATCATAAAATTTATCAAATAATGATGAACTCTATTAATTAGTTAGAATGATAATGAAAGTATCAAACTATTAAAATCATTCATAATCTATTATATAATTACTCTAAATTTCATTTTAAATATTTTATTAAAATCCAACCTAAAAATATTAATGGTTATAATTAATTACTATTGCAATAGGAAGATCTTAAGAATATTAATTTATATCTTAATGGACAATATAAAATAGTTAATAAATTCATTAATTTTGCATTGAATAATATAAGCTTTGGAGAGATTCAGATTTAATGAAAATATATGTTGAATTTGTAAAAGAATGCACAAGATATTGTCAATAAGCATTATTTTAATCACCATATCTATTTTTAATAATGGAAATAATTAGTGATGCCTTTTTAACTTTAAATTCATATGAAATGTAAAGAGAAATTCTAAATTTTTTTAAGTAAATTATGATATTATATTTATTAGAACTTTGTCTTAATTTATTGAAAAAGGATAAGATTATTTTAATTAAATTGTAATTCAAATAGTAACTACTTTATTTCTAAGTATTTCAATAATTAATCGTGCTATTATCTTTTAGATTATCTAAATTTTATAATTCATCTTAAAAAAGGATATAAGTAGTGATGAACTTAAGGAACTTATTTATTAGACATTGCTTAAAAGTTGGGGAGCTAATAAAAGCCCATAATAAGTTCAACTTGTAAGTTAAGCTATATTACATTATTTAAAAAAAACAGGAGATAATGGTTTAAATAGAGAATTAAAATTATTATTATAAAATTTAAGAGAAATGGGAGAGGAAGAGATCGATTATATGCATTTGGAAAAAGTAATAAAATAATAATGATCTATATTTCTATTTATTGTGTACGATATAATTAGATAAACATTTCATCTAAAATAATATAAAGCTCTTGCTGTTAATCCTTAGACCTTTGATTCATCTTCAGTCTATTAAAGCCAATATTCTTCAAACAAAGCTCTATCTTCTGGTTTGGTAGCATCAAGCTTTGTAAGTTAAAGATACTCGAATGTTGGATGATCTTTCTAGAAATTTCGAATAAATTAATACCAAATATTATGGAACATCAACTCCTCTCCAGATCCAAGCACCACTAATTTCAAGATTAGGAACATCTCCATAAACACCATGAATAGCAAATGCCCATTTCTTAAAGTGTGGATCTGCTCTTTATAAAAATCCATTGCAATTATTTCTAAAGGAAATAAGAACTTTTCCTTCACCTTCTGCCTTAATATATTTGACAATCCAAATAGACCATCCTTATGAATCAAAGACATTCCAGAAGTGTTAGAATTCAGCAGCTTAATCTTTTGATGCTAAGAATTATCTCTTCCAATCATCAATATTGAAAGTTGATGGTGGTAATGTATCAAATTCACATACTTATTTCTTTGGTTTTTCTTCATCTTCATCATCAGCCTTTTATGGTTTTTCCTCTTTCTTTGGTTTTTCTTATTTTTATTATTATTATTAAGGTTATTTCTCTTTCTTTTCCTTCTTTTCATGATGTTCATGACCATGGTGTCCAGCAAATTATAATGCAGGGAATGGTTTCTTTGTAAATCTTGTTCTTCCGAATAACTAAAAATTAATTATTTATATACATTTAAGAAAGCTGGAAGTTCTGATACTTATTTATACCATCTGACAATATTCACTAACTTAGCTCTATCATCTTCTCCATAAAGGAATTAGAATATTCCTTAAAAGTATGAAGCTAAATTAATATCAGCTATTGTTAATTAATCACCAACCAAATATTAATTTTTGGCAAAATGGGCATCCAATACTCTAAATTTCCAATCCAAATCAGCATGAGCTGTAGTTGCTTAAGCTGGATTGATTGGGAAATGTCCAAAGACTGGCAACAAGAGTTAAATCAATGATGGTTCGATTTCTCCTGATGCAAAGTCTAACCATTATTTGACTTTGGCTTATTGGAATTCATTAGCTCCAACCAAAGGAGTTCCTCTGACTACATATTAAAGGATAGCATTGCTTTCAGTCAATACTCCTTCTGGGGTCTCTAAAACAGGGACTTTTCCCAATGGATTCTTTGCTAAGAATTCTGGGGTCTAAGATGAATAAAAAGTATTGTATACTTCCAAATCTTTCCATTCTAAGAGTTGTGAAGTAACATCAACATTGGCTAGTTAAGCAGCAACAAGGATTTTATTTGCTCTAGGATTGCCAGAGATATAATTTAGTTTTAAAGACATCTTAAATCTTAAATTTATTTATTTCAATTATAATTAAAAGACTTTGATTTCTACAATGTTTTTTTCTCCATCTAAACAATAGAATCAATTTATGTTTTATGTCTTTCTCTATCTGCTCTAATGTAGGCATCAACTTTATAGAATTACACCCAAGCTTTCCCTTCTTATAATTGATCTAACTGCATTCATATATTTAGCAACTAATACTTCATCTGATATTTCCTATTCTGAATATCCTTGTTATTTTACAATATCCCAAAATGCTAACCATTCCTAAACGGTTATGTTTCCGCTTTTTTTATAATCAACTTATGAAAATAAAGCCTCTGTATTTAATTTTGCAAAGTTTGATTTCCAAAATTGTAAAGTTCTTTCCTTATCTATATACCCTTTGTTGTAGATATCAATTTTTTAGAAGATCATGATAGCTTTTAATCGTAAATTTTCTGATATTTACTTATGTTCTGTACGATTTGAACAAGTTCCCATTTTTAATAATTATATAATATGTATTATTACCTTTATCAAGTTAAATCTATTTTACTTATAATTAGTAAAACATATTACTATTATAAATAGAATATCAATATAATTTCTAAGTTTGAGTACTCCCATCTTTATTAAAGTTTTCAAAATGATACATAATAATTATCAATAGATTTTAAAAAGATATATATTTATATTATAATAACATCACTATTATGATATATCAAATTGTTTCTCTCTTAACATTTATATACTTTTATCCCATAACTATGTTGCTAATTATTCATTAGCAAATAAGGGAGTTGCTTAAGAACAATCCTTATAATAACCTCCTGGTTATAAATTTTCTTAGTCTTCTAATGATAAATATAATGTTGTTTAAGCTCCTTATTCTGGGGATTTAGTAAAGAACCACCAAAAAGGATAAATTAAAAAATAAATTATTTTTCTCCAACCTCCATATATTTCATTAAATAACTCTGTTCTAACTACTCCAGGATGAAGTGAACTATTATTATATTTTAAATAGATACTATGCAGGAATTCCATATTTTTTACTAAATTCCATGGCATGCAATATATTACATAATTTTGAATAGCTGTATGCTTTCATTGTATATCTTGTAGACCATAAAGATGAATTTGAAAATCTTTTACAATCTAAATCATTTAAATCAAAACCATCACTAGATTTATGAGCCATCGAAGAGACATTAACTAATCTTGGATTCTATGAATTTCTCAAAAATGGTAACTATTTTAATTTAACTTAATACTAGTTTTTAAGTCAAGTAAAAATGACCTATATGATTAGTTCCAAATTATAATTCAAATCCTTATTTACTTATTTTGTATTCTTTAGGTGCCATAATACCTGCATTGTTTATTAAAATATCTATATGCTATATATTTAATGCTTTAAATTATTAGACAAAAGTATCAATGTCTCTTAGATCAGTTAGATCAAGTTTCAACATAACAAGCTTCTGATTAGCTCTTGATTGAGACTTTATTTGATCTAAGATTTATTAAGCTTTGTATAAATCTCTACAACCAATTATTATATCTGCACCCATCTCTCCTAATTTTTTAGCAGCTTCTGCTCCAATTCCAGCATTTCCACCTAATTTATGAATAATATATTAATACCTGTAATCAAAATTACTTTTCCAGTCATATCTTTTCTGATTTTACATATTCCTCCATTTATATATTATTTCAATAAATATAAACATGTAACTCCAACTAGTGTGCCTCCTATAATATATAAATACAATAAATTATTCATTTTATATTATATATATGAGTATTAATTATATATGTAAAATCCTATAATTTAAATTATTGTTCCAAAATAATCTTTTTCTCATTTATATTATAAATATATATATATGATCATTTAATTCTCTATTATATTTATTAAAAAGTATTTTGTTGAAAAATAAAAATTTTTTATTTATTGATTTCTCCTTTACATTAATTATTTCAAAATGAAAGAAAAATAATTGATTTTATCAATATTTGAAATTATATTATAATTATATAGATGTATGTAAATTAGTATTACAATTTTAGAATATAATTTATTTATTATTTTTCAATAAATAATAAAAAATACTGATTTGGTAAATAAATTATTTATTTAATTAAATCGAATTCAATTCAATACAATTCAACTAACTATTATTGATGGTTGTAAATCAAAATTTTTGCTTTTTTTATCAACCGTATTCTTAATTAATGGCATTGTATACCCTTTTAATGATTTAATCACTTATAATAAAACAACTTTAAAGTTTTCTACAATATTTCATTTTAGGTTTAAGAAAGTACTCTTAAGTTGTCATAAATTTCTTACTTAAGCAATTTTCATTAATGATTTAGATAACATTAATTATTTAATGTAGAGTTTTTAATCCGATCTTAAATATATACGTGACGCTCTTACTCTATTAATTGATAAGCTATTGCCTTATATAGAGCAAAAGCAAATTCATTAATTTTGCTAGGTATTGAAAAATAAAGTTGCTGATGATAAGGTCACACCATTTTCTATCTATATGGAAACTTAAAAAAATTTAGAAGGAAGTCAAATCAAACCTATCAGATTGAATAGTACATCAGATGAGAAATTTACAAACTCAGTTCTCAGCAAATTAAGATTGGCATAGACTGAATTCAAAAATAATACACAATAATTTGCATCAATTTATAATTCAGTGAAAGAGAATGTCGAATCAGTTTATGTTTCAAGTTAAGAATTGTAAATAATGATGAATGAGAAGCAAATATAAATGTAAAGTAAATTAGAATCAAGATAAGATAAAATAAGAAGAGTCTCAATTTATAGTAAATAAAATAAGCAAAAACCAGATATAGATATTTAAGAGGAAAAGTAAAAAGAATATAAAATAGATATAAAATCAGAAGAAAAAAATGTTATCAAATCTGATAACAAAATAGGTTCTAAAAATGATCTAAAATTTGAAACTAAAAATGACATTAGAATAGACTCTAAGAAAGATTAATGTATCACATAAGATTAAATTTAAAACTAAAGATTGAACCAATAAAATTAAATGTAATATTAAATTAAAGTTGAGAAATCTTAACCTTAATAATCTCCATTAAGCTATTAATAAGTGAAATCATAGAACATTACTCCTCAAACATCAACCAATTATCTTCAAACCCCACCTCATTCATTTACTCAATTACCTATTTAAAAAAATTCTCAAACCAATGGTTTCACTTATGTTCAATAATCATCATCAGGATAAATTTAATATACTCAAAGTGATTAAAAATAAACTTCTCAAATCGGATCCTATATTCCAAACTATGATTTATTAGCTAGAGTTGATTAGTTGCTTTAAAAGACTAAAATAAACACTTAAGCATAGAATAATATTCCATGCATAACAAATAGAATATGATTAAATAAACATTAAATTTCTATTTATCATTTTTATTATTAGATTTCTAAAAGAATTTCCTCTTTTCATTGAAATCTTTTAAGTAGCATTAACAATAGATAATAAAAATATTATCAAAGATTTAAAACAGAGTAAACTTTTTGGTTCCTTTGCTATTAATATTTTTATTTAAATTATAATTTGTTAATAAAATATAAATATTCTTTTTGCTATGAAAAATGTAGCTAAATTTATATCTTCTTCAATAAATTAACAAAATCAATCCTATATCTAATAGAATAGATTAGCTAATATTATTTATTTGAATGAGCAATACTATATTATACACTAAAATTATATAATTAATCATATTGTTTCTCTATTTTCATCTTAAAATCTCAAGCTAATAATTAATGTTAAAATAGGATCTCATATAATATGTTATTTAGATAGCTCTATAAGTAGTTTGTAAAATAAAATTAATAACTCTTCATTTAATCAAAATATATTATTGGATTAGTCATAGTCTGTTGAAAACGAAGTGGAAAATAAAAATGATTATAACTTTTAGACTTAACTGTATAAATATATAAAAATGCTTATTTATCAGTCCTCTAGTTATACTGCCTTGAATAATCCTAGTGAAAAGTCTTTTATTTAAATAATAATTGATCAATCCTGATAAAATTTTTAGGTGGAAAGTTTTATTACAAAATAATGATATTATTATAAGTTATAATAATTCATTAAGAAAAATATTATTCCCAGGTTCAATAATCCATAAGATCTTCAGTTATTTAGAAAATAATTTATTTTGATATTTTTTGCAGATAACATTTATATAGAAATCATAATTGTAGAATGAAACACAATTAAATCATTGATCAATCTTTATTTATAAGGAGGGTTTCAAGATAAACTTTATCAAATTTGTATCACCTTTATAGTTCTTAATAAAAATTTCATAAATCTGTTTCATAAACATTACTAAAAAAAGTTATCTGCACTTTATTAAATCAGTAACAATCAATTTCTCTAGTCTGAATTTAGAATTAAGAATATTATTATTGATTCTAAGGCTAATTATTTATAATCATATTTAAGTTGGAAAACTATTAAAATTTTATATTCCTTACATTGTTTTCATTATTTTTAAGTATAAAATAGATTTGGATTAGAAATTTATTCGTTTATTTTATTAATCATTTTTGCAATATGGGTTCATGTTAAGGGACAAATTAAGATATACAATAAGATTTGAGAATGAGGGAAATTATGACTAAATTTTAAGTTCCTATGCCATATATAGATGAATATAGAATATTTTAAACAATGAAATAAGTAGAAATGTAATTATTGACTCATACTTATAGTATTTAGCATAATAAAATTCCACATTTTGATTTAATATATTCGAAAATGGGAGATTCATCAGACAAAATGAAGAATTTAGTAAAAAAATGGAGAACAAAATATGAATTGCATAATCATCCTAATTTATTATCAATTCATAATGTTTCAATTATTGAATCTATGAAAATATTTATACCTTATACTGATATTATACTACTAATGGATAAACCAATTCAACCTTTAACAAGACATAAAAAAGTCATCATGAAATAACCATTTTCATAAAATGAGATTTTGTTCTTATTAGATTGTGTGGTCTCTGGTTTGGCATTTCAATAATAAAATAAAATTTATCCATCTGGATTCGATATTGAAGACATTGTAACTGTTAAGACTCCATTTAACACTGAAATTTATAAGTTGGTAGATAGGTATTAAAAACCGATTCGCACAAATTTGTTTTAAGAGTTTATTTAGCTTTATGATGATAAATAAAGTATATTTATTGTTTATTAACATATTAGCTCTGAATGAATTGAAAAAAACAGCCTTTTTTTCTCCAGCTCAGATTGAAGCTATTCCAAAAAAAGACAAGGTAATATATATTTTTATTAATAGTATCTCAAACATAATAGATATAAATCTGATGTATTCAATTTCGGCCTAATTTTGATATATTTGATATAAGCTAAACATCCAGAAGTTTATGACTGGAAGAAATGGCAAGTAGATGATTTTGCTTTGAGAAAGGTTCAAGATGATCTTATAGTAACAAATTTCGATGAAAAATTCTTACGTCTAATAGAAATTATGCTAACAATAGAAGAAGATAAAAGACCAGATTTTATAGAATTAGATAATATGGTCAATAAATTATTTTTAGATCTTTAAATGCATCGTTTATAAGAAAAATATTAATTAAAAGATTTTTTTATTGTATCATTTGATAAGCATTCTGATATCAAAAATGAAATACTTAGTAATAATATTTATTAATCCAAATAATCAAAATAATCAACTCTTATAGGGTCATAAAATTTGATAAAATCAACTTAATAATAAACATAGCATCTAAGAAATGAAACTTAAAAAATTAAATAGAATGACATAAGTCAAGCTTCTATTAAAGATTAATAAATTTAAACATAAAACAAATTCGATAATACTATAACTGTATCATAAGGAAAGTTGCATTATTCAAATGGATTTTATTACATAGGTTAAATTTGTAATAGAAGAAGACATGGAATAGGAACTTACTATAATTCTGATAACCAAAAGATTTCTGAAGGGATGTGGGTATTTGATGTACCTGAAGGAGATTTTATACTTTATAATCAACCTAAGTAAGAGAATGAAAAGAGTCATATGAATTTATCAAGAAAAGATTGGGTCCAGTATAAAGGATAAATGAAACAAGGTTAAAAAAATGGAATTGGAGTTCTATATTTTTCTGATGGATCAAAATTTATGGGTAATTTTTCATGTGATTAAGCACATGGGAAAGGTTAATTTGAATATTAAAATAAAGAATAAATTATTGGAACTTGGTAGCATGACATATTCAATAGTTGATAAAATTTAGTAATTAATATTGTTATGAATTAAATAATCAAAAATAAAAATTTTACCAATTATTTTTTATTTAATATAATTATGTTTTATATTTAAAAATAATATCCCTAAACTGAAAATAAAAAATGATTAAAAGTCATGATAAATCATTAAATAATATAATGTAAAGCAAATAGAATCATTTGTATTCATTGTCTCATAAGAGTTCTAAAAGTGAATGTATTAAAACTGCATTCATAGACATAAACTATTCGATACCATGTATAAACTGCGATTCTTTTGTTCCAATTGCTGATGTTGATAAACATACTTAAAACTGTTAATTCTATTAATCTACTCAAAGTTCTTAACTTAAAGATTTAACAGCAAGTGAGGAAACTGATATTAAGATCAAAAAACTAAGATTATCAATATTAATTTAAGCTAAATCAGAAACAAATCTAAACAATAAAAAATATCTAATGAGAGCAGAAGAGCTTTGCACTTAACTACTTAAATTGTAGAGCTTTGATGAAAAAGAATACAGAAAAGTATTAGATATTATAGAAGAGATAAAAATGATAACTGAGTCATATAAAGGAGAATTGTTTATTCAATTATTTTTGGAAAGATTGAACTCTTTGGCATTAGTTAAGTCATAGAATATGAAATCTTTAGAAAAAGAAAAGTATTAATTAGTAAACAATTAATAATACTAATATATTGATAATTAATCATTTAAACATTTGACACATTCAGATCTGTAAGATTAAGTATAATAAACTCATGGTTATTTATTTTCAAATACCACTAATTATTTGAGATAAAATTTGATACTTAGAAAGAATTAAATTACAAAAATCTCAAGTGAACACCTAAAAAAATCTTAGTTTGATATAAAGGGTGAAATTTTGACTTAAATGTCTAGTTCATAATGTGATGAAGAAATTCAGGGAACTAAGGATATTTAAAGTTTTAATAATAATAATTAGAGATTATTTTATTAAAAATGTTTGAATATTAAGGCATAACTATCTAATAATGATCCTGCCTAAAAAGTTCCTCTTTGTATTCTATATAAAGAAGTTCTCAACAAACGACTTCCTATTAATTAATGGGATTAGTTTATTTAATCTGCTTTCGATAAACCTTAATAATATTTAGATTTTAAGAAATTGAATGTGCTGAGTTAAACAAATAATTTTAAAAATTCAATTAAATAATTTACTATCAATAGTAATTTCAAAGATAGATATAGAAACCTATAACAAGTTTGATAATATATATTTATATATTTTATTCTTAGTTAAGACATTATATTTATATATATATTTATAATTAATTTGAAAACTTTGAGTACAATTTCTGTAAACTCGTTTTTGCCATAATTATTAATAATTTTACTATAAGTTATTGATTATGTTTAATTATCAACAGCCATCTTACATATTATACTATTATCAAAACACTATATAATTATGTTTGTAGCTATTATAACATAGATAATAATACAACTTAATTTAATAATTTAATCTAACTATTGTCGATATTCATAAAACATGTCTCTAATTAGATGCTTTACGTTGTATGACAGCTCAAAGGAATAGTTCTATTTGATTTCTGGTGATAAGACTTTTCTGAACACATAATTAAGTTCAATGAAATTAGAATTGCAGCCCAAGTTTAGTGAAATCAAAACTTAAGTCCCTCAATTATTTAAATTTAAATCAACTTTAGGATGCTATCTATGTTAATAAGATACTACTTAAAGTAATTTTAATATTTGATGTTGAAGGATTCTATTTTATTTTACTTTCTCATCCTGATTTAGAAGAAAAATTCTAAACTAAGACTTTGGATAGGATTTCTTAGCTTATTAAAGAAGTCCCCAATTATAATTAAGTACATAAGGTTAAAACTAAATTAGTTGCCGTCTGATGAGCTTCAAAAATAAAAGCAGAAGGCAATTGAAAATTTAATATAAGACTGTGAGAATCAATTATAAAGGGATACTAAGATCAAATAAGATTCTGTTATTGATAATAGTTAAGGAGGACTTCTCATTTCAAATTCTGGTAATATGTTTACATCAAACCAAAACATACTTCAAAGTTAAGCAGTAAAATAATGTTTTTATCCTAGACATTCAGACATGGATTTAATACAGAAAAAGATTTTAGTATAGAAACATTGACAAAGGTTTTTAGATGCTTTATGATGTATGATTATAATAGATAATTCTTTTTCATGTTTATAAGAAGAGGATTTCCTATTGACAAAACATGGTCAAATGAAAGAAACAAATTAGAGAAAGAAATAATGAAGAAATACTTAGATCCAGATGATCCTAAAGCAAAACCATAGGAACCACCTTTAAGTTTCAAATATAAAGGTGACTTTGGGGTTTATTAAGCTAAATATGATAAAGCAGCAAGTAATATTATTAATTGATATTAGAATGTTATTTTATACTACTATCAAGATTTGGTGTAAAAGAAGATTTCTAGAAATGTTTAGTAGGTAAAATATATGATGAAATCCAAAAAATAAAAAATTACATTACTGTATTAATTTATAATAATATTTAGCTTAAATATGATTCATTGGAACATAAAGTTAAGAGAAATATTGAATAGCTGATTAATAATTATGAGGAGGAAATAATAAAATATATGGATTAAAATTTAGTTGATTAAAAGTTATTTGAAAAGAAATATCAAAAATTATAATAGAATGCAATTTAAATATAAATTTACTAAGAAGAAAAAAGATCTCCTTTGATAGAACAATAAAATTAAATGAAGGATGCCTTAAATATATAATAAGAGTATATACTAGATGAAGAGGATATAGTTCCTTGGATGACTGAATTAAATGAAAAAAATGATAAACAAGAGTTATATTAATCAAAAAACAACTTATACAATAATAATATGAAAAAAATGAAGTCATTATGATGATATTTTAAATTAAACTAATCTATTAAACTCAAATTTTTATAAACTCATTAATTTCTATATAATTACTAATTTTAATTCTTTTTATTATTATTTTAATACTTCTTTTTTAATAAAATAGTATTTGTTTACTCTAGAATAATTATTTTATATAAAGAAATCATTCTGATAGATTAAATATTATTCAACAACATTTTCCACAACCTTCCTTTGAAAATTATTTAATTTTAGTTTTTTTCAGTCTATAATAATAATTTTCTTACATATCCTGCCCTCCTAATACAATTATATATTTAATAATAATTTTGAGAAATACAAAATGATAAACATAAGAAATTAATAATCCAAAAAATTATTATTTAATTAAAAAATGATCCAATTTTAGAAAAAGTAAAATAATTTGTAAATTTTCATAATGTTTACTAAAAATAATAAATATATAAATAATGATAATTAAAAGAACATCAAAATTTAGTGAATAAATTCAATAGATGAAAAGTTTTAACCTTTAATAAAAGATTTAATAAAATCAAGTATTAAAAACAATGATAATAATCAACATTTATTTATTTAAATTACTACTTAATTGGATTTAAGTTTAAAATAATTTTTTTTGGACATATGAATTATTAACCAAATTGATGTATGATCAGATAGTCTTATAATATTTGAGGTTTTGCTAGATATTTAAGTTTAAATTTGAATAATTCTAGAATCAAGAAATTATTATTAAGATTTTGGATGCTGATAAGTAATTCTAGAATGCAAAATATTTATTATAAGATTCAAGTAATTATAAGCTTGGTTAAAAATTGGATAGTATGCATCTCAAGAAAAATATAGCAAATAAGGAGAGAAATTAATTAATCATTAATTGTATAAATAAAACAATCCATCAATCCAATTTTTTAACTTTTTGATAATAGTAGTGTAAAGTGAAAAGCATTTTTGTCAAAAGATGTTATTTGAATTCTATTTAGTTAGGTCTACAGATCCATTGGATTTATTTAGAATACAGTGATATAAATTAAATTAGATATTATTAAAAATATCATACATGAAAATTCATAACACTTGGTTTGCTTAAGCCACATATTTAGGAATTATTGGTGCATTTGTTTTTGCTACTACAAGGTTTACAGTTCCAGAATATAGACTTTATTATAGAGTTGCCAAAGTTTAACATCTTTGAGAATTTTATGATATCAATTTAAATAACCACATAATTAATTAGCTTTCGCAATTTTTGATATTTCTATTAGAATTGATTTATAATTGCGATTCAAAAATCTAATTTGTAAACATAAAAATAATAGAGTATATGATTTGAGGTTTTCATTAATAAAAGAAAAAAGAATATAATATTAATAATAATATTATTTCAATTCTCATCTTACATTTAAGAATTAGAGTTTAGAACTTGTTAATTTTAATGAGGTTCTGCTTAAGGTTCTTAAGTCTAAATATGATTTTCTTCTTATGGTTCTGGTTCACATAATTCTTATTAATTTTTTTATTCTTAATATTTTAGATTTAACTAATTTTGTTAATTTTAATCAATCAATTCTGTGGGTTCTGGTTCTGGTTTCAATTCATTTAGTTTTTATTCATATTATTCATCATGCTCTTAAATTATATTATCTGTAATTTGATGTTCTTAAACTTACAATTATTCTTAATTATTAGTATCATTTTCATTTGTTTGATTAGGAAATATAGGTGTAAATTCTTATTAATTTTATTATTATTATTCGTTTTTCTCAGTTTAAATTTAATTATTTGAATTATCCTCTTATTCAATTTCATTAAAATCTTGTTTGTCTTAATTAATTGAATTATCATCATTACTTTCTACTGTTCTTATTCCTTAATAAGAAATCAAACGATCAGGCATAAATGGACTTGAAGGTTCAATATTAGCTTATTCCTTTATTCTTGGATTGACTCCACACATCCATTGTAGTTCTTTTAAATTTACATCACTTAATTCATCTATATAAGTTTTCCATTCATCTTTTATTAGATTAATAGAATTTGCTAATTCATCTGATTCATTAATATTAGAATTGAGATAATTTGTAATTTTTGTTAAAATTCCTTAGAATGCAGGTTTTTATTTTCTATATTAACTCCCATTATATTTAATTAGAAATATAAAAATAGTTTAATCTTAGAATAATAGTTTTTATAATTGAGAATTCTTACTTTGAACAATTACAGTTATCAATTTATCGAATAATATTTATAATTAATTATTAGATTAATATTTTATTACTAAATCTAAAATATTTAAGAAAATGGTTGGTTAAGTAAATTAATTTGCTATTTCTTATCTTTAACAAAGTTATATAATAAACGAAATTAATGATAGTTTAGCATCACCAAGTGGAAATACCTGGTCACCTTTAGAAGTTTAAAAAGCAACTTTAAAAATATCTTGCTAAATCAGAGCTTATGGTAAATGCGAAATTAAATTTGAATAAAGATCTCTTAAATCAACTGCATATTTTCCATTTTCTATCTATTCTATTTTCAAATAAAATTCGAATTGAATGTTTAATAAGTTATAAACTGAAGTGTTTTGAGTTAAAATTGCAAGATTCATGAAATATTATGGTTAGGGAACTTTAAATAAAATAGTTCTCAAAAATGGTATTGTTTCAAGTGAGATTAAAGCTCTCTTGTAAAGTTCTATAAATATATCGCATACATTTGAAACAATAATATTTTAATTAGAATTGACAGTTAAATATTTCTGCAATCTTGTAATTAATTCAGATCTTTCATTAATATATAATTTATCATCATTTTCTTCTTCATTTGTGTCTAAAATGATCAGTTTTTCTATGATTTCAGTTATGTGTTTATGTTCTGCATGCTTAAATAGATTTGTTATGACTTTTGAATTTTTTATTATAAAATCCCAAAACTATTATAATTGTAATAGATTTTTACATCATGTCCTCTTCTATGAATAATGGCTCCAATAATCTTATTAACATAGCCAGCTGTAGTAACAATTAGAGTATCATTTTCTAAAACTTGAAGGAAATCTTCAAGTAGTTGCTATCTAATTTATTCTTTTTCTTCTTATTCTTGAATAGGTTGAGATTCAGTTTTTTAATCATCATGTGAATTTTAAATATCTTCTTGAGTATTATCAATAGATTTATCAAATAAATAATTAATAAGTTTTTCATTCTCGGAACCAAATACTTCACTAATGATAAATTGATATCTATATGATCTCATAAACAAATTACTTAATGTATTTAGGTATATCTTATTCTTATGGTTAGACATCATCAATAATGTAATGGATCATTTTTTTGTATTCATTAGGATGTTAAATAATGCTAAAATACTATTTAAAATTTTTACAAGTCAGCAAACTTTTTAGAGCTAGACATTTTTAATTCTTGTAATATGTCATCCTCAATTAAGATTGTCTCTAATGTAAGATTTTCTTGTTTAAGCAAGTTATCTAATTTAGATTGCATACCAAATCCATAAAATCGACCAAAACTACTATATATTAAACTTCTTACTTAAAAAACATGTAATGATTTTATTAATTTTATTTAATTAATAATAATCTAAAAACTTAAATAAATTAAATAGTGTACTTAATATAGATATTCAATTAGTGAGTTTTTTTAGTAAGTATTAATTATGACATATCATTTAAAACAATTATTAATAACTTTATTATTAAATGAAGCATGAATTTAAAAAAATCTTAATTATTTATTTGAATTTTTAAGGAAGTATGCAAATATTGTAAATTAATTTAGAGAAGATTTTGAATATGTTTTATTATGATATTAGAGGGAATAAATAAACCTTTTACTTTTAATTCTTTAGATTCTCATAAAATGATTAAATATAAATTTATATAATTTATGAAAATTAATTCTGAGTTGATTCAAGGGTCCCATCATTTCATCAATCCATTAAATGAACGATAACTAGATTTAAGAGGTATTTCTATTCTTTAATACTTTATAGCCAAGAAAATAACAGCCATTGAAAATTTAGGAGCTACTTTGGTATCAAAAATCTTTATGATAGGATTTTTTTGACCATATTGATTTAGGTGATAATGATATCAAGAAACTAGGAAATCTCACTTTATTGAAAAGGTATATTAATTATTAATTCATTATTCTAGATTAAAAACTTTAAATTTATCCAATAACAGAATCATCAAATTAAGTGATATTTCTGACTCATTACCTAACATTGAAAACTTAATTCTAATGAACAATAGACTTACAGATATTAATGAAATGTATTAATTAAGAAATTGCAAAAAGTTAAAACGCTTGATTTTGCATGGTAATCTCATTACTCAACAACCTGATTATCGCTATAAAGTTATAGCCATTTTACCTAATCTCAAAGTATTAGATTTCAATAAAGTGACATTGGCAGTTAATCCTCTATAATTATGTTTTAGGAACGTGAAAAAGCAGTTGAATCCTTTAAACCTGATGAATTGACAGATTACATGAATTTAGTAAATTTGAAAGATGCCACAATTGATAAAGATCATATTAAGAAATTACTTGAAAATGCAAAAACATTCGATTAAATTAATTAATTGGAGATGTTGCTAAAATAATAATAAGTAAAAAATTTATCCATCCTGAATGATTAATGATTATCAAATATGTCTATTCAAAATTGTATTATTCCAAAATCAATAAATATAAATAATATTTTAATAATTACAAAAATAAACATATATTTTAAAAAGATTAATTTATTCATTTGTAAACTATATGATTAAAATAATTATAATTATGAATTAATTGTTTGATATTATATAAAAATGAATAAAATTATTAAAATCAAATAAGCAGATCAATTTATAATTACATTTCAGTATCAAATAATGCTTAAAATAAATTTAAATTATAATTAATTTATTTACTCTATTTGCACCATTCTAAAAGTTATTGAGTATCCTTTTTATTTACTATATTTAAGAGTTATTAGTCTTATTTTATATATAGATTTCTTATAATTAGTAAGAGAGTTTTAATTTGCAATTCTTATTTCATTATAGGAATTAATTGATTTTTACAATAGATATTAGTTAAATGATAGAATAAATTATTTTATTAAACATTTTTAAAGTTTAAAATAACTGCTATTGATTTTTCTTTATTATCATGAGTAATTAAATGATTTAAGACATTCTAATTAAACTTTTGAAATATATTATTGGCAATATGTGCTTAATGATAATTAGGTAGATTAAAAACTGATAAAAGTTTAAATGTGCAATTAAAACTACATCATAATCTATTTATACCTTTTTTAATAAAGTTATATAATATCTGAATAATAAGTGGCTTAATTTTTATTTGTATTCCATACATTTTATTGAAAGTACATTTTAAAGCATTTTTAAATACAAACCTTAACACAAATCTCAATAATTTCATCCTTTTATTATTATGAAATAAGAAGATGATTAGAAATAATCTCAAGAAATTATTTGATTTTATTCTTTTAATTTTTGTTGGAGTTGCCAATAAATTTGCAGCAATTTTAGAGCATTTAATTAATAATACTTCATCTTTAATTGTTTGGAACAATTTACACATTTCATCATAATTTTAGTTTTTAATTGCATTCATTAATTTTTCCTCATTATCTTGAGATTAGTTTTCTTATTCAATTGATTGCCCTTTTAAATTAGCTATAGCCATCTATAATTGTGCACCAACATTTTCTAATATTTTATATTATTCATTAGTGTCATAGATTTATTTTCGTAGTTGAATTTTTTTATTATGTTACTCCATACACACTTGAATATTCTCTTCTAAATATTTAGTCATATCATGTGATGTTTTATGAATTTGACTATTTATTTGACTAACAATATAAGGAAGTTGATGTAAAGGTGTTGAGAGGATTCTTTCAGGAAAAGGATGTTATATCATATTTTTATATAGAAATAATAATAATATTTTAATCATTAAAATTAAAATGTCATTCGTTATAACTTGATTTATCATCTATATTCTGGGTTATGATCCAATGCTATAGTTTTATCCATTTCATAATTTATCTTGGCATATTCAGCGTATCTTTTGGTATTATAAATAAAATACATTTAGGTTCTATTAACATATGTGATTGGAGATCTTTTTATGTCTGTAAATGGTATATCGATTGATACCATTATATACTTAAAATTAATTAAAATAAATCCTAGTTTATTAAAGAAAAAGAGAACCTCTTAAACTATTTAAGCCTTTTTGAAAGAACTTAAAAAATAATGATAAAATTAAGTTATATATATAATAAAAATCATTTTAGTTTTATTGTTTTTGGGAGAAAATGCCTAAGATATATATTATTTAATAAATTACACATAAATTCCCATTTTAATTTTGTCATATTTTTTATGAAGAGAACTATCTGTTTTTTGATTCTCACTTATTTCAACACTATCAAAATCATAATAATAACGTTATTATTCTTCATTTAATGGTTCTTCACAAATTGATTTCTAATAATTTGGATTGAGAGATTAACAATAATTAATACTGCTTTATTATGTGAGACTTGAATTCTTACGAATATCATCTCTCTATATTGCATTACGAGTAGAACCTACTGGAGGAGGAGCCAATAGATTATTAGAGCTTTATAATAATTAAAGAATACCCATGTTATACAAGACCTGATAATTATTTTTCTATAGACTTTTTCATCTCATTAGAATTAAGTGGAATATTATTACGACTTAAATTTTAATTTGTATCTGTCTAATAATGTGTAGATGATTTTATTTCAGTCCAATCAAAATTACCATCAATAACAGTATTCATAGAATCTGCTGCTCTTTTCAATTCTTATAATATCATTTTATAATTAGGTTCTTATTTAAATTATAATCTTCTTATGTAACTATTATATCTAATTAATGTTTATACTCATATACTCTTTATAATTCTCCTGTCTAATCTTTAAATAATTCATGTTCAAGTGATAATTTCATTTCTCCAACCTTTTTTGTTCTCTCATCATCAGTGACATTAACCATATTCTACCATGGCAACTATCTTAAGTATTAAATAACTTAATACCCACGTAAAAAGTATAATAAAATATACATTAACGACTCAAGATCATCTTTTCTTCCTAATTCATGTCCTAAATGAGCTGCTATCGATGCATATCTTGTAGTTCCTAAAAAGGATTTCTATTCTTTAAATGATCTATCTATTAATTCCTCTATCTTACATGTGTTTCCCATTTGAATCTCTATATATTTTGCTTATGCCAAAATCAATTAAGTATAATTTTGAGATTTCTCTACCAATACCAAGAATCATATTTTCTGGTTTTAGATCTCTATGAATAACTCCTTTTTAATGAGACCTCTCTAAAATCTGCACAGCTTATATTCCTATTGTCAATACTGTTTTTAGTGAGAATTTCTTTAATTGTTTAAAATGATAAGCTAAGTCCTTCCCCAACAATTATATTACCAAAATATTATAGCCTTAATCTTCACCAGACCAATAATATTTAGGAAATCCCTCTGCTCCATCTAATTTTTTTAGAATCTACACTTCTCTCTCAAGTGAACGAACTTCCTCATTTTCCTCTTTCTCAACTTTTATTGCTACTTCTTATTTTGTCAACAAGTCATTTCCAAGAAATACTACACCAAATGAACCTGATGAAAGCTTTTTTACAATCTGATATTAATTGTTGAACACCTTTTAATTTGAAGATGTCTTTTAATGCATACTTAATTATCTATAAATTAATGAATTAATATTATATTACTCTTGTCAATAAACATACGTTATATCTGATTAGAATATAATAATAAGTTTTGCTAATAGAACTAAACGATATTCAAATTAATCTTGATTTCAAGATAATTATACAATCAAAGAAATATTATCATTTTCTTTACTACTAAACTAATTTTACAAAATATTCTTATCATTAAATCATTTTATTTCTAAAAATTATAATGTACTTTAGAAATTTCCATATTTCTTTATAAAAATTAGAAAACTTTTGATTTATCAAAATATTATTCATTTTAGATATGCATTTAAATAAATAAATAATTAAATTAACTTATTTGAAGATTCTGAAATAAAAACTAATTCTATACCATATTCTTTATGTATTCTTAAGATAATCATTAATTAATGAATAAAACAAATTGATTAATTATCTCTATTATTTGAATATAACATAATATTAGAAATTTAACTCAACTATATGGATACACATATTGTTTAACTAATTTTATATTTAATAAAATATGATTAAATATTAAATAAACTCATTAATATCATCTACATATATGAATGTATGATTTCAGTTAATACACATAGATAATTATAATTATCCACAGAATATAATGTATTTTTCTTAATTTAATATAATTTTATTATAACTGATTTAAATTATGGCAAGATTACTTTAAATTGAGTTTATAGAATAAAAAGATTTTCTACAAAATAATTTAAATTATATTTTTTTTTTGGGTTATTAAAATAAATTGAATATAATTAATGAAAAATATAATTGCAGGCACGTTGACTACTCTACTAATTGGTTTGGGTTTCTACTAAGTAAATTTAGATTCTGCTTCTGATTTTGAAAGATGGGCTTTGAAACATGGCAAAATTTATTATGGAGATGAGAAAATATACAGATAAACAATTTATTATCAAAATAAATAAATGATTGATTAACATAACAAAAGAAATGATATTACTTATTAAATGGCAGAAAATCAATTTATGACTATTACAAATGAAGAATTTATTAGACTTTATTTAAATACTAAATCATCTGAATAATTAAATAATTAAGATAAAGTTAAAAGAAACAATATACATAAATCTTCTGAACCAATTAATAAAGAAAATAAAAAATGGCCAATTGATTGGAGATGCTAGTAAATGGTAATTCTATGGTTCTGGTATATTTTCTGATTGTAGTTCTGCTTCTAGCAATACAAATTATTATGCATTAGCTGTTGGTTATGATTCATCAGATAATTGGTTTGTTCAAGCATCTTTTGGAACTACTTGGGGGGAATCTGGATATATAAGATTAGCACCTGGAAATACTTGTGGTATTTTAAATGATTGTTATGAGGTGGAATTATATTGATTGATTTATCATAATACCATTAAGCATAAAATAAAAATTTCACCCAATCTCCAAATATTAATCAATTCAATAACAAAGATCTTTCTAAATAAAATCAAATTCATTAAAATAAGACATTTATTTTTCCTTTATTTCTTTTTTGAATTCTGTTTTAATTTCTTTCTTAATATTATCTATTCATTAATTTTCAAAATTTTATATATTAAATAATTGTTCATGCATAATTACGGACATATTGATGGGGATAGTGGATTGATGACATCATAATTCCATCTTGGGGATTCTCCTAAGGCCATGATAGATTACAGTCATAGTGAAAGAATTGAAACTTTAGTTTAGAAAAGCATTATGCAAACAGAGATTAGAAAACGTAGAACAGGAGAATCCTAAAGTCTTATAGAACACTCGAATATGCAATTAAATGGTCATCTATTACCTTAAATTACTTTAAATTGTTAATCTCCAGCAGTATTTGATTAGATAGCACTTGAACTTAAATAATAGTAATTTATATTTGTTAATATTTTAAGTAATTACACTTGTATTATGAGAGAAGCTAATTAAATGATGTTTCTTTAAACTAAGCTTGATTCTTTTTGTTAAAAGATCATTAAGAATGTGTGTACTCCAACTTACATAGCAAGTTAAAGTAACAATAGCCTTATTTTGGTTAAATATTCAAAATAGAAACTCAAAATTGATGCATTATCTGGAGTAAAGATAATTATTATAATAATTAGAATTATAAATTGAATGAAGATGTATTATTATCTGTATGTTTTGTGGTTAAAAGATATAATCAAACACATAAGGATTTTGAGCCTGTAGATGATATGAGTCATATTAATCCATTTGCTATTACAGCAATTTCAATGAATAGAATTTATATTTATTTGGAAGACAATTAAGAGTTTAAATAAAAGTTGAATGCTATTTTAAAAGACATTGATTCAATAGCTAAGCCAAAGAAATAATAATTATAGAAATATATGCAAGAAAGTTCGTAATTGGTTCTTGATACATTTTAGCAGTTTAAATAAAAAACATTGAAATATGATTATCAATATTATTTGATGGCAATAGAGAAAGTAGTGTTTGAATCGGTTTATGATAAGCTATTTCATTTTTATATTGATTTCAATGAAAAGAATGAAAATCAATTTAACATCAAAAAGTATTGATAAATGAAAATAGAGATAAAAAATTATTGCCAAGTGTAGTGAACATGAAACCATGGAATTCCTAGAAATAAAAAATAAATATAGATTAAATCAATAATATTGGAATGGGATTGCTGAATTAAATAAAGTGGATAAATCTACAAATCCAAGAGATAAACTTAGATCAATATAATAAATGATATGTCTAATAAAATGTATAGATTTTAATATATAATATGATTAGCTATAATATATGAAAATAGTAATTGTGAATTATCAACAATGGATGATGAATTACCAGTTATGATTTACATCATCTTATATAGTGAATTTTAGAATAAATTTGCATCTATTCATTATGTGGATGATTTTTGTAATACTGATCCCACAATTGAAACTGAGAAAAGAACAGTAACTACTCTTAGAGTTTCTTTAGAGTATATTGCTAATGATTGGTAAATTTGATAATTTATATCAATATTTTTATAAAATTATAATGTCTGAAAAAAAAATAAGAAAGAAGTACCATGATAAAATTGACTTCAAATTGGATCTTCCAGATACAAATAATAAAAAGGAAAAAGCAAGATAAAGTGCTAAAAACACTAGATAGAGAAAGAAGGCATACATTGAGAGTTTAGAGTAAAAGGTTTTATAATTAATAAAAGTGTGAGGTGACTTAATTAACTGCTCAATTAAATTAGAATAAGAAAGTAGAATCCAAACCTAGTTTGATGTAGCTAATGGAATAATTTTTAATTGATAGAAAACAATAATTTGATATGTTAGAGAAAGCATATTAAGAAGGAAATGAGGCTAATATAAAAGTTATTACAAATTCATTAAGATTTAAATATGGTATATCAGGTTAAGGTCGTTTAATGGCAATTAATAAAGTATGTGAATTACTTATTGATTTATTATTACCAATGCATATGAGATATTTATTTTGGGTTGCTTCAGAAAGTAATCTAATTTTTAATATTTTAGATGTTGATATATTCAAAAGAGAAAGATAATCGAGTGAGTTTTATTCCTTTGATATGAGTGACAGTTAAATAAATTGCTTAAATTCATTTGGATTAGACGATGATTAAATTCTAAAAATATAAAATATGCAATTAATAATACAAGAATAAAGATCAAATTATGATAATTTAATTATTGAGATATATAAAATACAACAATCAATTGTTAAAGAGAGTGAAAAATGCTAAACTATAGTTGATGAAATATGGGATGTTCTGGAACCAAAATAAGCAGCAGGATTATTAATTACATTAGATAAGGTAAATTTATTTTGTTATAATAGAGTCGGATTGAATAATTTAGAGAGAAGAAAGTTTATCCTGATTGTGTAATATTAACATTGTAAAAGAGAGCCAAAGAGGAAATTTAAAGATAATAATAATTTTCCTATTTTGAAATGAAAAAAGAACAAAAATAAGAAGAACTTGGATTGAATAATTATTTTTTAGGAGATTATAATAATTGACTTGTTATAAATAAGATTTAATTAAAATTTATATTATATAACTAAATTCAACAAATAGTAAACCTTTAATTTTTATAAACATTTAAATTTTTTAGAAAGAAAATATTTCTAATATTAAATAAAATAGATTTTTATTAAAACAAATTTATATAAATAAAATTAATTTATTATTGATGTGCTATTAATATATATAATGATGGAAAAAATATTTTAGAGGAAGATGGTTGAGAATAAGTTCTTGTCAACGGAAGGTGGGTTGAAGTTAAAGAAGCATCGAAAATTAATGAAGCAAACAAAAATTCATTAAAAGTGTAATAATAAGAAGGATAATTAAATAAATAAGAATAACCAAAAGTGGAAATTTAATAGGTGACATTTTCTGGATATAGACGAATTCATTCACTTTAACAGAAAATTGAAATTAATATACAAACAAATGAATCTATAAAACCATATGATGCAATATGAAAAAGAGAAGCCTTAAATGAAATTATAAATATGATTTATATTATAAATATTATATATGTCAATTTTTACTTAAAACTAACATTTTATTTTATTAATCTTCTATTTTGATAGAAATATTAAATAAAAAATTAAATTAAAGTTTACACTCTAAGCATTCAATATTAAAATAAAATAACAAGTTATCCATTAAACTTTTTATATTTCATCTAATAACATAATAAATATCATCTAATTAATTTAATTATTAGCTAGAATAGTTATGTCATTTAATATAAACCATTTAATAAATGAATAGTTTCAAGTAATTAGTAAAATAAGATGAAATAAAAATAAAAAGAAATTAATTTTAGAAATTTAAAAATAGGATAGAATTATTAAATAAATCATTAGTTTTATTTATAAGAAGTATAAATTTATCGTAATTCTGGCAATAAATTAATAATAATTTAAATGATCTGATCATTATTTTTGATTTCATAACATTCTTATTAATATTTATAAGCAAAATGAGATAAATTTATTTAGTTAATAAAAAATAAATTTTATCTTATTCTTATATTGTACAAATTGCTAAAATAGTAGATAAATACTGGCACTATTTGAGTAAAATATTTTAACATATAAAATATTAAAAATTTATTAATTTCTTTTATAAAAAAATAATAGAATTTATATAAAATGAAGAGAATAAAAATCAGTATTACAAGCTATTATTATTAAATGAATCGTAACTATCCCTTTCGAACAATAACTTGTTACTTTCTGTAATTTAACATTTTGCCCTAAAAATCATAAAGTTATCTTCATCATCTTATTTTATTTTGATTAAATAGACATTTTCTCCTTAATCGAAATGATGGTCTTATGTAGCAGGTATTTGATCTGAGGCATCATTTACAAAATATAAATTATTAGCATTTTCAGCCTTTATGATGTTTAAAAACGTCTAACACTCTTTTTCATTACCTGTACAATTATAAAAGAGTGTTTAATTATTAAATTAATGTTCTGGTATAGCTAAATTATTATAGATTGCCAATTATGTTGAATTTGAAAATTATTGTTTTGGTGCTAAAAAGTCATATTTTTAGTGTGAAATTTAATGAAGTGATATAGGTTTTGGTGAAAATTCATAATCATTATTTACAATAGACAATATACAAGTGATTGCCAATAAAGATAATAAACCATAATTCATCATCTTTTATTTAGTAATGACATTTACTCTTATCATCTCATGACTTGCTTCTTAAGCACAATTCATACATTTCTAATTTTAACTAATCAAAATTTTATTAATATATACTTTAACTCTTCTAAATATTATATTTTTAATCTTTATTAATTATTCTCTTCCATTAATAATTAAATTTAATCTTCTTTTTATTTAAGTAGCATCTAATAATTTTGGTTCTCTAAGATTAAAGAATCAAATTATTATTTTTTTCTATCTCTTGATTATTAAGCTGAATTTCTATTTCTTAATTTTCTTAACTCTTCTTTTGAAAGATTATTATTTGATTCAGATTTTGTTTTGTGTTTTTTTTCAATTCTTTTTTTTTAAATTCTTTCTTTTCTATCGTTTTTGAACTTTTATTCTAAATCTGTAGATTTGCTATGTTCAGGTGTTTCTATATTTTCATAACATGGTGGAAAAATCAAATCATCCTCATAATCGAAAGGTATATTACAATCATCTTAATCAATAAAATTCATTTATTTATTTTTTAGTTAAACTTATTATTCTTACAGAATAATGAATAAAAAAGTACTAATATATTATTTTGCTGACGTGGCCAGAAATAAACAGAAATCATTTACCTTAAATAATAATACTTATCATATTAAAAATAGATTCCACTCATTAACTTTTTCTAAGTTAATTTTACTAAATAAATATGTTTTAATAATTATTAATCTATCTATTCATAATATAGATTCAATTAAATTATCTATAACAAATTCATATCAATATGTAAATGATCAACACGTTTTAAATTTAAATGGATCCTAAAATAAATTTTGCTATTTAGAAAATTATAAAGCATAAGTTTTATACTCTAAATAACTATTTTTAGAACTAATTTCTTTTTGATTTCAAATCAAATAAGAAAGTATACAAATCTTCATTAGGATTTGTTTACTTTATATTTAAAATTAAAAAATTTAAATTGGATAAACAGATGAATTTTATTATATGATATAAAGATTTATACATATTTAAATAAAAGAAATAGTATGAACTCAAATTCAAGCATTAAATGCAAATGATTTTATTGGATAATTCCGAAAATGCAATTAAATACTCTATTACATTTCAACATTATGTAGTAATAAACTCGAAAGATTTTGTAAAAAGAAATTTGATTCAAACTATTTCATAAAAGATTATTGGTCAATATTTGTTATTTGAATTAAGATATCACATCCTTTTCTTTTTAGTATTATTTATGATTATAATTGATTTGTTCTTTACATTGTAGAAAGTATTTCAAAAAGCTACATCATGAATATTTTAGTTTAATAATAGAATGAAAATATTGAAGTATTCTAATCTTATGTTATAATTTTAATAGATATTTTTTGAAATATATAAATTCTAAATACCTTAAGTAATTTAATCATTAATTCTTATAAGTTGATTTTTTTTATAATTTTTTTATTTAAAAATAATAAAGATTAAGCTCCCCAATTAAAAAAATGTTAATAAATATGTTTTTTATTTGATCTAAGAAATTTAATAAAATTTGCTTATTGTATTTCTTTTTTTTCTTCTTATTAGGATGTAGTAATATTAATTTTATCAAGAATTATTAAATACTGAACTTATTGTATATCCACATTACATATTTTTAATAAATATTTTCTTTTTTTATAAGAAATGAAAAATTTTTAGGGCAATTCAGTTTTATACTAAAGTAATAAATCTTCTACAGAGATATTTTTTTCAATAAAATAAGTTCTTAATAACTTTCTAATATTACATCCTTCACAATAAAAATTATCATAACCAGGAAAACATTCAATTTTATGGCATTTTATTAAATTAAATAATAATTATTCCTTTCGAAAATTAAATCTAATATAAGGTTATTCTATGATAAAGGAAGTATTATTTTCCCAATAATTTTCTTTTAAATTCTATATAAAGTACTTTCTTGAATTTTTTTCATTATAATAAATAGCCACCAGTATTACAAAACTACTTATTATACCAATAAAGATGAGGAGATAATCAGTTCTTTTTGATAAAAGTATTGTAAGTACAAAACGACAAATTAAATGACAAAAGACTTAAATGAAAGCATGACCAAAATTAGAGACAATATATACAACAGCTTAAAGTTACATAAATGTATTTCCATATGAGTAAAATTCTAATTTTTCAGTTGTTGCTGGATCAACATTCAATTCCAAAAAACCTAAAGTGATATTTACGATAGTAAGAGCATCTTAGAGGTATTAAATTTATTTCATTATTACAACTAAGACGAATAGTAAAATAGATAGGATACTAAAAGCTATATTCAAATACCAGGTTTCAATCTAATGATCAAAAAAATGGAATCCAAGAACAACTAAGTTTGAAATAAAAGATGTCACAATAATAAAAACGAAAATCGGTTATTAGATTGATCCTTTTTTTTCTATTTAATATTGCTATTCTAATATCTTGTTCTCAAATGTTAAGATCAAGTTTTTAATATATTTCATAAATTAATTAAATCTAATCATAGCATATTTAACATAATTCTTATTTTAATTTTATTAAAAAATATGCAATTATTCAGGATGAAACAATTAATTTTTTTAAAAAACATTTCTAATTAAGTCATACAGTAACAACTATGGATAAAAATTAATTAAGTAATTTAATAATCATATGATTTATAATTATACATCAATTCTAAACAATAAATAAAATTTATCTCACAAAATGTAAGATACATTTTAAACTATTTTTAATTAATTTTTTATTAATGTACCTTTTTTTATTGATGAGAGCTTTAGGATTTTTTAGCATTGTTAATTGATATTTTTTGTTAAAAATGGAGCTTCTATCTTGTAAGCTAAAACTATTTAAAAAAAATTAATATATGTAATTGATAATCATAATTTTCTTTCTTGGAACTACCTTTTGTTTGGAATCTTTTTTGAAAATTTTTCTAATATATTTTACCTACTTTCTCTTTATATCAATATGCCTATTTAGACTACTCCTATACATCTATCATTTTTTATCAAATTGTTTTTATGAATATTGAAAAATTGTTTTGATTTCAAGACTTTATTTTAAGAATCCTATTTTTAATAATCAAATTAATAAATATTTAACACTTACTTATCCTTAAATCTTTTTTAAATTGAATAATTATAATTTTATTAGTATTATAATTATTATACAACTTTTAAATTTTATAACTCAAAAAAGTCATTAAAATAAACTCAATGAAAAATCAAATTGAATTTTAACATCATACTTGATTTCATATCTTAAAATATATATAATTAGTTCATAAAATTTACAGGATTCAATATGAAGTCTTTATAAAAAAATCAATAATTTAAAATCAATAAATTTTCTATAATTATACTTAAATGAATTTATTGATTTTATTAAATGATAATCTAAAAAAAGATGTTACTTACTAACTGGAAATACTTAATAATTCTTGATTTTCCCAATTATTATATATGATAAAATTACATGGCATTATTTAATAAAAAATTAAATTTATATTACATAAAATATTTACATATTAATTAAAATGATTAAAGTTTTTTTAATTGTAAATAGCAGTGGAAAAATTCGTATTCGTCGTTTTTATGATGAAGTAGAGTGTATTAATTCTCTTTAAAATTAGTCGCTAGATAGCAATAAATTGAATAAAAGTTAATATAATTGACTAGCAAATTAAGTCCAAATAGTTGTAATTTCTTTAAGGACTTGGATGGAATTTATGATAAAAAATGTAAAATTGTTATGAGATTTTTTGGAACTTTGTATTTCATTGCAGTAATTGATGAAGATGAATCTGAATTAGGTGTTCTTGACTTAATTTAAAATATTGTTGATTTAATGGATAAGATCTTTGAAAATGCATGTGAACTTGATGTGCTTTATCATCCAGATAAAATGAATGCTTTAATTGATGAAATTATTGTTGCAGGCATTGTTGTAGAAACAAATATAATGGATATACAAGAAGCACTTAAATAGTAAGAAACTCAAATTAAAAATAAATGAGTTTATTATATTTTAGACAAATACAAGTTATATATATAAATATATAAATCATCTAATTTGGAATTCTTTCATTATACATATAAGTGCTTAATTAGCATAAATAAATAAATCAAAATTTTTATATTATTCTTATTATGAATTGTTATAAATGCTTCTTTGCTATTGCTAAATTTAATCACCATAAAGATTACTATGCTATACTCAATATATCCTAAACAAATGATTAAAATGCTATAAAGAAGGCTTATTATGCTTTGGCAAAGAAATTTCATCCAGATCTTAATTAAGGAAGAGAAGAAAAGTTTAAGGAAGTCAATGAAGCTTATGAAGTTATAATTTTGAATACTTCTATAGATACTTTCAGATGAAAATACTAAAAGAGATTATGATAATATGAGAAATCTTGGATCAAATTAATAAAGTTATTAACATTCTGAGTAATATTAAGATCCTCGTAGAAATTACGCTAATCAATAATAATAATCATATCGTACTAATTAAAATTATAGGTATATGAAAATAATAATAAAGTTAAAAATGGAATACAAGAACAGCATATGAATAAGCCTTTAAATAAGCTTCTTAAAATTTTTACTATTAGCAATAATAATAATAATAATATTAATAAAAGGGTCATAGAAATAATTATGAAGAAGAAATGAGGAGAAGAGAAGAAGCTTTAAATTAATTTGCACAAGAAGCTTTATTAAGGAAATAACGAGAACACTAAGCAAGATAATAATATTATGAATAAGAAAAGAGAAAAAATTAATATTATAATGAAAGGGAAAGAGAGGCATATGAAGATTATTTAAGATAAAGAGAATATGAACAATATTAAAGAGAAAAATTTGTATTAAAATTTATTTAATATTTTTTAGGAAGAATATTAAAATAAAGCCAAAAATTTTGAAGATAGTGTTGAAAATATTCAAAAAAATTGGAATTAAATTAAATCAAATGTAAGTTCCTTATGGAATTCAATTAAAGGAAAGAAAGAATGAAATATCATTATATTTAATATAATCTAAAATAATTATTTAAGAAGATTTATGTAAATCTAATAAATTATTTAAATTTTCTAATGATTTTATGAACTTATTTGAGTTGATTTTAAAATTAAATTAGTAATATTGATATTATTAAAAAGCTACATATAATTCATTATTATTATTATAATAACCTTTAATAAATTAAAAAATAATCTATTAATTATGGGGTTTAAGATTTCTCATTTTTCATTTTCATAAAAATTAAATTAGATTTTCTAAAACAATTAAATTTTCTAATTAACTTCTTTTTTATTTATTTGATTAAATGAGAATAAAATTAATAGCTGAAATTAGTATTATTACTATAATAGCTATCTTGATTAAAAGTCGTTTTAATTTATTTGATTTATTTAAATATTTTTTAAAATCTCTTATAAGATCTTTAAATCTCATAAAGTAACAAAGTTATTTATTTAGCAACTAGATTTTCAGAGGATTCAATAATTTTATTAGTTATGAAACAAGGTCTTATATAAATAGAATACAAAATGAAATTAGGAATTAGATTCTTCAATATATGAATATTTCTAAATTAGATTGCATTATATAACAATTAGTAAAATAATTATTTTTATTTTCTTATTTTAAATGTGCAAGAGTATTTATATTTATTGTTAATAAAAATATTAGTTAGATAATAGTTGCAATTTATAATGGAATTTAGAAATTAGATCCATATTTTTGTTTGAATATTTATATATTTAATAATAAAATATAATTAAGACCTGATAACATAGGATCATTTTTAATAAATTATAGTAAATATATATTCAAATGAGCAAAACTACCTTTGATGAGTAACTTTATTCTGAATTTAACCAAGAGAGTTAATCAGAATCATCAGAGTTTAAATTTGAATCACAATAATGTCGAGTTAGTTAAACAACCGATGCTGATGCTAAACGTTACCATAAAATTCCATTAAAAACACAAATCTTATTGTTTTAAATGGTCTTTTAATAAGGAAAACGAATAAAACAGGTTATAAGCTTGTATACTAAATTTAGGTTGCGAAATCATTGGGAATGAATTATTCAAGTGCTAAGTCTTTGATTCATTATTATAAAAAGAATAAAAGACCAACTCCTACAGCTATAACTAGCATAATAAACTTAAAGAAAACATGTGATGTAAAAGAAACAAGAAAAGGAAATGATAATTTTTTCGTTGACATACGAATAAATAAAAAAAGTATTAGGAAATACAATTATTATCAACTATCAAACATGAATCATAATAATTTATCAAAATGATTCCATAGAAAATTGATTTATATATTTATTACACACAATTTCTTCTTTATAAAAATCATTAAAAACTTTTCTTAGATAAATTTTTTTAAAGTGGAATCTTAGCAATCCTCAAAAAATTATAATTTTTAAAAGAGTATTAAATTTGTAAATCAATTTTTAGTACATGTATTTTGCATCAATAACGCTTTTTAATAAATGAAAAAAACTTAAACATATTTATAAAATTAATTATCATAAAATGTGATTGGATTTTAATAATTGGATATTCGATTAGCTGAATTTAATATATTTGAATTTTTATTCAAGGCTTATCAATCAATTCTATAAGAAATAAACATTGTAAAATAAATTTACATTATAAAAGTGAAATAAAAGATATTTTTGAAGAGAAGTAATTAATATTAAAATTGATAATTTATTTTTATTATTCATTATAACAAATTTTTTTAAGCTGAAAAAATATAAAAAGTAGTACTAATTAATCAAATTTTATGGAAATCAAATAGAAAAGTAATTAATTGTATTTATATATAATACAACTCTTTGAAAAAGCATCAAGTCTTCCTTATAATTATTTTTATTCCTATATATCCTTAAGTTATTTGAATAATTTTTGTATTATACAATAAATAATATAACTCTGATATTACTCAATCTTCTATAGTATTTTAAAATATTTTATTTCAATATAGGAAAATTAAATTATTGATATTTACAAAACGAACTGAAAAAACAATGAATTTCTATTTTTAAATAATAATAGAACTTAATCATTTAGAAAGTTTAGAAAGATATATTTAAAATTAATTATAAAATTGTAATTTCTAATTGATTTTATATTTATTCATTTTGTTGATTTAAATCTTTAAATTTTTTTAGTCAATTTCCCAATAACCAAATACCTACATTCATTCTCAACTAAATCCTATACTCTAGATAATTAAACTTTTAATCAGATTAAGGATGAATCTTTTACAATGAATGCTTTAGAAAAGGAATGAAATATTATTAAGAATAATTTAAATCAATTTTACATTTTATTATAACATGAAACTAAAAATTTTTATCATAAATTATTACTTAAAAAAGAACCAAGTAGGTTTATTCATTCTAAATTTTGTTGTTGTTAATGTTAGTACTTTTGATATTAGAATACAAACAAAAAAATAAAAGGAAATATAAAACTAGTATAAGAAACTTGATCTTGTCTTATTGATTACATATAGAATTTATGAGTATTTAAATTAAATATCTGAAAAAAATAGAGATTGATTCTATTTATTAAGATTGTAGTTAGGATAGTTGATTATAAAATTTATAGTGTTGATTAAAAAATTAGTATGTCTATTTATTAAATTATTATAATCCCAGATGACTGAAAAGAAAGGAGAGTCATTGTAGGATTAAATGAAAAGTCTTCAAGGTGAAATTAATAGGCTTCATTCTGAAATTGATTCAAAGAAGAGAGAGATTACCAAATTAAAAAATGATAATACTTTGAGATTAGAAAAAATAAATTGGGTTTAAGTATATATCTAATAATTAATAGATAGGAAAAAGTAAGGAAAATGTAAAGAGAAAAAAAGGTACTTGAATTGAATGATTAAACATTAAGTGTAGGACATGCTACTGTTAAACATTCAACTACTACAAAAGAAGTTTAACCTTAAACTGAGATATAAAAACCTCCTTAGTAAGAGATTTAATTAGAGAAAATGCAAATGTTAGAATTTTTTAACTAGTATTTGGATTAAACGAATAAATAGATGGTTAAGTTTTAAGGGAATAGAAAAAAAAATGGAGAAAAAGATGAGTATATCAATCCTTATCCTACTATTAATATAAAATACACTATTGAAGGTATTGAATAAGGTGAAAGTTCATCATTTCGTTTAGACTCAGCAACAACATTCTAAAATTTAAAAGAACTGGCATTTTATTATTGGAATTTGGCTCCATATTTGAGAAAATTTGATGAAAAGGATAGTGAAATTATGGATGATTTAGAATTAACAGATGAAAACCATTCTAGAATAGAATTAAAAGAGAAAGTTATAGAATTTTTTACAAATAGGGGAATCTCTAATATTACTTAGATTACATTATTACTTTAAAAAAAAAAAACAGTTAAACCTGCATTAAATAGTTTATAAATAGAAAGTATAAAAATAAATGGTGGTAATAAAACTGCCAGTTATTAAGGAGCATTTACTGTACATAAAAATAGAATAAAAGCTATTGATACATATAATCTATTTTTTGAAAAGTTTCCAGGATTAAAATATTATATTAGTGAATTATAAATTTAAAAAGAATTTCTAGAGTAATAGAAAGAATTAGAAAAAGCAAATGTTGATAAAAAAAAAGAAGAGAAATTTGATTTAGATGATATGAATTGCCTTATTTTAAGTTCTATTGTAGTTATCTTAGTATTAACTTTACTTAGTTATACAGCTTATTTAAGTCCTTAATTTGTAAATTTAAATTTCACATTCATTAATAATTTAATAGGAATCACTCCAAATGGAGAATACAATAAAATAACTTCAATTCCTGAACTTTATTATTATATGGAAAACTTTTTGGGAGCAACAATGTATAATTCTGATAAAGGAGACAATCCATTTAGGTCTAATTATGAGATAATAGGAGGCATTTAATTAAGAATTCTTAGAAGTGATTTATATGAATGTGAAAAATATGTTAATGAATTACAAAGATTTAGTTGTTTTGATGTAGTCTATGATTCTAATAAAGCAAATAAATCAGATTTCTTAAATTATACATATTAAACAGCAGAAGATTTAGGAATCAAATATTTTCAAAAAGGAAATCTAACTACTTATACTGATGGAGGATATGTAGTTGAATTTAATAGAGATATCACAACAGAAGCATTTTTAGAGAAAATAAACAATTTAAGAAAAGAATAATTTTTAGATGCTACTACTGCTGTTATTTTTATTCATTTTGTTATTTACAACCCTAGTATCAATTTATGGATATAAGCTAATTTTTTATTAGAAAGAAATGCTTAAAATAAATTAACACCTTATAGAGCAGAATTAACAGGATTTATTCCTAATTTATATTATGGAGATGATGGTTAACGTTTATTTTAAATTGATATAACAAAATTGATAATGGCTAGTATATTATTAGCTTTTGTTGCATATAGATTTTATAAGATTAAAATTAATACTGGTAAATTAGGACCTGCATTTTTATATGTAACTATGGAAATAGGATTCTTTAATTGTGGAGTAGGAATTTTAACAATTATTTCAGTTGCAATGTCATTATAATAATCACTATAAGGTTAAGATCCTTAAGATCTAGTTAATTAATCAGAATTTGTGGTAAATGATTTAAACTACTTTAATAGCATTTAGAATTAGAGGCAGATTTATATAAAAAGGCAGAATTATTCTTAACAATTAGTATAATGTTTTTGTTTTTAAGATTATCTTATGTTTTAAAATTGAATGATAGAGTAGCTATTATCTTTTTAACATATAGTAAAAGTTTTAAAGAATTGTTACCTTTTTTGGCTATAGAATTTCCTTTATTTTTAGGATTTGTTATGGTCTTTTAAATTATTTATGGAAATGTATTTCCTTAATATTCTTCATTTACTTTAGCAATTGCTAGTTAATTAACTATGGTATATTATGTTATTTAATCTTAGATTTAAGGATAATTAAATATCACTTAATTTGTAAACTATTCTCCAATAGTTTCAATGATAGTAATTCTATTTTACTATTTCTTTATGTTATTCTTTATTATATCATTATTTTAAGCAATTTTGATAGAATGCTTTAGAATAGTTATTATGAAAAATGGATATCCTTAGGATAAAGACTAAGGACTATCAATAGGAGACTTATTTAATTGGATGTTTTCTTGGACATAGCTATTTATTAGTAAAAAGAATACTACAGAAGAAAAATAAAATGTTTAATAGCAAAACAAGCCTCCTGTAGATTAAGAAGAGAAGTAGGGAATAAATTCTGCAACAGAAAATTGAATTAATTTAGGCTAAAATATTAATCATCTTTTTTATTAATTTTTATTTCCTTACAGAATTCCATGAATTAAATTTCTAGGCCAATTATGATTTCTCTATCTGATAGGCTCTTAAGTTAATGGTGGTGGTATTTATTATTATTGAATTTCTGGAATTGGAGAAGGGGAAGAAAGTTAAATTTCTTCTTGAGGCTATTAACTTAAATGATCTGAAAGTGAATCAATTTATAATTCACATTCTATTTTATTAGATTCTATAGATGGAGAATCTTATCTAACTACAATTTATTGTGGAACAATTTAAATTGAATCATCTGAAGAATATTTCTTTTTATGCTTTTTTTTTTTCTCCTTTTTTTATTTTTTTTCTTTTTTTGATTTCTTTTTTTCATGTTTAATTCTTTTTTTATCAGGTAACTCATCTATTAATTAATTACTATCCTTCTTTAATAGTTTTTCTAATTCTTTTTACCATTTATTATCTTCTTTCTGATACTACATAACTACTTCAAAATCAAAATAATCACCATTTGTAATTAGCTATTCTAAATACTATTTGTAATGTCTAAATATATCAAGGATTGTTTCATTAGTAAATATCAAATCACCTTCATAATCAATGCTTTAAAAAATCAAAGATTCCTTTGAACAATCTACTTCTACAGGAAGACATTCAGACACTGAAGTTATACCAAGACCTCCATAATCAATTGGAATATTATCCTTAAAAACCATAGCTTTTTATTAAGTAATTCTAGCAGTATATTCTTTTTGCAGCTTACTTAAATTGAGATCAGTTAATTTGTTCAGCTTTTAGATGAATAATTTTAAAGTGGCATCATTAAATCCATAATTAAAATAATCTGTTATATCAATTCCTTTGGTCAACCATTTTTTTGAATTTGCATTTAGGTAATCTTCTTATAAAACCTGAGGTGTTTACAATTTATACAATGGCGTAGATTACTTAACTTTCAATAATTTCTCCCTTATGTTCATTTATTTTTGAATTATATAATAATTATTATATATATTATACAACAAAGGTTTATAAATTTTCAGAGAAATTGCTATCAAATTAGGCCTGAATTTTAAAATATCTAACTCATTTCTGTACTTATATCTTTCCTATATTTGTTTATACATTTTTAAAGTATAAAATTATCATTAGTATGTTAAATACAATGATCTTTTGGAATATGTATATCCAATAATTACAATACAAAATATTATTAATGTTATTCTAGAATATAGGAGAACAATTTTTAAATATTTTCAGATTTTTAAGTAAAATACATAGAAAAAACTTGGAATTAAATTATTAATTATAAAATTATTTTATAGATATTTCAACGTTTTATCTAAATACTTTATAAAAAAATCATAATTTATTTATTGTAATTCAATACAAAACTTATTATTCTTGCAAGATCTTACTAATATTTTTGTAAATATTCCAGATCAGTAGGAATCTTTTGAAAAATTTTGTATCCCTTCCTTAAGAAAATAAAATAATTGATATATATAATGTAATTTATATACGTTATCTTTGTTATTTCCTTAAGCTTTTTAAGATTAAATTTTCTTTGCTTCTTTAATTTATTTATTAGGATTTTATACTTTATTTTGCTATTATTTTTTATCTTTCTTTTCTTTTCTTTTCTTCTTTAATCAACCTCTACATCATCTTTTAATTTCTTTATTCTCAACATACCTTATTTAGCAAACAATCCAGCATGAGTACTATTTAGAAAAAATAGTCTATGACTTCACCTCCAAAGCTCCACTAACTATTTGCAATCCAGTTTAGGAGCACCTCCAAAATACCAATAGTTTATCTATTTAGGGAATGCTAAAAAAATAATTATTAATAGTTATACTGCTCCAGTGAAAGATATTAATATATCTTTACTGCTAAGAAATTTAAATTTCTTTAATATTCTTTCTTAATGATGCTTCATATTATGTATTATATTTATCTGTAATTCCTGCCTTCTTTATCTTCTTTTTCTTTTCAAATTTTAATTAAAATCTTTAATTTATATATAAACCAATTTTAAAAAATTTCTTTATTCTAAATAAATAAACAAAAAGTATCAAGAATTATTTCCTATTGTTTTATGTTAGGTGACTGAATTAATTAACCTTAATTCTATTAATTTTTTTATTTAATATCTAAAATTTATTGTTATTTTAGATGAATAATTATAAATGAAAAATATTAAAATAAACACAAGTATGAATATATATTGTAATATTAATTTAAGGTGTGATATATTATTCTCAAAAATTAAATTTATTTGATATTGTAGCATTTGAGATCTAGGAAATGTTATTTTAATTTTATTAATTTGTAACACTTTAATTACGAAAACTTCTCTACTAAGTTAATATAGATTATTACATCCTCTTATAATGGGATTGGAGATGTATATTTAGTAAATGTTTAACTTTTTAAGGAGGAAATCCCAGGCATTTAAGCTGGTACTTATACTTTAGTTTCATTTAAACATTTATTTAAATATTGAATCATTTAGTTATTTGATTCAAGTAGTTTTTAACTTTCAGATAATTTGTTTTTTAAATCAAGATTCATATTTTCTTGATCTTTCAATTTAATCTCTAAGGAATCTTTTTCTCTTCTTACTATTTTATATATATATTAGATTTTACATTCATTAATTTATTTATGATTTAAATCATTTGCATCTTATAATTACTGTACAGTTTACTCTTATTAAAGAACAACAGTATTTTTTAATTTAATTTTATCTTTTTATTTACTAAGTTCATTCTCAAGTTTTTCTATAATCTAATTTCCTTTATTTACTTCTTCACTCATTACATTAATTCTTGATTCAAGTTTTTCAATTTATTTTTTTTAATTTATAACTTATTCTTCAAGAATAGTCTAAAAATTTACATAAATATTATACATTTTATTTTTTCTCATTATCTACTAATTATTATTTATTATTCAAATATTCTTCTTTATCACGTATCAATTTTTCAAATCCTTCTTTTTAAATTCTTAATTCTATTAATTATCTTTCTTAAGTAAATTTTAGAGTATCTAATTCTTTATTTTATTATCTAAATTCTTAATTCTCTTTTTAATATTATAAAGTTTCTTATTAAAGAATTGCTAATTTATTTTTGAGTTCCCTTTCCTATTAAATAAGTAGAGATCTTTATTCAGATAAATCTGAATTAATCTATTATAATTGTGAATGTTTATTCTATAATTCTAATACAATTTTATCATATTTTTCAATTATAAATTGTTTTTCATTTTCACTCTCTCTTTTAAAATTAGTTTCTTTACTCAAAGTTTATTCTCTAAAATCATTGAATTTCTTCTATTCATCTAATAATAATTATTATATAGCTGAATCTTTATCTTCTGTGAATTTTCTAATTTCTGACTTTAAATTTTCTAATTCCCAATGTTTTTCTTCTAATAACTCTGTTAATTTTTTATTTCTTTTTTATTGTTCTTCATTCTCTTATTTTTCTATTGCTAATTTATTTGATAAGAACACTTTAATCACATCATCTGTTGCACTACGTAATTTCAAAGATAAATGTGTCAATTTTTTAAATTCATTATTTTCAATTACTGCTAGTGTAGATTCTCCATTCTTGGTTTCCAAACAAACATAAAAACTAAATTATCTAACATCTTTTACTTCACTTTTTCATCTCTTTAACTATTTATACATAATTATAACAAATCTGCTAGTTTCATAGGAAATGTGGCAAAATCAACATGTAAACTTTATTCATTTTTTAATACTAAAAATTCACTTTCTGTCAAATCAAGTATCTATAAAAACTATAAATTGTTATCATCTGTTAATTCAATTCTTAATATTTAACCATGAGCTTATTATTAACTTTATTGCATAATCATTTTCAAAATTAATTGTGTATTCCAATCATCTGTCATCTATTTCACTTTTACAGGAATTTACAAAGTAAAAAGCTCTTTTGAAACAGTTGTAATAGGAGCATTAATAAAACTAATATTGGAAGATTAAGGTTTATTGCTCATTTAATCATATTTCAATTTTTAAGATGATTAAAAATCATTCATATTTGTTGTTGATTTAGCAGGAGTTTATTAAATACCGAATTCAATTCTTTTGAAATTCCCCCTATAGTCTTACATTATAATATTTTAAATTTTAACTGTAAATTAAAAGCAAAATATTTTGTATAATTCAAAAACTAACTAAATACACTAATAGTTATCCTTATCATATTTGATAAAACTACTTTAAAGTGTATAAAATAATATATTATACAAAAAATTAATTTAACTTATAAAATAGACTTTCTTAATATATCTATTTAATAAGAATAACAATATATTTTGTTATTAATAATTTCTTTATAAATTATATTAAAAATATATTGTATTAATTTATATTTTCTAATTCATTTATAAACAACTTAATAGATTAAATATTTTATGATATAATATTATAAATTATGTAAATTTTTTAAGAATAATCATTTCTCATTGTTAATTGATGTAAACACAATAAAAATGATAGAAAGAGTACCATAATTCAAATCAACTTAATGGTATCCTAATTAGACAAATAAAGATAATATTGTAACTGCACCTGGTAGAATCCACATTTTTATTGTCTTTTAAGCTTAAATTTCATTTTAAGCTACATAAGCAATCATTTATAAAATAGTCATAAATGTTATCTCTCTAAAAATTGATCATATAATATATTACAGAAAATAAGCACCAGAAAAAATATTTTACACTTCTTAAGCCATAAGATTTAGTAAAATATATACAGGTAGACCAAAAAGACTTTAATAAAGCATCAAAGTGAAAAAAGGAAGTTGTTTATTCATCAGAAATTTAATAACATGAGAAAATGCCAAACATACTGGTTAGAGAAGGCAAACAAAAACATATAGTAAGTTTTAACCAAATAGTAAAGTTGATAGAGTTTGCATCAAAGAAATAACTAGATTTAATTAGTTTCCTGCTTAATACAGAAAATGATTAAAGACTTATATATATCCTGGAGTTAATTAATGAAAAGCACATATTTCTGAAAATGGAAAATAAAACCTAATTTCATTAATAATCTTACATTGCCCAAAATCCAACTAAGGAAGCTACAACTTGACATCCTGCCATAGCACCAATCACTCTGAAGCATGATTAGTCTAGCTGAAAAAGACGTTTGTCAAAAAATTATATATACATCAAAGTCATAATAATATTGACAATGCATCTTTATGTAGCAATAGTAATTGCATCAATATTTTAAACTAATGAGTATCCAATCATTAGTTGTAATAATTAGCATAATACATATACACCACATAATGCTTGTGGAGGTAGCTTAGAAGCAGTAGGAATTAATTCTTATGTTTCATTCAATAGGTTTGTATTATTAATGTTGGCATGGAAGCTTAAATTAGATTCAACTTTGCTTAATTTTTCTGACATTCGATCATCCATTTTATTATAAATATTAATTGAATAAAATTTAATTATAAGAAATACAAATACAAGATCACCAAATATATTAATTCATATTTCATAAATAAGTAAGTAAGTATATTAACTTAATAAATATTATTTAAAAAGAAATAATTGATAATTTCTATTAATTTTAATGAAAAAGCATCAAATAAATTTATTATATTCATGAATACTTATTTTAACTTTCATTTTCATAGAACCTCTACTATTATTAGAATTGATTTTTATATATATATAAATTTTAATTAAATGTCGCTAAGTTAACTGTCAAACAAACAAGGAATAAATTATGCAAGTATCCTATTTAATAATAATTTCAAGAGAACTCAGACATAAAAAATCCCCAAAGGATTAATAGTCATTTGGTTTATATAAATACTTTAATAAGGTTAATTAATAAAAATAAGAATCTTTTTAATAAAGAAAAAAACCAAGTCTTGAATCTAAGAATCAAAGAGCATAATCAACTCTTGAAAATAATTAAAATTCTTATCGACACATTAAATTACTACATGAAGGAGATGAATTGGATGAAGACAAATTGTTTGATCAATTTTTTAAACTAAATAATTCAAAAAGTGATTTTATGAAAGAATCTATTTAAAAGGATACAAATAAAAAATATTAAGAGGGAAAAGAATTTCTAAAATTTATTGAAAATGCAATTGAATATCATTAATAATCAGAAGTTCAATTTTTTAGACCTTCTACAAATAAAAAATATATTCATCTAGAATAGAAATTTAAATAAGTTAATTTATCAAATAGATTATTAGCAAATTAATTAAATCAATAAAAATAAAAGGAAATTGATCTTAAACATAGGATGAAATTGATGCATAAAGAGTTTTACATTTAATTTAATAGAATAATACAATAAAATAATTGGTTATAAGAGTAATTGGCTAAATAAAAAATAGATAATCAAAATTCATTATTGGCTGTGAAAAAAGCAGTTGAAATGCTTTAAATTAAGTGTAAATGTTAAAAAGGGAATTAATTATTTGATAAGATTCTAAGAGATGTAAAGAATTAGGAAAAAATACGCTAATAGTATGATTGGGAAAAAGAATCTTAAGAAATTTAATCATCATTAGAATTAAATAATGATACTCATGAAGATGAATAAATAAATAAATTAAATTATTAATTATACGATAAAAATAGAAGAAAATCAATTTCTAAAATTTAACAGAATTCAATTCAATCAACTTAAGATTAATAATAGGAGTATTTAGTTCAAAGTTACATTCAGAGTACAATGAAAAATTAAAGAGAATATTCTAAAGATATATTTTAAAGAAAAAGATAATTTTAAGAGAATTAAAATATAGAGGAAGAAAATACAATTAATAGTAATTGAATGATTTTAATTTCAATCATAATTGATATTAATTAAAAATCATAAAATAATGAATAATTTTTAATTAGTTCATTTAGTAATCATTCTCAATCCTATAACTTCTGGATCTTCATATTTTTTATAAAAACCATCATGAGTTTATTACATTTGACGGAAAATCTATTAAATTTCTTTTTTTTCTTCCATCATTTCAGCTTCTTCATAACATACATCAGAAATCAATTCTTTCATAAATGGATCAGTTATAGTTTCTCTAGCTGCTTTTTTTTTTCTTTCATAATTTTAAACTTATATTGTTTGCATTCTTTTAAAATTATTTTGAGCTTGTCTTTTGAATTATTAATCTTTCACTTTCATTTTTACAATAGAGTTACCCCATTTTTTATTAAAAAATTCCATTTATTATTCTCGAAGTCTAATTCTTAATTTATCTGCTTCACTTTAGAAAGTATCATAATAATCTTGATTTTTAGCTTCCTTTAATGGTTAAATTTAAGTCATGCTTTCAATATTAGTATTTAATCTAGCTAATATACTTTTTTTTTATTCTTTTTCTATTTATCTAATATCAGTAATGTCTTTAAATAATTAAAGTTATGGATTTTCTCTTAAATCTATATCTTTGAATTTATCTTTAAGGTATGGTTTTAGATTTTGAATAGTTTCAAATAATTATGGTTCATATTTTTCTAAATTCAGCTAATTTCTTGCTTTTAAAAGTAATTCACTTTTAACACTAAATCTTGTATTTGATTCAAATTCTAAATGTTAAGGAAATTAAGTTTTCCATCTTTTAATTTTTTCTTATTCTAACAATATTTTAATTTTATCTCTTTAGATTTCATTTTTCCTATCATCAACACCTACAGTATTTAATTCTTATAATAATTCATTGATAGTAAAAAATGTATCAAGTCCTTTAAATTCTTTTAGTACAACATCGAATCTATCTGATCTTGATAAAGCTCTTAGACCTAATTTAGTTTCCAAAACACTAAAACGAGTATTATTTTAAGAATGTTATTAAGGTCCAGTTAATATCATTTTCTATTTCATTTTAGCTTAAATCTCTTTTAATCTAGATTTCTTCTTATAATCTGTAATTGGGATAGATTTATTTTTTGGAGTATCAGACATTAAAAATAATAAGTAATTATTGATATATATAATAAGTAATATAAAAGATTAGATTATGATTATTTTCTTTAATATGATTAATTTCATGTTTTTTTTCATTAGAAACCTAAGGAAATCAAAAGGGGTAAAACATATAGATAAGATGCATGGTCAGTGGTAGTGGTATCATTTACAGTACTTTAATTGTTTTCTACAGTAGTGTTATTGTTGGTATTAGTAGCACCAGATCCACAAGCAACACATTTCTTTGTATTAGCATTCCAACTGTAGGTATATTAACTCATCTTATAACATGTATCTTAAGTCAATGCACTTGGATCACCAGTGACACATTTTCCACCTTAAACTTGACAAACTGTATATTTCTTGCCATCAAAACTAGGAATGGTAACACATTTTGCTGTTCCTTTAGCAGCTGTATCACAATTATGATTTGAACAAGAACTAGCAGTAGTACCAACTGCAGCAGTCCATTTACAAGTTAATGATTTGGATTGGCAAGCAGTTTAATCAGAATTGGCATCTGAACATTAAGTAAATAATTTGCATGTTCCTGTTGTTGTAGATCCAGAAGCTGGAGTAAAAGCACAAGCTCCATCTGTTCCACCAGCATTACAAGATTCTTTAGTAGTGTAATCTGCACATTTTCCTTAATCAATACATTTGGTTCCATCTGATATACATCCAGCTAAAGCAGCAGCACATTCAGATGTTTTAGTCTTTTTAGTATCTGAACAAGCCTTTGTTTTACATGTTTTGGCTGTACCATCCCAAGCACAAGCTTTGAATTAACTATCAAGGACACAACCTGCTTATTTTGTATATGAGGAACAATCAGCCAAAGCAATACATTTAGATCCATCAGTTGTACATTTAGTAGTAGAATTAATTTAATATCCAAAGCATCCATTATGTGTTGAAGTAGAAGTAGTTGCATCAGAACATTGTCTCAATCTACAAGTTGATGTATCCTTATCAAATTAACATGTGCCATCAGTTCCTCCAATCTTACAAGCAATTTCACTATCAGCATAAGCAGAACATTCAGCCATTTCAATACAATTTGTTCCATTACTTATACATTTAGAATTGAAAGCTGAACATTCAGTATTTACTTTAGAAACTAAGTCTGTACATTAAGTAAAGAGTTGACATTTCTTTGTAGATGTAACCCAACCACAAACACCATCAGTACCAATTGAACATTATAATTATTTTGTGTAATTACTACAAGTCTTTAAAGGAGTGCATTTGCTTTCATCTGTTGTACAATATTTAGAAGCTGCTTAACATGTAGCTACTGTTTTCAAAGCTAAATCAGAACATCTATAATATTATTGACAAACACCATTATTCCAAAGACATGGTTATAAAGAAGAATCTTAAAGACATTTTACTTAAGTCTTAAGCATATCACATGTGTATGTAGATTTCATACATCCAGCACCATTACTAACACAACCTGAAATGAATGCATCACATTCAGAATCATTAACTAATGTTGTAGGTGCATCTTAACAATCTTTTGCTCTACATCCTTTTATTTATGTACCTGTAACTACAGTTTCATCCCAAGTACAACTTCCAATAGAATCTGTAGATTTTGCTGTTGAACATACTTCCTATCTTGTATAACTAGTACATGCTCCTTATGTAACACAACCATTTCCAACTCCACCAAAAGTACAAGTAGTAGAATAATCTGTACAATCTGTTTCTGAACCAACTGTCAATGGTAAATCTTCACATTTTGCTTCTGTACAAGCACTATTTTTCCAAACACATATACCAAATCCTGAAGTAGATTCAGAAGTAGCACAAACACTTTGACCACTTGCAGTGAAACTACTGCATGTTGATTAGACATCTCTACATTAAGAAGCCCAATTACAAATAAAATTATTTCCGTTTTTAACAGCAGCACAAGATGTAGAAGATTATACATCTTCACATGTAATTGTTGAACCACAACCATAACCATTAGTCTTACATCCACTTTTATATGCTTCACATTCAGCATCTGTTGTTAATGTAATAGGAGCATCTGAGCATTTGGCAGCTGAACAATTTGTTGGGGTTTCAGTTTAGAGTGCTGTACCAACACATGGTCCATCTACTGCTACATATTAAGCACAAGTAACAAAGTTACCCTTTAATTGTGAACATGTTTATACAACATCACATTTTGTTCCATTATAATGACATTATATACCATAAGCTTAACATACTGATTCTGAATAAGCATCAGCAACTAATTTAGTGCAATCTTTCACTTTACAAGCAGTTGTGGCAGTTGCTGTTGAATCATTTGTACATGATTTACCATTACCCACTGCCTTTTCACAATCTGCTTAAACTCCTTAATAAGATGTACATTCAGCTGTAGCCTCAATACAACCTGGTCTCTTTGTAACACATCCTTTCATGAAGGCTGCACAATCAGTATCAGTAGTTGCTGTTGTATTATGAGCACATGTTCTATCAATACAAGGACCTTTAGTAGTTAAAGATAAACTCCAACATTATTTACTATTTCCTGTTAATAATTTACATCCATCTTGATTTCCCCATTAACCAGAACATGGAGTAGTACTAGCAATACATCCTTTACCAGTTGTTATACAACCATCCATAAATTTCTTACAATCTGCATCTGTTGTAGCTGTTCCATTATCTTAACATCTTTTATCAACACAACCACCATTTACAGATGTATTACCTTAGCATTTTGATCCCAATTTTATACCAGTAAGTAATTAACAACTTTATGAAGTTCCTGACATTGTTGTACATGCTGATGTAATATCAACACAACTGACTCCATTAGTCTTACAAGTTGGAAGCCATGCCTAACATATTGCATCAGTATTTCCATCTGTTTTTTAAGTACATTCTCTATCTACACAAGCGGCAACACCATTTAGTGTATTATGTTTATAACATAATCTATATTCCCAAACAGAACCAACTAAGTATTTACCAGTTAAAGTTAAACAATCTTCTTGAGTACCTTAGACCTATGAGCAGCCAAATGTAGATCCATTTTAATTATTTCCATTTACACAAGTAGCTCCTGATGATGGTTTTGAAAATACACATAATTCATAGTATGAATTACATTAAGAAAATGAAGAAACAGTAACTCCAAGATGTGTATTTGCATTTGCACATGATCTTTCTACACAATTAGTTCCATCATGGAAACAGAGTTAAGCAGTAGCAGCTCCTGAATATTGGGTTGAATAAGACACTTTTTTAGCTTTGCAATCATTAGCATTGGCATTATAAGCAGAACAGACATCATCTATGCAATTATTTCCTCCAGTTGAATGTGCTTTACATGCACCTCCATGAGCAGTAATCACAGTAGGACACGTATTAGTATTTGACGGTCCAAATACACTACAAGTAGTTCCTTCACTACAAGCAGCTGCTGAACTTACTTTACCATAATGACATTTTGGATGATAGTTTTAACAGGAAGTTTCATCAGTTGGGCTTACAACATTAGTGCATGTAGCATTTTCACATACAGTACCATCTGACTTTCTTGCACAAGTAGATTTATGATCTGTACAAGCCTTTAGATCTGCTGGATTTGTAATTTAACTGCATGCTCTATCAATGCAAGTATTATTACCAGCTGTCCAAAAACATTTTTCACCATTTCCATTAACAAGATCCTTACAAGCAGCTTCTGAAGTGCCACTGTAAGTATTACAATTTCCGATTGGGACACATCCATTATTAATAAATACACATCTATTTGGTAAAACTGCATCACAACTTGCCTAATTAGTAGCTTAAGTTATACTGGCGCATGTAACTTCAGCAGTACAAGCTTCTCTTCTAGCACATCCTTTTGATAATGCTAAACAACCTGTTTAATCTAATCCAGTATAATCACTACAAGCTTAAGAACTTGGTACACATCCAGCTCCAGTTGTCACACATCCCTTTAAAAATTGATCACATTAATCATCAGTTGTATTAGAATTAGGAGCATCACTACAAGCTTTGTCCACACAATTAGGTCCACTTCTCCACCAACAAGGAGTTGTTTAATTATTCCCTTTAAACTTTCCACAAACATCTGTACTTGCTCCAACATAAGCAGTACAGAGAGCACTAGCTGCTATACATCCTGTTCCTTTTGTCAAACATTTTGCATGAAATGATTTACAAGCATCATCTGTGGTAGCATCCGTATTATCTGTACATACTGGATCAGTACATGCAGTAGTATCAGTAGCACTATTAGTATTAGTGCATTTAATAGTGAATCCTTCACATGTAGCTTTAGTTCCTTAATAACTACTACAACTAGCAATTGGTGCAACACAACCAGTTTTCTTTGTCAAACATCCCTTTAAGAACGCATCACAGAGTGTATCTGTATTATATGTAGCAGGTGCTTAATCACATGTTCTAGCTACACAACTACCAGTCACCCACCAGCAAGTATTTGAATTTTGTAATGTCACAGTCTTACATAAAATTTCTGTTTTTAGATCATTGCAAGCTACATTTTATACACATTAAGGTGTCCATTAACATGTTGATTTTCCATCACATTGACTGCTATTTGCTAAAGTATTACAAGCACCAACTTCCATACAACCACCTGTACCTGTGGCAATACATCCTGTTTGATAATTTTAACAATCTTCATTTGTAGTTAAAGAAGCAGGAGCATCTGAACATTTCTTAGGGAAACAACTACCACTGCTTGCTCCTCCTGCACACTTACCATCAGTTCCTATATATCCATCACAACTTGTTGAATCTCCAGTATAAGAAGAACAAGTTGATAAAGTCGAAACACAACCTTTACCTGTTGTCTTACATCCAGTTTAATATTCATCACATTTCTCATCTGTATTTAATGTAGCATCAGCATCCTTACAGACTTTGGCTGAGCAAGGAGCCTCAGCATCTGAAGCTCCCTTGCATTTACCATCAGATCCAATATATCCTTCACAAGTTGATGAAGTGCCTTTATATGAAGAACAAAGTCCTTTTGAAGTTGTACATCCTTTACCAGTAGTGAAACAACCAGTTTTATACTTATTACATTCATCATCAGTTGAATATGTGTCTGGAGCATCTTTGCAATCTACAACTGTACATGTTTTCCCTTCTACTACTCCTTTGCATTTACCATCAGATCCTTTCTTATTTGCACAAATAACATCATCTCCTGTTAAAGTAGAACATGCTCCTAAAGGGGACTTGACACAACCATAACCATTCGTCACACAACCAACCTAATACTTAGCACAAGCAGCATCTGTTGTATTTGTTGTGTCAGCATCTGTGCATACCTTTACTACACACTTATCTTTTCCTTCTACTCCTTTACAAAATCCATCAGATCCCTTCAATCCTTCACAACTTTCAATATCTCCACTATATGTAGAACATAATTACAAAGAACTTACACATCCCTTTCCTGTTGTTACACATCCTTTGATAAAATTATTACACTGAGCATCTGTGTTGAATGAAACATCGGCTTCAGTACATTTTTGTTCTCTACAAGATGTATCCCAAACACAAGTACCTGAACCTCCGCTACTTCCTTTTCCAGTACAATCTTCTGCCGTTTTATAAGATGTGCAAGTTCCAGGATCAACACAAAATGCTTATCCATCTGAATTACATTGCTTTGAGATAGCTTGGCACTCAGAGTCAGTTGCACCCTTATAGGCTGAACAACCTGCAAATATTTAGCAAACAGAGTCTATATAAGCACAACCTTTTGTTTTTGCACAAGTACTAGCATCACTTATTAGTCCGCAGTATCCTTCTGAAGAACTGCTTCCAGAATCTGTTTTAGAACAAAGAGAAGTTGTTGTGGACCAATTACATCCTTATTTAGCTTTGCAATCTGCTTGGGAGAGAAGCTTCTCGCAATTACATTAATCTGAGACTGCTACATCTGTTGTAGACGCAGTCAGAAGTAAAATACTTATTGTTATCAAAATTTTCATTTGATTTAAGTTAAATAAATAATGAATTTAGGGATCAATCTATTCTCCTTTTAAAGCATAGATAGACTTAACTTGTTTTATAGAATTTGTTTCAATAGTATTCTATCCAACATCTACCTTCTAGATACCGTAGCTCAATATTTATTCATAATTTAAAAACAATTAGATTTATAATTTGATTGCATAAAGAATAATATTTCTTTTGAGATACTAACATTTTAACTAATATTCAACTCTATTTAATAGAAATATTTCTACTTAACTTTAAGGTAATTGTTTTAAGACATCTATATATTTAACGTTAATTTATTCGTCTATCTGTAAATTTATCTTAGTTTTATATTAATATTTATATATACTTATCATATATCACTATGTGTAGGTTTTTAAAAATAAGAAAAAAGTGATTTGAAACTATTTATAAATTTTATACTTTTACTATTTGAAAACTTCTTATTAGACTTGTTTTACTCTATTTGCATATTTTTAATTACTCCATCTTTTTGTAATCGAAAAATGCATAAAATTTGTTTATTAGATACTATATTATTTATGAGGCTTTTTTCTTGAATAATTTTCATGTATAACCAAAATTATTTAAAGAATTAATTTAGATACTAAATTATCCAGACAGTGATCTGCCAAAGATAATAAAATAATACAATTAGTCTATTAGATAAATGATATCTAAATAATTATAGAAAATGATAATAACAAATTTTATTGACTGATCATAGAGATTCAATTTTAATTATATAAATATATATATAATTGAAATTAATTAGTTTAATTGGATTGTATAATAAAAATAGTACTATATTTAGATGAAGACCTTTTAATTACTCTCTCTAATTTTAACAGATTTGTTTCAGAATTAAGTACCTTCTATATACTAGAATCGTAAAGAATAAATAATAAAAAATATTTATACTTATATCAAATATTTATAAAACGCATTATTTTTAGTTTACTAATCAAACTAAAAAAAATGATCATCTTATTTCCAAACTGGCATATTTGTTATTTAAAGAAAAAAGAATCACTTAATTAGAATTTAAAATTAAATTATACTGATTTTTTCAATGCTATAAAATTATATTTTTTTTACCATAATGGTTTATAAATTATAATTCATTTTATATATTAATTTTTATGATTCATTACAAAATAAGTTAGACAGCTCAATATATCATATTTTAAAAATGCTTAAATTATAAAACTCTATGCATTTTATCCATAAAAATTATATAATATTTAGTTATAATAATAACTTTGCATTTCTTTTATCGAATTTTTAATGGATTCTGTATCCAGTTTTCAGCTTCTCCCTTTTTATATATTTATTTAACATAGATTCTATTATTATTAGCCTTATTATGTAAAAAGAAGTATTATATTTCAATTATTTCTCTTATTTTTAGTTATTAAATCATATAAAATATATGATAAATAGAAGAATATAATTATATTTATAAGAATATTTTGAAGACTAATGATTGATTAAAAAAGTATTTATAAATAAAAACAGGTTAAGTTGACTTAACTTGTTTCTAAATAAGTATATATATGATGTAATATCACATACTATAATTAAAATTAATAAATCTATTATTAATAATAATTGTTTTAATGATAAAAAAGATAAAAAGTGAAAAAGCAAAATAAAAAATTACTTTTATGTCTTTTTAATTAAGTTTAAAAATAAAACTAATTTAAATTATTGACATATTCATAGAGTAATTTGAAACATGATTATATGTATTATAATTATAACTATAAATGATTGTGATTAAGATTATTTTAGATTATAATTTTTTCAAATAATATATTGGAATATATTTCCAATAATATATTTCAATATTAGAATTATATAATTTTTATGAAGAATATGCAATTATCTTATGATGAATTATGCTAAAATAAATTGTTAGCTTTTACTATATTTTCTAAAGTTAAAACACCATATCCATTAATTGAAGTAAATTATAAGTTTAAATAAGTAAAGTGATACAGCTGAATTTAAATTGGCATTACAAGAACATAGATCAAGAGTTTCAACTACTTTGTATTTCTCAGTGCTTTCTACATTTACTTTTTGTTTAATATTGAAAATGAGAAATCCAATTTATGCATTGACATCTAGGTATTTATATAGATATTAATAAAAATAAGATCATCTTTTTTCGGAGTATTAAAAAAATATTATTTTGTTCCAGTTTTGCTTTCATAACCATTCTAAAAATAGAATAGACATATTTATGATGAAAAAGTAAATAAGATTGTGAAAAAATATGATTTTACTACTCCTGAATTTTAATAAGCATTTCAATAGATTGAAGCTGATGGTGGTTTAAAGAAATTTATGAAAAAGTACCTTATAGAGAAAGATGAAGAACCATAGCAACCTGCTTAACAAACATAATAATGAGAGATATTCATTTATTTTATTTATGTAATTTCAGAGTATATATATATTTATAATTTGAATTAAATAAATTATTCACATCGTTAATGAAGAAAATTAGTTAATAGATGTTAACATTAATGAACAAAAATAGCTTACAAGATAAACCATTCAATAATGACCTAAAAAAAAATAAAAGTAAACCTAAGACTGTCAATACAGAAAGACCTTAATCCAAGACTCAGAAGAATGATTTGCTTGAGTATTTTAAGAAAGAAAGGAACACTTTAACTTAAGTTGCTAACTCATCAAAGGGAATATTATAAGGAAGTAAAAGCATTGATAATTTATAACAATTAAGTTAGAAGAGTGAACGCTTAAAAACTGGCTAATTTAATGTATATATTACATATTACTCTATATAGGTTGATGTACGTATCTAAACTGATGATGGTAATAGTGCTAAAAGATAAATTTTAAAATAAAAAAACTTATCATTGGCGACTATTTCATTAGATGCTTAAAATATTGATAAAATGTTGAAAAATTAATTATCAAAATAACCTCAAACTACAAAGTAATCTTACAATTAATCTCCATAAAATTAAATCAAATAACCTATTTAGAAATAAAAAGATCAATTATTATTTGATATGCATTTAGTATTATATATAATATATCTAGCTAAAAAATACTATATGCTCTAATGAGTGTCAGAATTATTTAAATTTAAAATAGAATAAATAATCTATTTAATCCAATACTTCATCAAATCATAGATAGTCTATTGAGGATATGTTTTCTAGTTAAAAACTATTAAAAGGATCTATATAAGGATCCATATAATATTAATCATAGAAACCTAAAAAAAATGAAAGTGAATCTAAATCAACCAATTAAAGTCATATAAAAACTGAATATTCATCAAGTTCAAATTAATAATTCATAAAATAAAAGTGCAAAGAAGATACTGTATAATATAATATTAACAAATAATTATAAATAATTCTTTATTATAAATAATAAAAGTAAGATATATAATTATAATATAGATACAATTATTTATACGAATATTAAAATTAAACTACTGATGATATGTACAATTATTTAATACAATAAATAGCATGTATAGAAAGATCATTTACAAAACTTGGAAGTGGAACAGGCTCAACTGAAGTAGATTAAATATAATAAGGTATTTAAAAACTAAAAAATTTTTAGAATTAAATAAAATATGTTAATTTTAAACTGTATCCAAAAATATCCCCTATGATTACTACTTAACAATTCCAGATTTAACTTTAGATGTTTTTAAAGGAATTACATTATAACTTCAACCATTATATACATAACCTATTACAACAAAAAGAGTTGGATTAAAGGATTTTACTTTAGTTAAATGTATAGGTGTAGGTGGGTTTTCAAGAGTTTATATGGTTAGAAAGAGAGATAATGGGAAATTTTATGCTTTGAAACTTATTGATAAGAAATTCATTTTAGACAATTAAAAAGAGATTATAGTATAAAATGAAAGAGACATAATGGTTTAGATGGAGAATTAATTTATTACTCCATTACATTATGCATTTGAAACTAAATATTATATTGCATTTGTTCTTGATTATTGTGCTGGAGGTGAACTATTTTATCATTTACGTAAATTGAAAAGATTGAATGAATAAGATGCAAAATTCTATTTTGTAGAAATTTGTATTGGTATGGCTTATCTACATTCCTAAAATATTGTATATAGAGATATTAAACCAGAAAATATTCTATTAGATTTACATGGTCATTTATTATTAAGTGATTTTGGTTTATCAAAACCTGATATGTCACCAGATGATTTTGCTTATTCTTTTTGTGGATCACCAGAATATATGGCTCCAGAAATGTTAATGAAAACAGGTCATAATTATTTAGTTGATTGCTATTGTTTAGGTGCTTTACTTTATGAATTAGTTACAGGATTACCTCCATTTTATTCTCATAATACATAAGAAATATATAATTCAATTTTGACTGAAACTGTTGAATTTCCATAATATGTTCAAATATCACCAGTTTTAAAAGAACTTATATTGAGATTACTTTAAAAAGATCCAACAGAAAGATTAGGTTATAATGGTGGTATTGTTGAAATTCTTACACATGAATGGTTTCAAGATGTTGACTTTGAGGCAATTGCCAATAAAAAGTTAAAAACTCCTTACAAACCAGAACCTCTTAAATATAATTTTGATGAAGAAGAATTTAATAAAGGAGATGCTGATTTTAGAAAATAATATTAGACAAATATGTAAAAAGAATATCATGTAATATTTATTTATAAATATTTAGAATATTGATACAGCAAATTATGTATTAAAAAACTTTTATTATTCAAGAGAATCCTAAGTTGGACTTGAAAAAACTAAAAGAACAAATGAAGTTAATCTTAATCAATTAAAAAATTAAGCAATTCCTATTGAATCTTAATCTCCTGATAAAACATTGAAAGTTTTATAATAATAAAAGGGAGAATATTATTCATAATAGTCAGTACTTGCATCTCCTTAAGATGGTAAAAGAATTAATAGATAAACTGGAAAAAGTGAAGTTTATGATTATTTTAAGAAACATGATTTGTTGACAAAATCATCTCAGTTACTACATTAATCTACTAAATTAGGACATTCCTATTCAAAAACAATGTAATAAGCCCAAAACTCTTTATAAGATTTAAAAGTAAACTAATATTAATATTTTAGTAATTTAAATTATTTGTTGATTAATCCAAAGCTTTAATCTGTTCAGATAGAACAACAACTATGCCAGATTAAAACCATAAAACTATTACAGAAAGAATCAAAACAGAACAATTTGGAAATCTACCATCTCCTAAAACTACTACTAATAGTTCATTGAATAAGTTAAATAATTTTTCAAAATTATTTGTATCTGAGAAATAAAAATATAAATGAATGACCTTAATTTAATAATTTAATAATTTAACAATATTAATGAATTAAGATTATTATCATGATACCTAATTTAAAAATAAATTAAAACTTAATTCTTAAATTTAAGGAATTAAATACTAAAATTCTTTAATATAAATATAATTTATCTATTTTTAATTATAACTAAATTGCTAAATACAAAAACCAGAATAAACATATTTAGATATTTTATTATTTTATGTTATATATGGTTCTTTCTTTGTTAAATATAACATTTTTTTTCTTTTATAAAGTAAAATATTATTGGCAAAACAGAACTGTTAACTTTTTATAAAAGTTTGAGTTTGTATTAATTTATTTTATTTATAGTTTTCAATAACAACCTAATATTCAACTTTATTATATCATTATAGTACTAGCATTGATATGATATATACAACTAATAAGACAATAATACCAGAAACCATTAATTTAACAATTTTATCATTTTATTCAGGTAGAGCTACTTATTTTTAATTTTAACTACTAAAATCTTAAAATTCATTGATATCTGGAGTATAATTCTTCTAACCTAAATTTGGTTTTCTCTGTTTTATTTCATCAAATTAAAAATGTAGTGGTGTATTATTATCTTTAAATTCAAATTCCTCATTATTATTTTATTATTTGTTTATAAATTAGTCTTGTGAATTCTAGTGAATACTATTTGATGGCCAATGGGTCACTGGTTATTCAATTTAAGAATTTTTTGATGTTGTATTATATTTTGAAATAATCTTTTCTACTTCTGGATCTGGCCTATAAGGTTAGAAAGTGCTAAGGGTTGATTACTTTAATGGTTAAGTATTTTGCATATATTTAACATTGGAATATGATTATGATGGTTATATTTATGACTATGTTTAATAAATTTAAGCTATATTTGCAGGATAAATTGGAGCATGTTATCCTAATGGGATTGTTGGAATTGTTTTAATTGTTGAATATTAATGAACAGGAGCATTTTAGTGAAAGTACATAAAATCGTTATAAATTTAATATGAATATTAATATGTTCTAAGAGAAAATCGTTTTTTCATATTATTTAAATTTATAATTCCTTATCTATTGCCCAAGTTATTTAGACTAATTAATCAAATGACATTTACTATATATATTGGTTTAAGTTACTAAATGAGAATTTAGATAATTATTAATTCTTATATTTAAATTTATTTATCATCTACTTCTTTTATAATCCTAAATCTATTTTTAATTTTTTGGTCATAAAATCACTTTAATATTTTTGTATCAATTCATTATCTTATGGATGATAAACTACTTCAACAAAAGTAAAATTTATATAAATTAAGAGCAAATAATTCCAAATCTCTTTTTAGTGCTTTTATCTTTTCCTCTCAAAAAATTAATGATATTTTAAAGAAATAATGATGATTATATTTTTAACTTTAACACAATTTTAAATTGAATGATTTATAAATAAATAAATAAATATATTTTTATCAATTCTGTTAAAAAAAATAGACTTAAAATTATTATTGTTTTAAGTTTAAACTTCAGATTAAATATTAATTAAATAGCATCATTATTTTAAGTTAATAAATTAGATTGGAAAGAGTTAAATGATGATCCAATATGAAATTTTATTTAGATTTATTGATTTGAAGAACTAAAATAGAGATTAGAATTACTTATATAACTATTAGTAATATATTTAAGTAAATTTAATAATGATAAATAAAATGTTGTATTTTATTAAAATTTGGTTTGAAATTTCCTCCTCTGTAATCTTTTAATTGTTGTTTATAATATCATTATTATAATAGGACTAATTTTAAATAATTAATCATTTATCATCATTCATCCTGCTATTATTTTACAATATAGCACATTTATACGAATTTATTTGATTATTAGAAAATTATTCTTGAGATGGAGTTATTGTGAACTAGCCAGCACGAAATACAGATTAAAAAATTTCAAAAATTTAAGATTTATCAATATTCTTGTTAGCTATAATTTTGCTTAAAAATCTCTAAAGCATAGTGTCCGATTATTATTTTTTCAATTCATCATGATTTTCTGATTATATTTTTCCAATGATCTTTAAAATTTCTGAATATGGTATATTTTATTACTTAAGATATTTTAACATTTATTTTATTAGAGTTTAATAATTGGTTTGGGATTCATAATCTTATAGTAAAATTGCTTCTATGGATTTTAGTCTTGAAAAATTCTAGGTTGAACTAATTTTTCCAATAAAAAATATATAATATCTAAAATAACCATTTATACTTATTGTCATTAATTCTTCTTTTTAGGTTTCTTAATCTTTCATTATTTAACTGATAATATTCTTAATATTTTTGCAATAATCTAAAATAAATACTTTATTTTTGAAGGAATTCATCTAATAATTTTAGAAAAATGAAGAAATTCGTTCTTATGATGAAGAACAATTAAATATTATTAAATCAAAGCTATTGTCAAAATCTTGTGATATATATTACAATTATTTAAATATTTTCTATTATTTAAGTATGTTTAAATATTCTTGGTTATCTTCCAGAGTATAAATTTTAAATTTTGGTTATTAAATGAAATACTTAAGTAGTTATACATCATTTGATTAAGGTATAAATACTTGTAGTCTTTCTCCAATATTTTTTGATTTCTAGACAATCATTTATAACACTTCAATAGGTAAACTGTTTGGAGAAGAGTTGTCTTAAGAAATAACATTTAGTTATGTATTTCTGACTAGAGAATAATTTTCTTCACCATAAAGTGTTAATTATAAATTTTCCAGTTTAGGGTCCTACATATCTTCAAGAATTTTGTATGGACTATAAGCGTTATTTGAAAAGTATAATTAAGAAGTGCGATCTGATATAGTTTAATTATCAACCTCACAGCACCAAAAGAAATTCATAATTATTTATAAATTCTAATAATTGATGGAATTAAATTTATTCACTGAAAAAAGTAATTCTATTATGAGACATAAATTTCTAAATAAGAGAATTCAATCTCCCATAAAGCAATAAAATTAAGATGTAAAACAATTTATATCCATAAAAAAATTGTATTAAGAAAAATCAATATAATTCTATTTTTTTAAATAACATAGACATTAATAATAACTCTTAAAAATAGTTTTTAAATTATAAATCTATTTTAACTTATTCTTATATTATGTTTAGAAATTAACAAGATAAACTTTGATAGTTTATTATTTATAAATCAATAATTATAAATACTCTATCAATTATTTATATTATTATTAAAGTTAAATTAATGTTTAAGTTTTTATATATTGAAAATTTAGATATTTCCAAAAGTTGAATTATATAAAATTCTAATTGATTATTATTATTACTTTAATTTAATAGTAATAAAATTAAAACATCTTATTTATAAAGAATTTAAAGAAGGAAAAGATGGAAATCGATCATTATCAAACAATTTATATAATTCATTTGGATCTCTAGTTGATGCAATTATAGGAGTTATTATATAGAGTTTTAATTTAATATTGGCAGTAGAATATCGCAATGCAATATTTTATAAATGATAATCATTTAGTAAATTTTGATTTAGCTATACTTAGTTATTCTTACTATCTCCTTAATTCTTATATTTTGAGTTCCTGGGATCTTATGATTTCTTCTTCTAACTTTTTAGTTTTTTCTACTTCCTTTAAATATTAATTGTGTCTATTCTATAATTGTAATCCTCTTAAATAGCTTTATGCTTTAAAATCTTTAACAGATTGATTAATCTCTTTAACTGATGAATAAAATTACTCTGTTTACTCTATTTCAGTGTAAAGTTTTCTTTTTTCATCCTTTTTGATATCTTATTTGATTTAATGATCCTAAACTCCATTGTTCCAAGACATATTGAGTTCAATTTAACTATTCCGTTTTATACGATTGAGTGAGTAATCAGGAGTGAGTTCATGTTAAGATAATTACTTTTTCCTATCAATAAAATAGTTTTTCTCATTTGTTTCAAATCGCTTTTCTTCAAACTTCAAAATATTTCCATATCGCTATTTTTCAATTGTTCCTTAAGTCTTTTCAATTTATATTTTTTAAGATTAATTATAATATGTGTAATAACAATTATTTTATTTTGTATGTCCATGTTACAAAGCCTTATTTTATGATTAGTTGTCTTGAAACACAGCTTGACTAACAAATGTAGGATTAATGTAATCTGGATTCTTTTTACCTGAATTATATGGAGATTATGATTTAGTTGGAGTAATTGGCTTATGCATTTTTATTAAGTTCATATTCGTTATAATTTATTATTTATTATCAATTTAAGACTATTTATTAAAACTCACATAAAGGCTATTATGATAAATGATGATGTTTCAAGAGAGCCATTTGATTCATTTCCAATAGAATACTTAAAAAATACCAAAACATTTTAAACCTCTAAGTATACAATAATTTCCTAAAAAACATTTGATCTAATAAAATACAATTTTTACTCTTTAATTTTACAAAAGATATGGATAGAAAATGTTATTAATATCAAATATATCTAATTACGAAAAGGATCAAAATTTTGATAAATTATTCGATTTTGCTCAATTGGGATGAATGAATACATTCAATTTCACACTTTTTTTAATTAGTTTATGATTAATAGTTTGAGCAAAGATTTATTAATTCTATGTTGCACTAATACATTTAAAATAAGTTTAAATCCAATTAAACCAACTAGATACTAAGGAAATGAAGAATTTTATAAAGTAAAAATTATATTGAGAATAATAGGTATAAAAAATATAAATTGAAGTAGATTTAATATGGAATCTAATAAGATATATTTGATTAAACTATAAGATATTTAAAATATGATGGGGTGATAGTCTATACAATATGTAATATTTTGAAAGATAAAAATTAGAAACAAGTGTGAAGTATTTTTGCTATAAATATAATTTAAGTATAATCTATATTAACTACTTCAGAACTTATGTGAAAAAGATGAAGACTTCTTTAGTATTAGTAGTATGAGAAAATATTGAGTATAAATATGAAAATTCGAACTTTAATTTAAATTGATTGTTGCAATCATAAATATAGATGGAGACTTTATGAAGGAGGAAGAGATACTATACAATAGTATATTGGTATGATTTATACAAAATTAAAAATTATATTTAAATCTTTTTATGGGAAAAAATTATAGAAACAGATCAAAAACATCAGATACACCAAGAAAACCATTTGAAAAAGAACGCCTTGATAATGAGTAATATTAATTATAAATTAGATTGCTCATTATTGGTAAATATGGATTGAAGAATAAAAGAGAAGTTTGGAGAGTTTAACTTACATTAGCTAGAATTAGAAAGGCTGCTAGAGAATTATTAACACTTGATCCAAAAGACCCAAGAAGATTATTTGAAGGAGAAGCCTTGATTAGAAGAATGGTTCGCTTTGGTTTATTAAGTGAATAAGAAAGAAAGTTAGATTATGTTTTGGGTTTGACTACATAAAAAATGATGGAAAGAAGACTTTAAACATTTGTTTTCAAAAGCAATCAAGCAAAATCAATTCATCATGGCAGAACTTTAATTAGATAAAGACATTTTAGGTAAATTTGACATTTTTATCATAAAATAGAGTTGGAAAGAGATTAGTAAATTCACCATCATTTCTTGTTAGAGTGGAAAGTGAAAAATTAGTTGATTTTGCAGTTACATCTCCATTTGGATAAGGAAGAGAAGGAAGAAGAAAGAGAAAGAGCTCAAAAAGAAAGTAACCAAAAGAAGAATGATTATTGTTATAGTATACATTTATTAAATACATTTCTTATCTTATTTTTTATAATTATTTCTTCTTAAATCAATCAACTAACTTTTATATCAATACATAATGATGAGTTTTGTTTATTCCTTAATTTGATAACTAATCAACTTTTTTGAGGGTCTGATATTCCCCTCTGAAGATCAATCTTTTAAGAGACAATAGTTTTGTATTTTCAATCAGTACTAATCCATTTAAAATCCAGAATTCTTGATTCATATAAGTTTAAATAAAGCTACAATATTGAAAGACTCAAAAGTATATTGTTATAATTCTAAAATAAGTATTGATAAACTCATTATTATTAATTTTATGCAAAATTAAACTTTAATTTAATAAAAAGGTTAATTCTCAAAATATTTATTAAATATAGTTGTTTATTATGATAATATATAGAGAAAACTTAATCAGATGATAAATAATTTAGGAAGGCATTTAAAACAAAATTCAAGTTGTCTTTTTTGTGAATTTGATTTTATTTAGAAAGACCTTTCTTATTGAATTGATTAATATTTGGAGATTGGGTGAAATTTTTATTTTATGCTTAATGGTTTTATGATAAATCAATCCTTCAAACCCACATAATAAATCTCATTTAAAATACCACAAGTATTTCCAGGTGCTAATCTTATATATCCAGATTCCCCCCAAGTAGTTCCAAAAGATGCTTAAACAAACCAATTATCTGATGAATCATAACCAACAGCTAATGCAAAATAATTTGCTTTGCTAGTAGCAGAACTACAATCAGAAAATATACCAGAATCATAGAATTACCATTTACTGGCCTCAACTTCAATTGATAAAGGATGTTCAGAAAGATCATTTTTGAAGGATAAAATATTCATTTCAGAATCCCCCCAGCGTGATGTGATCTTCCAAGGTCCTTTAGAACTTATTTAACAATACTATACTAAACCAGTGTATGGATACTATTATTCAGTATATAATCCATAAGCCCACACATAAAACAATGATCCCCAAACATCATTTCTACGAAAATTAGGATTACATCCATCATATCTGTAATTACAATCCATAATTTATTGTGCTGATAATGTTATAGATAATCCTTAGACTATTGCATATTCTCCTTCTGTTACACTAGTTGCTGACATTGCATAAGAAGAAGGACAAGATCCTTAATTTTTAACTTTTACCAAACCTCTCCAATCAACTGAATCTCGTTTATTTTCTTTTTAAATTTTTTCAGAAGATTTATGAATATTGCTTCTTTTAACTTTATCTTAATCATTTAATTATTCAGATGATTGAGTACTCAAATAAAGTCTAATAAATTCTTCATTTGTGATAGTCATAAATTGATTTTCCCCCATTAAATAAGTAACGTCACTTCTTTTGTTATGTTGATCAATCATTTATTTATTTTGATAATAAATGGTTTATCTGTATATTTTCTCATCTCCGTAATAACTTTTTCCGTGTTTCAAAGCCCATCTTTCAAAATCAGAAGCAGAATCTAAATTTACTTGGTAGAAACCCAAACCAATTAGTAGAGTCGTCAATGTGGCTGCAATTATATTTTTCATTAATTATATTCAATTTATTTTAATAACCCAAACAATATAATTTAAATTATTATTATATAGAAAATCTTTTTTTTCTATAAACTCAATTTAAAGTAATCGTGCCATAATTTAAATTAGTTAAACATTAACCTTCCAAAAGCATCACTAATATGACTCTTTACAAAAACTACTAAGAAATTTATTTTATGACATCATAAATGGTGTCAACCAAGGGGCTGTCCCTTTCGATTCCCGGACCTATCGTTAGTGTTCTACAATAACCAGGAACGAGTGTTGACAATGATGGTCGGAAATTTCCTAATAAAGCAAGGAGGGTAAAATTTAAACTCTCGCAACATGGGCATCCCTCAAAAGACCCGTTCGAGGCTAGATCCTCGGAGGAAGATGTTCATTTTTATAAAATATTCAGTTACATAAAATAATCAATATATTAGTTGTATTGTTAATGTTCTGATCATTAATCTGTTTCTTAAGTTTTCTTGTTTGAACAAAACTAAATTTAAATAATTTTTAAATGAAGATTGTCGAAAATATTGTTGAATTATATTTCGTCTATCAGAATGGTTTTTTTATATAAAATAATTTTATAAGTTTGAGTTTAATAGATTATTTTAATTTAAAATATCATCATAATGACTTCATTTTTTTAATATTATTATTGTATAATTTATTTATTGATTAATATAATTCTTGTTTATAATTTTTTACATTTAATTCAGTCATCCAAGGAACTATATCCTCTTCATCTATTATATAAACTTATTATATATTTAAGGCATCTTTCATTTAATTTTATTGTTCCATCAAAGAAGATCTTTTTCTTCTTAGTAAATTTAAATTTAAATTGCATTCTGTTATAATTTTTGATATTTCTTTTCAAATAATGCTTAATCAACTAAATTTAAATCCATAATAAAGTAAAAAGTGTACTTTTTAGGCAGGATATTCTATGACTAAAATTATGTAAAAGACTTAAATCTTTACAAAAATAATAGAATACATAATACTATTGTTTTGATATAAATTAATTATATTATTATTATAAGTCTATAGATTTTTCATCCCTTAAACATAAAATTAGACAAACTTCATATTATATTTTTGTTATTAAAAGCATTCATTTTTTAATTTTATATTAAATAATAAATCCTTATATACATTTGTTAATTTTAATTTAATTTCATTAATAAAATGAAACAAGTACTTAAATAATAGATTAATATACTTAAAAAGAATAGTATGTAGCTAACTAAACTTAAAATAATTATTCATTTTATAATATTCAACCTGATAGAATTGAATAAAATTATTCTTTAATAATCTAAACTTTAAATTTGATATTACTTGACATATAAAATATTTAGAAACAATTTTTTATAATACTATATATTTGTAGTTTATCAATTAATTAAACATATAATAACTTATAATAAATTCAAAAGCATAAATCATTTCAAAGCATATAAAATTTGAACAAACATGATAGCGTTTGCTACAATTATAACTAAACTTAAATCGCAATCTGTAATCTTTCCATTTAGTATTGATTTGATTTTGTTTTTTACATCTTAATTTAATTGCATTTAAGAATATGAATAATGATGATGAAAATAACCTAATAAAGATTAGGTATAATTGAATATGGCTGTACTTGTTTCTTTATCATAAGCAGTTTCTTCTAGATTTCTAACAGTTTAATAACGTTTATTAAGTTTTTTTGCTAATTTAGGATGGTAATCTCTAATATTACCTAAACAATTTTCACTCCAAGAATAATCATAAGTACACATATTAATATGTTTAGAAACATTTGCTATATTTTATTCATAATTAAATGAGATTTTAGTTTTTTGATTAAAAATTAATAGTTCACATTTCACAATAGTATAAAGAATCAAACATTAAATCATTTATTATCTTGTCCAGATGGTATTTTATAAATTTGGTTCATCACTGGGTTATCTACTCAACAAATTTTCCTAATTTACTAATTAAAATTAATCCAAATTATCAAATTCTTAACATAATTTTATAATTTTTGATGAAAGTTCAACATAAGGTTATTCTAATTATTTATTCTAAGCATAATTAATAATAAATTAAATAATATTATTAGATAATTGTGTTGTTTGAGTAACTTTTTTAAAAATTTAGAGTGAAATTCTTAAATAATTAGGAAATTATAATTATAATATTAGACTATTCTAAAGTGGATAATTGAAATTGTTGAGTTTGATAAATATTTTTGAATATTTTAAAATAAGTTATTGTTTTCTATTCAATTAGGATATTTCTTAATTTTAGAATTCAGAACATTCCTAATTTGTTACAAAGTCTTAAACATGGATAATATTGTATATATTTTGCTCAATTAACTATAAATCATCTTTTGATATTGGTTGGCATAGTTATAATGATTATGTCTTATTACTTTGAGATTCTAAATAATTGATTAGATTTTAGGGAATGTAATCAGGTATTATTTCTTAATCAGAACATTCAATTTAATGTTCACCATAACCAATACTTTAGCTATTCAACTATTTGATCATTTTTATCATATTAAAATTTCTTAAATTTCATGTTTTATAAAGTGCTTTTTAACTAAAAAATTTGAAGTACTTATAAGAAATAGCCAGATTTATATTTTATTTCTTAAATAACTCATTATTTAGTTTAATTATATTATTAAATTGAAAATCCATTTAAAAATTGAATAAGTAAAACTACAACAATCATTAATTAAATAATATGTAATCTTAATGATTAATTATGATATATCTATAAATATTTATAGTATTTGATAATTTGATATTATAAAGTACTTAAATAGATTTCATGAAAAAATTAATGTTTTCTTGTTTTCATTAAATTTCTAATTCCTTTGAATTATAATATCATTCATCTAATCTATAATAAAGTAGGATATTTAAGATTTATGTAAGACTTCATTAATATACATGAGAATCATGTGATTTTAATGAGAAATAATATAAAATTTTGTTATCTTGTTTTTATATCTATTGAATTTGGTATTGAATCAAGAAAATAGTTTTAGTTGATCATCTTATAAGTGTTATTTCATAGTCTTAAATAGAATTAGTAATTATTATTAATAATTAATTTTCTTCGTTAATTAAAATGAATTTAAATAGGAAACATGAAGGATTTAGTTCGGATGATTCAGTTGATATGAGTGATTACAAAATTGAATCTTCTAATAAACAATCAACAATCAGATATTCAAATTCAAAATCATCATCATCAGATGAAAGTTTAACTGATATGATAAAAAAGAAAAGACTATAGATAAATAAGAAAGTATATGGAAAGGAAGAGTTACAACAACAATAAGAATTAGATGATGCTACATTTGATCTATCTGATACTTGTAATAAGAAATACTTAAATCATTAGATAACGATTCTAATAAGTTCAAAATTGGAAATGAATCAACACTTGAATCAAGAATAAAGAAATTAGAATAAGAATTGAATACTAGTGTGAAATCTACTCTTTAAAGAAATTATTAACATAATCAATCTGCATCAATGACATCAGTTGATTCATTCTCTGTTGATTTTAAGTAATTTTAATAATCAGACATTAAAGTCAATCATTATAATAATAGACTTGAATCACTGAGATCTAAAAATTAAGAACCTGCTATTGAATGGAAAAGTAATGCATATTATAATATATATAAGAGGGACGTAAGATAGAAGAATTCGATTTTGAAATTTCAAATCTTTAATAAGAACTTGAATCATTGAAAGATAGTCTTAATAAAGAAGAGAAAGAATAAAATAAATAGAAAATAAAACTTAAACATTAGTTAAAACAATATACTTAATCAAATTCAGAAGAAGATGAATAAGAATATAATGAAAGAGTTTATGAATTACCAGTGTAATAAAACTAATTAAAAAATAAAAAATTAACTTCAAATTCAAAAAAATCATCTCATCATTCTGCTTCTGATAATTAAAATCAAAATTAAATTTAAAATACTAACTTTAAAAAAAAATCAAGAACTGAAGTTGAAATTATTGATGAATTACCTGAATAAAATTCAAAAGATTAATATTAAGGTAATTATATTATAAATTTATTTTTTAGAAGATAATTCAAATGATTCTGATAGTAAAAATTAAATAGAAGAAGTACATAAATAAAAACATAAAAGTCATGCTTCTAAAAAGTAAGGTTCTCTTCAAAATTTACCTATATCTGCAATTGAATTTAAAGAGAAGGATGGAAATGATGTTAGTATAGATGTAGTTCCTTCAAAGCTTAAATCAAATAGTTAATTACAATAAACTGAAAATTAATTTCCTAATACTTTAATACTTCCATCAAAAACTTCTTTATAATGTGATGTTTCAAGATTATATAAATTAAATAAGGAAGTAGAAGTTTTGTAATTATTCAAATTATATAAAATAGATAATAAATTGAAAAAATAAGAGAAAAATTAAAAAAGTCAATCAATAAAAAAATGAATACTGAAAAAGTAATTGAGTAAATTAATTCTCTATTCTTAGACGTTATGATCCATCTTTCACAATGTAATCTAAATCAAAAATAATGAATAAATCTGGAAAACTACATTGTCCTAATTGCACTTACCTTCTAAATAAAGGAATGAGTACAGCTTATTGTCATTGTAATAAATGAAACCTTTTGAATTTTATTATTAATTTATCTTTAAAATTTATGACTGAAAAGTATTAATTACCACTTTAATAACTTTATGATCCTATTATGATAATGTTTTAATAAATAGAAGGTTACGAACTGCTTTTTTAAGAGTTGGAATCAAGACAAAAAGAATCTAGAAAGAATAAATTTATCATTCAAAAATTTATAGCAATGCAAGATAAAAAATAAGTAATATATCATATATATTATTTAATAATTAGAGAAAGAGAAAATTGAATTTGATACATTATATTAGAAGTCTAATTTGACTAGAGAATAACATAAGCATTTAATTAGTCAAGAGATAGAATTTGATTAAGAATTTTATTAAATTTTTAAAATCTTAGATGAATAAGAAAATTTAACAAAAAAACTTATTAATTATGATGATCCATAAGGATAAGGAATATCACAATTAAGAGGATCACTAACTGAAAATATTGATATTATTAGATCAGCAGCATTAAGTAAAATAATTGCTTATTTAAAAAACATAGTGAAATGATAACTATTGATAAATTAAAAGATATTAATAAACTATTTCAAAATAAAGTAAATGATCAAATCATTTTTGTATTAAGATATAAATTTAGCAATCAACTAATACATCTTTTAGCTGGAATCAATTCAATGGATGAATAATCAATTATATCCTTTTTAAAACACTAGATTCTCTAATACAGTAAAATGATTTCTTAATTAAGATAGTCATTTAATTAAACAGAAGAAATATTTGAAAAGAATGCATCTTCAATCTTTCCTTAAATTATCGATAATATATGTTGTGATTACGCATAGTAATTAGATGCAACTTTAAAATTAGTAGAAAGCTATTTTTTATGTATTTATTGAATAATAATAATATTAGTTTATGAAGTAAATATTTATATCTAATAAATTATCAATTTCTTGAAATCTAAGAATACTTAATTGTAATTCAATAATGGATTAAATAAGTTACTATAACTTTGTTCCTCTTAAAAAATTAAAAGTGTTCAAATTATGTCTCATAATTTATAAGTTATAAGCTTTAAAATAGCTTAATTTTCATCATATTAGCCTTTAATAGATTATTTAGTTTAGATAAATGATTTTTAAAGAAAAATAAATCAGAAGAAAGATAAGAAATCTTATCTAATATTTGGTAGTCTTTTTAATAGCTAATTCAAATGAAATTAAATTAGAATAGTTTTAATAGATCATCAAAGATATTTTCAATTAATGCTATATATATATATTTAAATGAATTGCAAAAGATGAAAATTCTAGAAATTTAAGATACAATTGATAATTATAATAAAGAATGTTAGTAGCTTTTGGGTGATTTAATTTAAAAATTGAAAATTGAAAATATCAAAAAAACTGCTTAGAAATTAAAAGTTTAATAAAGAGAAAATAATATTTAATTGTCAAAGGATTAATTTAAAAAGTTTTTGAGATAAATAGTTTAATTAGATGAAAATGGATTAAGAAATGATTTGTTTTTTGAAATTGATTTAATTATAAATGAATAAATTTAAATCTTAAATATAGATAGATATTGCTGAAAGTAATAAATTATTATAATAATAATTAGCATTTACAAAAGAATATTATGAACCATTATATGAGAACCTATTTAAATATTTAAATAATTCATAAAATGAATTTACAACAGAAGTCATTTAGCAATTATGTTTATAGTATTCAGTAAATGTTAAGGATATCTATAAAATTCTAGTTTATATAAGAGATCCTGCTTTTTATAAATTAAATATAATGAATTTTTTAGAGTTTGTGATGTGTAATATTTGTATATAGATATATCAAATTTTTGTATTAAAAAAAAACTCTAGATTATTGTTAGATCAAATTTAATCTTCTATTAATAACTACAGAATAACTGTATGATAATAATAGCGGGAATAAATAAATATTATTCTACTGAATAATATTTATTAGTGTTTTCAATTAATTTTAATCGTTAACAGATGAATAAAGAAAATGAAGTATTTAATTTGGCTGATCCAATTTGCAAAGCTCATCAAAATAAAAAGGTAAGAAAAGCTTAAAAATTAGGCAAAATATAAAATTGTTGGTGTTCCGTTTGCAAAACCAAAGTTTAACTTGACTGATTTAGTTTGTTCCAAATGTGCAATTGCTTTAGTTAGTTAAGGATATAAGGTAAACTTCATTTTAGAAATAGGTTGATGATATTGAGTCTGATTAAACATAAGTTAGATAAGAATAAATACAACAGTTTCTTGAAACAATTTCATAAACATTTTTAACAATAGATCAAAGTGAATAAAGTCTTCTTGAGAAAAAGGAGGATTTGGTTCGATTTTGTGAAAAATAAAAAGATAAAGTACGAGAACATTATCATATAATGACAACAATTTTAGATCACAAACTAAAAGAATAAATTGATTATTTAAATGAAATGTAAAGCAAAGCTTTAACTATGTTTGAATAAAAGTAATAAGAAATTAAGGAGAGTCACAATGAATTACTATAAATGTATAGTGATATTGAAGTTAATCTTGATAATATAATTCTATAAATTGAATTACTACCATATAAATAGATAATGGGTCAATATAATAAAAGAGTGTAAGATATATAATAAAGTCTTGGTAAAATGGAGACTTAGAATGTTTATTTGGGAAGAGTATATAAAAAGGCAACAGATTAAAAAATACTTGGAGGTTTATTTGAGGATAGTGAATTAGAGATAAAAATAGTTTAAACATCTCTTTTGAAAACAGAATAATAATAGGGATAATCTGTATCAAGGTTAATGTCACCTTAATCAACTCAAGTTACAACACCAACAAATTAAACTCCTGATAAATAAAGATCAAATAGTTAGCCAAGTAAATTCTTGGAGATTTTGAATAAAGTTAATGAAAATTAACTAAAAACTAATAATTTCTATACATAATTATTGAGAAGAGATTCTTCATTTGATCTAAGTGAAAAATATTGTTCACCTTCATTCAAAAAATGAATTTTTATTACTATATATATATATTTAATAATTATTTTTATTAAAAATTTAATTAGAAATTGAAAATAATTTAATAACTAATTTAATTTAGATCATTCGTAACTTTTACGTTGACCCTAGTTTTTCCAACGAGGTGGTGTTGGTGGCCTTTTTTTAAGTGTTTCTTCATCTTCAATCCAATTATGAGCATTTAGATTTTATGGATATATTAATTTAGGAACAATCTCTAAATTTCTTTTTAAAATAAGTACTGCTCCTGCATTTTTATGTCTACCACAATAATCAGTAGCACTAAATACAGTCAATAATTGACCACCTAAATATATAAGAGAATAATAATACCTGCAAATCTTTCAAATCCATCCATAACACATTCATGAGCTCGAATTATAAGAGAAAGACTATTTTTTATTAAAAAATTAATAACTCTATCAGGACCAAATTTTACAATATTTCCAGTTCCTGCAGGATCTCTTATAATATTTGGTTAGATTCCAAAATCTTAATCAGAATCAGTAGGATCAGACCATAAAATATCTACAACTAATTATTATTCTGGAGTTGTAACTTCATGTATTACTTCAAGAGGTCTTTATAGATTTTCAATTTCAGCAACATAATTTAATTAACTACCTATACCACCATGTAAACAGATTATTTTATCTTCAACAATAGCAGCTAATGGTAACCATTCAAATAATCTATTAACTCTTGCAAAAACAGAATCATCATCATTTGGATCCTCACCTAATCTTTATGCACATTCTTCTGAAAATCCAAATCCATTATTAATCCATTTATCTTCATGATTTCCTCTAATTAAATGAATAGATTCTGGATATCTGACTTTTAATGCTAAAAGTAAACAGATGGTTTCAAGAGAGTGGTTACCTCTATCAACATAATCTCCTAAAAAGAGATAATCAAATGCTTCAATATCACTATCCTTACCATCAACAAAAGGCGATCCCCATAAATCAAAGAATCTCATTAAATCTGAATATTATCCATGAATATCCCCAAAAATCTTTATTGGAGCTTTGCATCTTAATACCATAGGTTATTCTTTGATAACTGCCTCAGCTTAATCACAAAGCATATTGATATGTTATGCTTAAAATAAAAATTTAGCATTTTCTTGAAGGTTAATAAAAGTCTTTGGTTATAATAATGTATTAATAAACAAATGAGCTATATTGTTATCTTAAGCAGATTATGGAAGCCTAGATTTTTTATTCTAGACTTTTGAGTCTCTACTTTCTTCAGCAACAATAGCTTAATTAATGAACTTAAAAGAGGGTTTTTCAACTTGATTTTATAAAAATGGTTTTTATTATTTTTAAGTATTTATTTAACTATTAGGTGTTCCTTTTTTTTGCATCAATGAATTATTTAATGAAGAATTGGATGTATCTGTTGAAGCAGGACTCATCTAAGGTGAAAGTGATTGAGGGGATACACTAAATAAATTTAGAGAATATACTTTCTTTAAGCTTATTAATATTAAGCTAACTTATTAGTTAAAGGTTCACTTGGTAATAGTAATTTATTCAAATTAATTTTAGAAATGATATCAGTTGGTATATTTGGTGAATCTAATTCGAATCCACCATAAACATATATATTGGTATCAACCAACCAAGAAGAATGTCTGAATCTCTAAATACTATTAAATTTAGACCATTCAGAAGTTTCAGTGTCATAAACATCAATTGTGAGCATTTCACCTACATTCCCTGTTCTACCTCCTATAACAATAAGCATGCTATAGACAAACAAAGTAGAATGTTAATATCTACCAATTGGTTATTCTTTATCAAGTTTATATGGGGCTCTTACCCAATCCCATCTTCCATCTCTATGTCTTCTTAATCCCCATGCATCATTTAATGCTTATTAATCATTTGAACGACCACCATATGCTACAACCATTCCATTTGCACTACCATTTGTACAAATACTAGCTGAATGATATACTCTAGCTATTGGTTATTCAGATTTGCATTCTAATCTCACCCAAGTAATAGGACTCTTTTCAACATTAACACACCCTTATTTTTAATGATTAATTCATACAACAATCATTAACTGGTTCTTATCCTGTATTTCCTCCAAATGCAATTAAAAATGGTTTAGTAAATGTAAGTGTATGTCCATACCTTCTTCCTGGAGTTGTTCCAACTACTGGTACTACAGTCCATTATCCAATATCATCTGCTGATCTTAAATCTAACAAATATAAATCATCTGATGCTAAACTACCACCTACCATAATAAATCAATTCTTATACCTCCTGTAGCTCCACCATAAATTACTATTTAATTTATATCAACACACACTGCTGCATGTGCTGCTCTTGGGTTAGGTGCAGTTCCCTAAACTAATTTTTTTATATTTTTAATTACCTTCAATCCTTTTCCATTATTTAGTTTGCATATCAAATGAGAATGTGTCACCTGTAATGTTATATTTCCCAGTATCACCAGTTGCACCTGAATTAATTTAATTCTCCTTACCACCAAATAAGATCGCTTTTCCCTTTGCAATATAAGTAATTGTATGTCCAAACCTAGCTAATGGCATTTATCCAAAAGCATCAACCTTTTCAAAATTATTCATTTTAATAATTATTTTGAAATTTAAAATAAAAATAAGACCTTTTTAATATCATTTAAACTTTTTCTCCATTTAATTCATTTATAAATTCTTATAACCATTTTCTACCCACATAAATTCATATTATTTCATAATTCATTCCATCATCCCAAATCAAATTAACTCAAATTTTCTTATAGGATTTTTTAGTTCCTATAATTTTTACACAAAATTAGTAAGTTGATCTATTATTCTAGTTAAAATAAACTCAATTCAAAAAATGTTCTTAACATCTATTCTCTTAAATTACATTAAATTAGATCTAGTTCAAATTTTTTATTCAAGATTTACTAACCATCTCATTTATATACTTCCATTTATTCTAATCAAGAATGATATAATATATAGATATGCATCAAATAATATTAATATTTATAATAGAAAATTTAAAGTTAAGACTCTTATATTCTAAATTAAATATCTATGGATCCTGATTTGTTCTTATGTTTTTATTTTCATTTGAACATTAAATCTTGGTAATCCACTTCATTCAACTTGTCTGTATTTCTTTTTAATTAATTAAATAAATATAAGTAGAAGCTAAATTCAATCAGATTTTAAAAGAACATCTAACATAGATCCTGGAGCCTAAGAGATGCCATAAGAAGGAGTGCTGAACTTTGTTAATAAATACTCGTTAGTATTCACCCAAGAGTCAAAGCAGTCTTCCTAAATAATTTATATTACTTATATAATGCGTCGGTGAGTCTTTCTAATGATATAATTAATCTTATACCTTATCTTTTTTTGCTATTTCATGTTGATAATTTAAAATTTTATTTTTATTAATGAATTTGTTAGATTTTATATTTATAAGTACTCAATATATATTTATTTTCCTCCTGAATATTAGAACATATTAATTTGGATTTTAAGTGTTAAATATTTGTTTGTAAGTTATCAAATTATAAAGTAGAACATAAATAAGAATTTGTTTATTTTTTTTCAATTTACCTACATCGTTAAAATTTTTATTTATGACTACATGAATTCTGTTAGATCTACTTTATTTATAGTATTATTAATTATACACCTTTCTAAGAATGAAACCGAATTATATAATATCATAAATAACGGTACCAATAATATTATAATAATATCAAATTTCCAAACAGTTAAAATGAAAAACTCATTATTATCACATAAATATTGTCAATAGTATTCTTTAGAAATAAGATTATTGATTTACAATAACTTCATAGGATATTAATTAAAAAAATACTTATATTTTTATCTCTAATAATTTTGATCATTATTGAAAATATTAAACATGATTAAGTGAGTGATATTTAATTTAACTGATCTTTTAATACAATTCAATCAAAATATTTATATTAAAAAGCATATTTAATATTTAAAACTTTTTACAATTATTTTAAGTAATTAAGATAAAGCGCTTATAAATAACTTTAGATTTTTTATTAATTGACAGAATTCAAACATAATGAAAAATATTTAAAATAAATATTTCTCTAATCTAAGTAAATATTATATATTTCTCTAATTCTATATTATATTAGATAAATTATATTTTAAAGAATTAACTATAAAGAAAAACCAATAGAGATTATAAGAAAATAAAGAGAAGATTAGTTTGAATAAGAAAAGTCATTTATTGATATAAATAAGAATTATAAAAAGATTGCAAAGATTCTTAATTGGAAATGAATGGTTTTCAAGTTGGAATTATTAATAGTTTTTTTAATTGAAACTCTATAATAATAAGAAAATAAATTTATAAGCATTTTTAATTATTTTTATACATATTATATTTATTTTATAGAAAATGGGTAATAGTAACAAAGTTTAACAGAATGTTATTCATATTGAATTTATGACTGCAAAATAAAAAATACGGAAAGATAAAGCCTTAATCAAGAATAAAGTTGATTAAAGCAATAATGAACATCTTTAGGATATAATATGCATTTAAGATTTAACTTAGTATTATGAAGTTGACTTTAGATAAACAATATTAACATCAGATGAAACTATTCACGTAAAGGTAATTTATATCTATAAGAAAGAAAATTGTTGATCTTGTTGTTAATCCAAATTCAAAGACTCCAAATAATTTAATATAAATCAGTGAGTTCTTTAAATAGAATGTCAAGTCATTTTAGATATTTTTCAATAATCAAATGTTCTCTCAAGATGAGTAATAATATTAATTTGCTTATGAACCACTCTATATTGAAGTTATTTATAAACCAAAACATTGGATGGAAAAAGCTGTAGAAAAATTTAAAACTTATAGTAATAAGATTATGTCAGCTCTTGGATTTATTTCAAAGTTTGCTTATATAGCTATCCCTTTATATACAAGTTTATCTGCTTTATAACCCTTTTTAATGCCTACTCTAAAGACAGCTAAAGTTGCTTTGAGATCAACTTAAAATCCTTAAACTCAAACAGCTCAAAGTGTAGTTAAGTTTTTGATTAATACATTAAAAAGAGCATCATATATTGCTGCTCCATTATTATCTATAGTGGCACAATATATGCCAATGTCAAAAACGATGGTTGCAGGTATAGGTCTATACTTAGGTAAAGGAATGTTATGGAATGTAATCAAGTTATGTATAACAATATTTTGTCCTTTTTTGGCACCATTACTAATGATATTTGGATGAGTAAGTTTATTCATTATAAATATTATAATATTTATTTTTATAACTATATTTTATATTTTAATTAAGAATTAAAGAACTTTCGAAAAAGGATATATTATATTAGATTATTTATATAATATGATGTCTTATAAATTAAATACTTTGTGATATTATCAAATTGTTCTATATTTGCATCTTCTAATTTAATCATTTTCTATAATATCCTATTTAACCATTTTCGATTTTAAATTAAAATATTCAATCATGTTTTAACCTATTTAGTTTTAAGTCATAATTTAGGAATTATATTCTTATTAAAAGTACATAAATTATAAATAAGAATCATCCTCTTAATTATATGTATGAAATATTTTTGGAGTTATATTTACTTGAAATAATTATCCATTATAGTTTATAGCTTGTATTGAACTTTTAATTTGCTAATGAGCTCCTTAAAACATTCCTCTTATTTAACTTATAAATTATTGATTGTCATTAGAAAAACACCATGGTAATAGTCCTGTTGAATTAATATAATCTTGCAATATTTAGTCATTGATTCCCATTAATTACAAGTATTAGGTATTAATTGACTTTATCAAAGTAGTTATTTTGCCTTTTTATTTCTTTTATATATAAACTGCAAAAGAGTTTTTAATGCTGTTTTCATATTCCTTAATTTCTTCCTCAGTAGAAACAGTGAATTTATTTTTTTACAACATATTGAAATGAAAAGACTCAAATAACTCTCCTAAAGATGGATGATATTTTTCTAAGGTGGTTTTTACTATTTAGAGAGGAGTAAAGGGTCTATCTATTGGCTCAAAATAAAATAAGTAATTATTATGATGTTTAACATACTTAACAATTCGATAATTATAAGAGATTGGATCTATAGATAAAGCACCTAATTAAAGATTAGAATCCAATTAAATTGGAATCAAAATATCAGATTCAAGTCTGAATGTTATATTTAATGGTATATAAGCAGGGATTTATTGATTAATTTGAATAACTTACTTAAGTTTAGTTACATCTATATCACTACCAAATTTGAATTCTATAGTATATTAATTTCTTCTTTTTTCCTTTTTGATTGATTTAGATGAACAGATGATTTTTTCTTCTTTACCTAATTTTTGATTATATAGAAAATTAGACATATGTAATATGTATTTTAATTGATAATATAATTTGTAAATAGGAATAAAATTCTTAATAAAAGGTTTCTTATTAACATTAAAATGTGAAGTATTAATTAATTCATTAAAAAATTAATTATAATATCATTATTACTGAAAAAACTTTCATTTTTTTTAATTTATGAATTTCTTTAGAATAATGTAAGTAAATAAAACTATAAATAAGGGAATTTAATTTTTATATTATTATCTATATTTCATTCTTAAGATCTAAGCATGGCAGGAAGAACCGGTATTTAATTAGCCATATCTTCATCAAATTCAGGTTAAAAATTAGATTTTGGAGATTCAATATCAGAAAATTATAACTGTAATTTCATTGGACTATCTTAAAAGATGTTTTCTAATTTTGAAGTGTTACTATGCAAATTTTCGAATAATTCTAAAATATCTTCATCAAGAATATCAAGAATCTTTTTATCAACTTCTGAAATTTCATCTTTCTATTATATTTTTACATATGCTACGAATGCTTCTTATAATCTCATAAATTCAGGTTTTTCATCTTAAAGTATAACCTTATATGCTTATTTTTATTCTACAATTTTCATTTTCTTATGGAAATCATCTCCAAATAGAGATTCAGGAATAATGGGTTTAGGTAAATAATTAAATAGTTTTTATTACTATTCATTTAATAATATTAATTTTAATCTATCTATTTCATATACTTTTGATATCAAATTAGCAATATCTAATTTGTTCATAAATTTTTCAGTTGCATAATTAATAAGTTATTTCTCTTTTTTTCTACATCCAAAACTCATTATTATAATATCTCTCATAGATAAATTTAAAGATTATTTCCTCTTTTTTAATAATTATATCATCTATTTATAATTATTAACTTTATCAACACTTTTAACGAAAACTGATTTACTCATTGATTTTTATCCTCCAAGAGAACGTTTGCTAGTATAAGACTTTCTACTTTCAAGATCAAATTATTAAGAACCTCTAACATTTACTTTTGTTGGTGAACCAGACTTTTTCATATTTTCTTTTATTTCATCTATTGAATCTGAACTTTATTATGCTTATAAACCTTCCTGATTACTTTCATTTTCAAATCTAAATAATTTATTAGCCATCTGCAAATTCATGAAGGTTGATGTTACTGGCTGTAATAATGCACTCATGGCCAAAAATAAAATTTGCCATAGACCACCAACATTACCAAAAATATCTTATAGCTTTTAATATTCTCTATTATAAGATGCTTATCTTGAATCTAAATTTATTATATGTTAAACAATAAATTAATTATTATAATTATCTTGACTTTCTCTATTTTATGATTAAACTAATCCATATTCTGTTTAAATATCTTCCATTATATATCCAATATCTGTATCAGATTGAGTAATCTTGAAACTCTAAAATATAGATTTTGATGTTGAATTTGAAAATGTGGTATATTGTAAATTAATTATGTCTTTGAATGGAGTCCCAGGATTTTTCATTTAAACTAAATTATCAATTAAGTGAACTGCATAATACCCTGTTTATAACTCTTTCCATATTTTTTCTTAAGGAGCACAATCAGTTTTATTTGTGGTATTTTTACATTAAGCGATTGTTATCTATAGATATTAATATACTGTTCCTTAAACAGTCCCTTAAAGTTACTATAGGTTAGAAAAATATACTTACAGGTGGATTATTTTGCCACTATTCTACATTAAAACATTGAACAAAACCAAGTTTAATTTTTGAAAAATATGCCTTTTATAAATCTGTTACAAAATGTTATTAACCACAAGGCTCAGTTGGGTATATAGTACAACTATATAGAATATTTATTTACTTTTAGGATATCACAGTTTTGTTAGTGGTTGGGTCTATGGATCTGACTCTTTTACAATTTTATACAGTCATTGTAAAATGAGTTCCTAGTGTTTAAAGAGATCCTAATGATATATTAGCCATCGTAATTCCAATTGTATAATTTTTCATCTACAAAGAGTATGCCTTACTTATTTTTAATTATTACACTTGTGTCCACAACTTGTTCTTCAGACATTGTTACTCTAGGCCCTGTTTGAGAGTATAACTCATCCAATTATATAATTGTATAAAGAACACACACCACTGATATACCAACCGTAAACAAAAATCCTAAGGATGTTGTAAATTTTTCTTGTTTGAGAATTTTAAACGCAGGAGGCTATCCGAATAGGTCCATACTTCCATATACTTTTTTAAAGCAAGTTTAAGTTTAGTTTTAATTCTTTTTTTGGAATTTGAGCATTTATTTTAAAAAATCTAATTTGTTTTTACTTAAGACTTAAACTTTGCATTATATTTGAAAACTTTTATCTTAACCAATATAAAATGAATTAAAATGATATAATAATATTATTGGATTCCCCAAATAATTAATTATTTTTGATATTTATTTAAGTTTTTTTTAGAGTTAATGCTGATATTTAACATAATATTTTAATAGAAATTAAGAAATATGATACAAAAAATTAATAATAAAGAACAAATTATTTTAACTTAATATTTTTCATAAATAAATAAAAATAATTAATATCAAGTTAATATTTCTAGATTTATAAACTTTAATAAGATTCATTATATCACTACCTAAATAATAATAAATAAATAATGTATATTATGATCATTTATACAATTATTCAATTGTAATTTAATTAGAATTAATTTAAAATTTCAATTGTGATGAAAATCCAAAATTTTTAATCTTAATTTATTGATATTATATTTCTATATTTATTGATATCTAAATACTATTAAAAAATAAATAAAATAAATTTTTAATGATATTGAATAATAGCTTTAAACATACTTAGAGAATTTGAGAAATCCAATATATTACATATAAAAAAGAAAAGATATAAGATAAGATTAAATAAATCAATATAATTTAATATTAATTAACTAAGAAATAAATATATTTTATTATAAAAATGCTATTTATTTAAAGTAGATAATAGAAATCTATAAAAGTGGATTGATGTGTTAATTGGAGTTTATATAAGAATTAATATAGGAATATTTTAGAATTTAATTTTTCAATAATACTTTACTTTAAGATTATTGAAAGCAAATGATATAATTGCAATTTATATGATGATAATAATGAATATCTTATAATAATAGAATGTAATTTTCGTAAATTTTGTTTATTCTTCTATTGAATTAGGAATCAAGAATTATCTTAAGGTATCGCTTTGAAATATAGTGATTTGATTAACTAATTATGCTAATTATCATTAAAAAATATAAGATAACTAGATATAAAGATTTATAATCAATAATAAATTTTATATTAATTTTGAAGTCTGTCTTCATGGAGTAACTGCTTGAACGATATAAAGATTTAGAAAAACGCAATACAGAAGAATTAGAACATGACAAATCAATAACTCATTTATTGTATATAGAAGGATTTAAATGGGATGAATTAGATAAAATAAAGAAAATTAATAAAATTTCACAAACTAAAGTAGAAAAGAGAATAACTTTAGTTTAAGATGTAATAATAAAAAAATAGATTAGTTTGGATTATTGAGAAAAGATGTAGAGCCCCATTCAACAGAAAATGAATATTACAAAATTTTGCTTAAAGATATTGATATGCATATAAATTCGATTATGTTTGAGATTGATAAATTAGAATAGTTAAAGCAAAAATCACAACGATTTTTAAGATTATAAAGTTAACCTAATATAAAACCTGAAACAGCTCCAACTGATTTAATGACTCAAACTGGAGGTTTATTGTCTAGTACAAGTGATGGTTAAACAAGGATGTATAAAAGCAGTTTTCAATTTTATCGAGCTTAAAGGGATTAATAGATTCAATCACATAATCAGAAATGGATAGAGAAATAATATAGCATATAAAGAAAATTAATTGAAGATGAAAAAGAATTTTAGAAGTTTCGTTTTGAGATTGAAGCAAAGTAAATGAAGGCTGAAATGAATTTGGAGGAATATTAATAATGGTAAGCTAGATAATTAAAAGAATAAGAGGAATTAAATTCAAAGAGATTGCAATTACATAAGGATAGAATGCAAAAAGATTAATAATAAAGATAAGCTATTTTGGAGGAGAAAATGTAGAGAAAAGATAAACAATTAAAAAAGTAGATGTCATTATTACAAGATTTTCATGAAGAACAAAAATAAATAAAAGAGGAACATTTTTTAAGAATTCTTTAAAAATCAATGGGTGCTTTAAATGATAAAGATAAATTTAATTAATATTAAAAGGAGTAATCAGAAAAAAAAGAGTAATAAAATTTAAAGAAATTAAAATATATAGAAGAATCTAAATAATGGACAAAATAATAATTATAAACATAATCAGCATTAAAATAATAGAAAATAGAAAAAGCATATGTATAAGATTATTAGTTTATTAATATAGTAAATTTTAGCAGCATAGGATTATGAAAGGAGAGAGAAATTTGAAGAGAAAGAAAAGAAAAAATTAAGTTATATGGATAAATATAAGAAAACATTTTCAGAATATTAGATTAAGATCAATAAAGAGAAAGAAGATAAAATGCATAATTTTTAGATTGTAATTTGTTGAATAATATATTAATTAGAATAAAGCTATAGAGGATGCAAGTAAAGAGTAATTGATTAAATATCAATTTGAAAGAAGATCAAATAGTTAAGCTTAGGGTTAGAGATTGAAGGAGAGAAGATTAAAAATATTTTAAGAAGAGAAGGCAGGAGAACATTTAATAAAATAGTTAGAGATTAATTAAAGATTAAATTAATTAGAATGGGAATAGGAATAAAAAAGAAGAAAGTAATAGATTTTAGAAGAAGAATAAAGATAGCGATAATTGATGATTGAGTATAATGATAGTTTTAGATTGTAGAAATGATGCAAGAGAGACTATGAGATAAAGGGAAAAGAATACTAGAAAATTAGAAATAGAAAAAGAGTTAAGAGAAAAGGAGATGAAGACATTGAAGTATTAGAAGGTTTGAATAAATGACATTTTATAAGAAAAATTAGTAAAATTTAATTATTTATATTTGAATTTAATGAATAACCAACAACACAATTATAACTGTCAATTTTGTAAATTAAGATAAAGCAAGTTTATTTAGAAAGAAATACATGAAAAGTATTTGATTAATATGAATAATTAGATACTTTGATTAGTTTAATTTCTATTTTGCTAAACCAATTACAGAAATATTAGCAAATGTTCCTGTAGATCATGTAATTTTGTTTAAAGACTAATTGTACTTGCATGATGAAAACGAATATATGAAACGTTTTTATTAAAGAGAAGAGTAAGATCCAAGATTAAATTTACTTTGCAATTTCTACTTTGAGTAACATAAAGTAAATAATTAAACATAATATAACTATAGATAATATAACCAAATTTATGTAAAGTTAATGCTCATAAGTTTATGGAGAAGAGATAGAATAAATTGTTAAAATTACAATAAAAAGCATAAAATAATTAGAATCAACAACCAATCACTAAAAAAATGATTCCAGATCATATATTTAGTGAGAATTATGTTGAATCTGTATCTGAGTAGTATCGACATACTTATTTAGTTCCTATCCGAAGGAACAAATTTCTTGGGACAGCAAATCTCATAATATCTATGAGATATCATAAGTAGAAGCATAGAAATCATTACCATAAAATAAACCAACATAATAATAATGTTAATGTTCAATTATTAATACATCTGGAGATCATAATAAATTGTTTAATTGTTAAAATGATTAAGAACTTGATAATATCTTTAATGATTTTAATATCTAGACATCAAAGAATTTATCATCTATAACTAAGATTCCACTAAAGAAGAAATTGCCAACTAGTGCAAATGTTAAGAAGAATCCTCCATCTTAATAATCTCAATAGCCTAAATTACTTATACCACCTTTGAAATTATAAGAGAGTATTAAATCTTCAACAACTACAGTTGTTAATAATAATAATAATAAATCCACTAGTATTTAATCTTTAATGAAGAAATATGATCAAATATTGTAAAAAAGATTTTAAGTGAAAGAAATTTTAACAGAACGTAATGATACAAGACATGTTGAAGCATATGGTTCAAATTATGGCAATGGTACTGTTAGAGCAGAAGGTGGATCTTCTAGAAAACAAATTACAGATGAAATGCTACTTAAACTTATTTAAAATATGAAGAAATCTAAAAATAAATCTGACAATTATTAATTTCATGCATCTTACAAAAGCATTATTCAATAGGTATAAAGTGGACCTACTTAATCATGTACATTTGAAAAAGAAAATGAAAAAAAGAAAAAATATCAAGTTTATTTGGTATTATTTTATTATTAATAGAGTAGCCAAAATAAATTAAAAAGAATCCATCACAGATGTCTTCACCAACAACTGTATAAAAGTAATGAATATCATTTATTTTAGTACTTGTTCTCCTTCTATGTTATTAAGATCACTTTCAAATCCATCTATGGCTCCTTCACCTTTGCGTAGATTGGAAATAAAAGTTAATCTAAATAAATTAATTTAATAATAAGAATAAGAAATTGGGTATTGGACTTAAAGATGCAAGGTTCGTTGAGATTTCATTTAGTCAATTAGTTGATTAAAATACAAATTATGTTTTATAAATTTATTTTAATATACTAACTACCTTAAAATCAAATTAAGGATGAGCATAAATTATGCGTGTAATATATTTTATTCATATTTAAAAGAATTAAGGAAAACTGGGAGGAGACAATCTGTAAATACTGATTTCATGCAATATCACAAACTATCTTAAGTATTTAATTGTGAAGTATTAAAGGATAAGACTTTTACAGAGTCCTTTCCCGTTTCGCTTCAAAGAACTAAACCAAACTTTAAGAATTAATTGTCTTAATTAGAATTGTAAGATATGAATATTATAATAATAAAGTGATGATCATTAAATTGACTTTAAAAATCACCCATTTACTTTTTAAGATAAGACAGATTAGAAGACAGAAGTAACAAAAAAGAAATTTGTATTTGATGAACATTAATCAACAAAATAAGGAGAGTTTAAGAATTTTATGAATGCAATGGATGATTATATAAACTTTTTAAATGAAAGCTCTGATTGTTTGACTTTGAATTCAGAAAACCATAGTTAATTAGAAAATGTATTATTTGCTAAATTTAACATTATTCGATAAAAACATGAAGAATTAAATAAGAAATACAAATTGGCATAATAAAATTATAAAGCTCAAAGATATTAGAATTAGTTATTAAAAAAGCAAATTGTTGAGATTCATTCTTAATTAGAAGAAGAGTAATAAAAAAGCTGTATATTGTAAGAGATTAATGAAAAATTGAAAAAGAAATATAGAGATTTATAAAATAGAACATAATTTATTTAAAATTCATTTATGTAAGATAGAATGAAATTCGATCATAAACGATAGAATTAATATTAATAAAGTATATCAGTAGATGAAAGTGATAGGGGTACAACATAGTAAACTTATGAAACAAATGATGACTAATAGAATGTGACTAAATTCTTAAAATCTTAAATGCGTAAATTGAGGCAGAACAATTAAAAAATTGATGATTATTCTCGTCTATATAAAAAAATTAGTGAACATAATAATGATGAATTTTGATTAATTTAATTTATTATATAAAAGCTGTATTACTGTATTACCGTATTACTGTTTTACTTGTATATTGATAAATACTTAACGGTTATCATATACACTTTTTTTTAGTTAGAATGATAATATAAAATAAAATACAATTAATTTTAATTTATTATATGAATTCTACTTAAGAATAAGAATGGGTCTTTTAAACTAGTGATAATCAAATCATTAAATTTAAGAGTGAATTAATAAACTTCTGTGATTTATTATAAGATAAAGATATAGATGAACCATTGCCAATTGCAATTGATGTAAATATTTAATTTAAAACTATAGTTACCTGTCTTGAATGTCATTAAGAAATTTTGTGAAGTTCATAATTATGAGAGAGAAGCAATAAGAATTAAAAAACCAATCATCAATAATAAAATAAATGATAATCTGGACTAATAATCAGTTCAAGTTTTATAGTTATCAGATGAATTATTTGATAAAGTTTTAGCTGCTTCTTATTATTTAAGTTTTGATCTCTTAAGATAGGCATGCTTATGTATTTTAGCATGTTAAATATAAATTGATGATAATGAAAATGATATTGAAAGGTAGAAATTCTATATAAAAAAATAGAGCAAGGAAATAATATGGATTGGCTGAAATTACACCAGAATAAGAGAATGAAGCAATTACAAAAAATAGACCTATATTTGAATAATTATAGAGACAATTTTTGGAAATGCTAAATTAATTTGAAGATTAATAAGAGGAAATTTTAAGATAATAATAAATGTAATAATGATTATTTTGAATAACTAATTTATCATTATATATTGTTTTAAATGAACATAAAATAATTTATGTAAAAAAGAATTTGATAAATAATTATTAAAAATTGAATTGTTTCATCTCACTATATAATTTATATTCAAAATATATATATAATAAAAAACTTTGATATTTTTCCCAATACTTTTATTCTTTATATAACTTAAATGCTCACTTAATTATTGTAATTTTATTATCTATTATCAAAATTAGTTTTTTCTTATTTAGATAATTTAATCGTAATTGATTAATCAAAACTATTGTACAGCTTAAATGCATGTTTTATAAATATTTTGTTTCAGTAAAAATATTTTTTGATATCAGTATAAAATCTAATTTGAAATGCAAAAAGAGATTAAATATATGTTTTCTTGACTTGAAACTTCATATAAATCTTCAAAATTAATACGATTGATTTATTACTAATTAGATTATATCATAATTGTCATATATTATTAGTTTAAATGTATTATTTTAAGGATTAGATGTGAAAGGTAATGAATGTTTAGATAATTGAAACATCAATTCCATTTTTAAACTTAAATAGTAAAATGAGATTGTAAAGGGTTGATATGAAAGAATTTTTAATGGTTAAGACAACAGAATAAATTTATCTGAGTGCATATAAAAAAGTAGCAAAATAATTATCATTTATAATAATATGCATCAATTATTGTGAGCATCATGCAATATATTTAACAACTTGATCTATCACGATATATTCCTGGTGGAGAAGCTTTAAAAACACCTTGTAATTAAAATAAGCCAGATAAAGTTAAACTTTGGGAATAAGGGAAATTAAGATGTGTATCATACTGTTTTCAGTTTACAGGAAGGATGGCACGTGAATAAAGATTCAACATGTTTTGTACTTATTTCAGATCAAAATTACATGTACTTCATTCTAAATTGGGATCTGAGATGCATTGTCGTAATTTCATTAAAGAGATGCTTGATACTACAATCTCAATCTTCTTATTAATTGTAAGATATGAATGTGGAGATGATCTCTACTAAGAAATGAGGAAATACTTTAAAATACTTATGGATGCTGTTGATCATCTTGCTACTCATGATTCTGTTGAATAAGTCACAGAAATAATTACTCCAGAAGACTTCCATAAAATTATATTCTATCTAAAATTGCTAAATTTAATGAGAAACATCAAACAACGTAAGAAATTTTTAGAACATTATCCACATGCTGCTATTAAAGCTATTTAATAATGTTATCTATATAATGTTATTATAAATGGTCCAGTCAAATATATTAAATATCGTTTTGCTGTAGCCAACCAAGATTATGCTAAATATGGATTACAATTTAATATTTAGAGTTGTAATAAACTAGTAAGTAAATAAAAAGCAGCTGAAATCTGTTGGTAAACTTTGTATGATCTCAATATTGCTGCTGTAATTAAAGAAGGAATATGGGATGATTTAAAATTGTATTTATGATATTTATATCAACAATAACCTACACGATCTCTAGGAATAATCTTCAATTCTGAACCATGTTTCAAAAATACATTTCCTGATGTCTATTAAAGTGATACTCCAGTCCCTGCATTTGTTATTATGGCACTTGTAGCTGGATTCACTTTAAACTATTCTTTATTATGTTATTATAATACCTCTTCTGCAACATATTTAACAACTGCACTAAATGGAGCTTCTTATGGTACTCTATATTTCATTAATTATTATAATTACGATACTGTTCTGAATGCCAAATTTGGGTCTGATGTATTTACTATCTTGAAAGTCACTTTATTTTACATATAATTTTTATTAATGCAACACGACTCTGAAAGTGAATAATAATATTTCAACGATGCTGATGAGTACTTTCTCAATCTACCATAAAAATGTTGGGAATTCAAAAGAGTTAGAGTACCAAATATACTCCCTGGAGCCAAAGATATCTATATCAAAAAATGGGTTAAAGTCAATGATGTTTATGATACTAAACAATAAAAACCTAGAATTAATTATTAAGCTTCTATCAATAGAACACATTAAGAATTATAGAGACTTTTAGCTAATAGTACTACTAATACATAAGAATTGAGTTAACTATTACAAAAAATGACTCAAATGAAAAAGGTAACCCAATTATTTTACTCATTAGTAAGCTGTAGCTTAATAACCTAAAATTAAAAAAGTTGCTGCTCCTAAATTTTATGTTTGTCCTGTTACTACTTGTAAAAAGACATTCTTTGACAATTCTAAATTAAGAAGACATTAATTAGTACACACTGGAGAAAAGCCATTTAAATGTGAGTTGTGTTAGAAAGGATTCTCTTTAGATTTCAATCTAAAAACTCATATGCGTACTCATACTGGAGAAAAACCATATTCATGCAAGTATCCTGATTGCCAAAAGAGATTTAGTTAGTCCAGCAATCTTACCGCCCACTTAAAAAATCATTAAAATCCTGATTATGCTGGTATTTATTATTATATAATATACATAGCATCTGAGAGTGAAGAAGTTATAGATGAGCTAGAAGAAGAAATTGGAGAAGAAGATATTGAATAATGAAATTTTATAATAATTAGTTGACAAAATTATTTTTTCATTAATAATGGATACTAAAGCATACTCAGAAATCTCTGAGAAGGCCCTAATTACTGAGTTGTATAGAAGATATCGTTGTTAAGAAGAAGGATTGAAGAAACGTATTGTATTATTGGGGATGCCTGGAGCTGGTAAGTTATGCGTTTTATATTTATAGGAAAGGGTACGCATTCAGCAAAAATGCTGGCCCGTTTTTGCATGTGTCATCTATCTACAGGTGACCTTCTTAGAGAAGAAGTAAGATCGGGTAGTGATTTTGGAAAGCGTCTTAAAGGTATTATGGATAGAGGAGAGTTAATTGAGGATGAAGTTATGTGTAATTTAATCAAACACTAGTTATCTAAGTAATTATATATTTAAAATTAGACCTGCATGTGCAAATGGAGCTATTTTGGATGGCTTTCCAAGAACTATTCCTTAAGCTCAGAAATTAGATGAAATTTTAAAATCTAGTGGATAATAGATTGATCAAGCTATCTTCATGAACGTCAGAGAAGATACCGTTATTGATCGTTTAGGAGGTAGATGGACCCATCTAACTTCTGGAAGAACATACAACTATAAGTTCAATCCTCCAAAATAATATGGAAAAGATGATATTACAGGAGAGGATTTGATATAGAGAGAAGATGATAAAGAGAGTACTATTAGAAACAGATTAAGAATATATTAGAATAAAACATCTCCAATTGTTGATTATTATAGATAGTATATATTCATATTAATTATTGTAGGAGAAGCATTTTGCATGAGATCAATGCAGAGAGATAAGTAGATGAAATTTGGAGAGAAATCAAGAACATTGTTAAATAGAAATGATTAGTGTATTTTAAATCTTAAAAATAATTGAATTTAAGCAAATCTTATTCATTATTTTCTAATAATACGTACTTTAATTTCTACTTACTCTATATTTAATTAAAAAAATACATTAATGTTGATATTATAATTATAATTATATTAATGATTGCTTAGATGTTATGTTATAATGGAATTTCTACATTACTTTTAACAAATCTAAATAAATGAAATTATTGAAAGATCAGAAGACTTCAAAAGTGCCATCTACTATGACATAGTACACTTATAATAAACTAATGGATGATCCTTATATAGAAAATAGTTGATATCTTAAAATATATAGGAAACTTTTTAAAGTATACATGAGCACATATTTTGGAACATAAATTATTTGTTAAAAGAAAGCTTATGAAATATTTATAAAATAGAAATATTGAGTAAGGATTTCAGAGCAGTTAAAATTAATGAGAAAGTATTGTGATTGATTGAGATTAGAAAATTCAAAACTTATAGTATTATCCTATGTCATGATATAATCTTCATTTTTACTTTGAATCCAGGATATCATATTTTATCTACTCTTAATATATAATATATAAATAATCAACTAGAATTGGTTATAGAGAAAGGAATGAAGTAATATAGAGTGAAGCAAGATATTTCATATTTTTATAATTGTATAATTGAATAGTTTTATATGCAATCATTAATATTTTTGAAAAGCATAGTCAAAAATAAATTACTTTATATTATGTAGAAACTATTGGTCTATATATCCATATAGTTCTGATAATGTAAAAATCACAATTAGGAAATATTTATATATTATTATTTTTAAATTCAAGACTGAAAAATAATAATGAGATATAAATAGAAAATGAATAGAAATAGAAACTTAAATTGATTGATTTGCAATTTTATGTTTTCAATGATTAAAATAACATTCATAAAAAAGTAATTATTCCTTTAATTTTCTATTCCACATTTTTTATTTTTCAACATCTTTATAATGATTAGTTTCTTCATCATAATCTTTTTCAATTTGTATATATTCTTTTAAATTCTATCTAAAAATATTCCTAATTTATTATTAATGATTATTTGATTTCATTATATCAGAGCATTCCACTTTTCTTTTAAATTCTAAAGCAGATAGACAACCAATTAAATAATGTCCTGTTTCATGTTCTAATAATAAATCATCTTTTTTGGATTTAGCCCAAGATTTTTCAAGAAACTTACATTTAACATTTAATTTAATTTTTTGAACACTTGGGGATTATTTTCTTAATGCAGAACTTGAATTACTTCTATTAACAGCTCTTTAAGGTGATGAACTAATAGTTGGGGTAGGTAATCTTTTAATTTTATTAACACTAGATGTCCTTATACTTTCTGTTTTGATATTTAACTAATTAACTTAATTAATTTATTGTAATGGTATTCTTGGTAAACGTAATGGAGATTATTCTCTGTAATTAACTTATTCTCTATCATGATTAAAATAATATTCGTAAGAATTGTTCCAATAACAATGAGCAACCCAAGGAGATTCATCATCTGGCTTACCAATAAAATCTTTCCATTCTAATCGTTTAATTTCAAAATTTTGAATTCTTAATGGTAAAATATTACGAACATATTAATCATCAGAAAGCTTTAACTATGTATCTAGATTAATTCTCTTATTAGATAAATCTTCAATCGAGATGTTGCCTTAAAATGAAATTGATTTCATTTTAATAATTATTTTTTTAACAACTAAATTCTTTAAACAATAAAAAGCATTTATTAATTCATAATAATGTCTAATATTATTAATTTATTAAAACAATGATAATAATATAGAAAATAATAAATTTATAAAATGATCAAGAAACGAATTATTAGACTTCATCATCATTAGTATATTAAGCTTAAATTAAAGAACTTTTAGATTTCTTTAATTTTTATAATTTCCTTTTTCCATTTTATTATATTAAAACAGCAGCCATATATTAACCACTATCAAATTCTGTCTATAAATTAGAAACTGGAGAAAATGCTTTTTCTATTAAAGGTTGCAATTTTAATTTAACAATATCTTTTGATATTTCAAAACTTAAGATATATATCTATTTACTTAGTTATAAATCCACTTGATTCTAAGAAATCTTAGGCTAAACAAATAAGTGCTTAATGATAAAAATACATATTCTTGCCATTTAAATTATATACAGGTAAATTCAATTAAGCCACACGTATTCGTTATTAAGTTGCTGAATATTTTAATTTTGACCACTAAGAAATATAAGAATATAATTACTCCTAATGGTTATGGTAAAGCAATCATAAATTATGTAAAATATTTACATTACATAAATCCAGTAGCATCTTTATCATAATCCTTCCATAATTGTTAAAAGTTCTCTATATCTAACTTTTTAATTGGTGCATTTTCTTCTTTGCTAATATTTTAGAATCCCTATTTAATAATTATATAAGATAGATATACTTCAATGATAATAGCAACAAATAAATTTAACATAATCAATGAAACTATGATCATAAATATAATCATTAATAATATTCCACCAACATTTCCACATCCCATAAACCCATATTCAGCATAATTAGTATAATCATTAAAATCAAAACAAATATCATTTGGTTATGCAGTTCTTGCAGTATCCATCATTACTAAATTCCAATCTTCACCAGTTGAACATTTAAATAATGTAAATAAACTAACTCCAAAAGAACTGAAATTTGAATTTTCTGTTATACCTTCACCTCTTTTTACATATGGGAATAAATTCATAAATACAACAGCAAAAATAAATAACATTATTCCTAATAAACCACCAACACTTACTAATCCAGGTAATGTTACTAGAAATGTTCCAAAAATAATTCTTAAATTTTTTGCACTCTTTATGAGTCTTAATACTCTAAAAATTCTAAATGTTCTTAAAATAGATGTAGCTGTACCAACATTATTTAATACATTACTTTATTCTAATATTACACCTAAAATTGTTAATAATACAACTGTAAAATCAAAAACATTCCAACCTGAAGTAAAATAAAATTTCCTATATACTATTAATTTTAATATTGCTTCTATAGAAAAAATAGATAAAAATATCCAATTCAATATTTATATAGCATCTGTTAATTCTTATGGAGATCTTAAATATTAAATCATCATAACACAAGTATTCAAAATTATTATACTCAAAATAAACATCTCAAAATTATTTGATGATATAATTTCATTTAGCCATCTAATTATTTTTTGTTTTGAGATTTTAAATTTCTCAATTGGAACACTTGAATATATATTTTGTTAAATTTCATACCATTCTAATTCTTATTTAGTTAAATCTTTCATATAACTTAATCTATCTTTCTCACTTTAAAAAGCTTCAACTATAACTCCTGCAAATAAATTAATTATAAAAAATGAACCAACTATTATAAAAAATACAAAATAAAATGCCCATCCATAAGCATTATTTTCTTTTGGATTAAGATTAATACCTCTACTATCAATTCCATCAGACATTAAATTTATCCATCCTTCTGTTGTTGATATAACAAATAAAGTAATCATAGCATTCAAAACATTATCAAAATTAAAATTCTTATTAGACCAAGATCCTCCTTTATCAAAACATTCCCATTTATCATTAACATCCTATATATCACAATAATAATATGCTCCTTTGAATTAAGTTACTCCAAATATTCCAAATAACAAAAAGAAAATTAAACAAACTAATGCAATATTCATCATTTAAGATAAACTATTGAACAAAGCATTTATAGACATTTTTAAATCCTCATTTCTTACTATCAAACGAAGAGGCCTTAATACTCTAATAACTCTTAATATCTTAATTTTTGAAAATGTTTATGCTTAACTTTGATCAAATGCTAAAGATGAAAAAATGATAACTACAAGATCTAATATATTACCTGGAGATCTTAAGTAACTATCAGGTCCATTAATTATAAATCCTTTACTAATTATTTTTAATAAGGCTTCAAAAATAAATAAAGCTGTAATTATTTCATCAATAACATTAAGAGTTATATTATTTGATGATGAGAGTGGATCATCTAAAGCTAATAAAATACTTGAGATAATTATAATTGTTAGAATAAAGAATTCAAAATATTTTTAATTAATTAATTTATTAATCTTAAGTCTGATTTTATTTTAAGGTGGAAATATATATAAAGAAACACCTTCAAGCAAAGATTGATTCATTGTATTATTTAAAATAATTGTAGATGCCATAAATTATTATGATAAATTCTTGAATCTCATAGATGAATTATAATTTGTTTATTAGTTAGATGCAGATTTAATTACTTAAAATGATTGTTAAATTTATTCTGGTGACACTTGATTTATTTTTATACTTTAATGATTTTCTGTCATAGACTAATCATGTCTACTTGAAAAAAGATTACGATTATCTTCTATAGATTAATTTTAATCTATATTTGCTTCATGAAAATTATTTATCAAAATAGCTATAAATAATTTTAGTAGTATAAAATTTCCAAATATAATTACTATTACAAAATAAATGACTGGATATATAGATTCTAAATCATACATAAATGTATATGCAATTGTATTCCAAGATTCATTAGTTAAAAGCATAAATACTACTAACATTGAAGTCAAATAATTATTAAAGTTGTATCTATATGGTGTTTTATAAGCAAATAATTCCATACCCAAAAGAGCTGCAACAGACATAAACAATAATAACAAAATAATAAAATAAGCAATACCACCAACTGTAGCTGCAATAGCTGATAACAATTTTCTAAAACTAATCCATGTACGTGCTAATTTAAATAATCTAAATAATCTTAAAGTTCTAAAAGCTTAAATAGCTGAAAAACTTCCTCCACTTGAATCATTGCCTGCACTACTAAGAATCCATTCTATTAATGATAAAATAACTATAATAGCATCAAAGATATTCATCGAATCTTTTAAATAATTTGTATCAAATGCTAGTAGTTTCAAAATCATTTCAATTGTGAAAATTACAGTAAATATCTAATTAGCTATATCTAAAATATCACTTTCAGTTTTAGATATAGGATATCTGTCTAAAGATAAAGTAATTGTATTTAATATAATAATTGATGTGATAAAAGCCAAAAAATATCTATATTATTATTTAATAAAATTACTTTGTTTCTATAATAACAATTAAAAGTAATTGAAATTACTTAAACTTAGATTATTTTAATTTTAAACTTCTTTATTTTTTTTAAGATCTAGCTGATTATTGAATTTATTTTATAGTATTGCTCTTAGATATTTATTATTATTCACCATTATTTTGATTCTCTTAATTTTTTAAGGCATTAGTATCATTAATATTTTAAGTAATAGGTTTTCTTAATTATTATTCATGATCTAATTAATTATTTTATGTCTAATCTTCATTATTGATATTATTAGTCAATGCAACTTATTGTTCTCCTTCTTCATTTTATTCTATCTCTTCATCTTATTCTTCTTAAGGAAAAGATGTAGCAAATGCTTAAGAATTTTTAATACTGGCTCTTATTTAAGCAGCTGTAAAACTATCATTAATAACAGCTAATATTAAGTTTACAACAAAAAAAGATCCCAAAAAAATAAGTAATAAGAAGTAAATATAAACTATAACTGTAGACAATGCTTCCTAATAAATAAAAATCAACTTTGTCCAACCTTCTGTTGTTAAAGCTTAAAAAATAGTAAATGTAGCCGAAAAAATATTATTGAAATTTGTATATCCATAATTAAAGGTCTTATCATCAGATTCTTGTTAAGGCAGATTATAAGTATTTGGATTTCCACAATATGTTCCTTCAGGACAGTTTGAAGAATCCTAACATAATTTTGTATAATTTGAGACTTTCCAAACATCCCCCACAGGATATTCTGTCATTCTACATCTATTTTCTAAAGCTCCCATAAATATTTATAATCCCAATATTCCAAAGAGGATTATTATAAATAGTAAAAAAATAACCACATTAACCAAAGCAGGCAAGGAATCTAATAATGTTATGATAAGAACTTTCATCTCTTTCAATGAATTTATAGATCTTAGTGGTCTCATTATTCTTACAATTCTAATAGCTGATACTCTAGTAGAAATGAAAAGTGATATGATTCCTGTTATTACAACGATAAAATCAATAAAATTCCACCCATCTCTTAAGTATGTTTGTTTATCAAGGATAAATCCCATTGCTATCATTTTCAAAAGGAACTCTATAATAAATATTGCAGTAAATAAATATTCGAAACTGTCTGTCCAAGTACTAGGTGCTTCTTAATTAGTCTCTCTCCAACTATAATCTTATGTGGCTAATAAAATTGAATTTAATAAAATCACTGTAATGATGAATCTATCAAACCAGCTAATATGAAATTAAACTTAAATATACATCCACTCAATCATCCATATTGCCCATAATCTAATTTTGTTCTCAGCTTCAAATAAATTCAATGATCTTCTTGTATACTAAAAATAATAACCATCTACATACAGCTAATAGTTTTCCATGTACACTAAATTCTACTAAATCTTCAGGATCATCTTTACCTTGCCCAATCAACTATTTTTATATTATGAACTTAATACTTAATTAACCAAACTTGAAAGATGCATGAGTCTTCTTTAGTTCTCTTAAGGCTAAATTTATGTTGGCACTCCATTTTGAACTTCTAGTTAAGCTGAAATTTAAAATACCTTAATCACTCATAATTTTATAATAAATGCTTGTTAGAATTTATCATAGAACTCAACTATAATTTTATAAACTATATCAAAATCAGTTCTTTTCAAAATTTGAGAATAAATTACTACCAGTTTAAGTATTTGGACTGAAATTAAAAAGACCGCCTGTTTAACTTTATGGGTTTTATTCTTTGGGTTATTGTGTGGAAAGGAGGTTTCCAAATAATGAAGTTTAATTATTAGGTTAATTTTAAATTAAATTATTTTAAGTTTATTAAGGTTGGGATTAAAACAAATTTGATTTATTATTAGTTTAATCTTGGCAAATATTTGATGTAGTTGTTAAATTTCCAAATAAACCACCATTTTTATTAACAATGTTATCAAATAAACCTATTTATGAATTTGTTTAATTATTTGAGTTTATCCCAAATGTAAAGTTTGATGGTGTATTATTTTAAATAACACTTGATTATTTAGTATCATTGCTAAAATTTTTATTTAGACTATCTTGATTTTAATTATTAAGATTAAAACTAGGGACTGAACTATTATTACTTTAAAGTGAATTTTGAAAAAGAGATGTATGTTATTATTATTATTATTATTATTATTATTATTATTATTATTATTATTATTATTATTATACATTATTGTTTATTTAAAACTGATTATTCAGATTTTATATTTGAACTTAAGGTATTTCATTTAATTAAACAGGTTATATTTATTTTTATGGAAATAAATCAAGAGTATTTGTTTTTAATAAATTTGAAAATAATCCAATATTTTTTTATTCTGGTTCCTTTTATGATTATTAAGGGGATTATTATTTTTATTCTTATTATTATTTCTCCTTTTATTATGATAGTGCCTAACTTATAAACTTTCCAAAAATATTTATAGTTTCTACTTATTATTAATTTTATTAATCATTTGTCTAATTATTTGATTTATCTTCTTATACATTTAACTATATGGATATATTTTTATTCTCTTCTAAGGTTTAATTATCTTTTTTTGATTCAAATTAAAAAACTAAATCTGTTACACATTTCACTTATTCTTACTTTGAATCTTAAGTTTCGAATTTATCTTTTAAGTCTGGAAATTCAAATTAAGTTATCTTTTTTTCTGAAATCTTATTGCTAGAGTTTTTGTTAGTTTATTTTGGACTTTCAAATTGTAATGAATCATCCATATTAATTTTAGAATTTTTTCTGAATCTTTTCATTAGCATTATATCTTAGTTCTAACTTGTAAATGAAAAATCCTTATTATTTTTATATTATTTTCTATCTTTTCTACTAGGAACATTTAACATATCAAATGGTATTGTATTTTAAATGTAAGATTGCTCTTGAAATTTTTCTTATCTTACTTCATCTAAAATTGTCTTTCTTCTTCTATATTAAATAATTTCATAATCATCTGAACTTGATTCTGCATCTTCTATTTAAGATGGTTTGACTATTTTTTCATTTTATTCGTTTGATTTTATTTTTTTGTATGGAGCTACATTCATAATTAGATAATCAGATTCTTAATTAATTAGATTTTGCAAGTAATTTTATCTCATCCTTTCCCTATATTTTTTTATTAATAAATAAACATTCCAACCAAAGAAACTAAAAATTGTGGCTGTTAATGTGAATTCCATTTATATAAATATAATAATTTAATGATTTTAAAATATTTGATTGAATACTAATAATCAATTTTGAATCTGATTATCTTTCTCTAATTATTCCAATTTCTATTAATATTCATCACCTATCGTTTTAGCTTATTAAAAATATGCTTCTATACAATGTACTTTCATTGCAATACAATCTTAACACCATTCAAAATTGATCACTTTTGAAATCATATCCTTTTATATTTATCCCTCTTTCTATAAATGTACAATCTATTTCTTTAAAAGTGGAATGCCATCATCATTTAGATTCTGATTTTATTTTAAAATAGGCTCTGTTTTATGACTTTAAGTATTTCTTTTAAAATTATGAAGTTCTTGCTTTTATTAAAATTCCTTATCTTCTAGAGTTCTAATTTTTTTCTTTAATTCCTCAATCTAATCTTTATACTTTTATTCAAATTGACTTTACAATTAAACCTCTGTAGCAGCAATCTTTTATTTTAAATAATCACCTTGTTGAAGACTAAATTAATTTTTTATTAGTGTTAGTATGTCATCTCCTAAATTCTTTAATAATATATTTAATAATTACTTTTTGAATATCTAGAATTATTTGCTTTGTTTCTTTTGCAGTTTACTCTAAATTATGTTTTATTGAGCTTAATCTATATTTTTCATATTTTTTATATCCTTCTGTAAGAAGAATTAAACCAATACTAATGGCAATTTGAATTTCGAATCTTACTACTTGTATTTCAAAATATGTTATGCTTATGATGGCTATAACTATAAGGAAATAAAATATAATAGAAAATCTGCTTAACTTTTATTATTCCTTTAACAAATATTCTTTAGATTTTTCTTTTTATTCTCTCAAGTTCTTATATTACTCTATTTTCTATCTTTATTTCTTGGAAATTAATACATCTGATTTTCTAATTATTCAAAAAATCAAAATACCCAATTTAAATCCCAATAAAGATTGATGTTACTCCTATTAAAATATAAATCAAATAAATAGAATCAAGTAAATATTTCTGAGAAGATTCTGCAAATTATTAAATATATTGCCAATAATTTGTATTTGGATAGAGTTCTTCTAATTCCATTAATTTTATTAAAATTATTATGATTAAATATTAAGAACTATTTGATTTTTTCCTCAATAATAATTAAAGGTTAATTATCAAAAGTTCATTATTACTAAAATTAAATCATACAATGATGACTAATGTCAATACTTTATTAATAAGCTATCTTTATTTGACTACTTGAAATAAATGTGATATTTTTACATTTTGACCACTTATATTTAATAATTATAATTCATTTATTGAGTGATTCTATAAAATTAAATTAAAAAATTTATTCTAAGATTAAATCTATAGTTTAATTAAATTTCAAAGGATTAATTGTTATAAAGATAAGTTATTTTTTATTAACAAAAGAGAACTAAAAATATTAATTAAAGAAAAACTAATCACAACATTTTTTGATTCAAAAATAATCTTTCATAAATTTTAACTAATTATAATAAAGTTTATATGTTTATTTTTTTGAATTAATTTAACAAATATATGAACTGACTTATTTTAAGATAATTCATCATAAAAATAATACTCCTAAGCTTTAATTTAATTAGATACTTATTTATTTAATTTAATAAATCATATCTTTTTTAATTAAAGAATTTAAAAGAGTATTTATAATTTGAAATATTGTTAATCAATGTAATACTCAATAAAATAGAATTCTATTGGATAACATTAAAATCACTGTTATTAAATTTGTCATTATTATAATTTAAAAAAAATTAATTTTTTTTAGGGGAGCTTTGCAAATGTACTTGTTTGATTTGATTACTTATGTAGAAAATGAATTGGACAAAAATAAAAAATTGTAATTTCATTAATTTCTTTTTATTTTAAATTAGATAATAATAATCAATAATTATAACTTTAATTATATATATGATTCATATATGATAATGACAAGAAACGTATTAAAATAAATGATATTATGTACATAAATTTATCAAAATGATAATTAATTTTCCAATTAATCAAATTAACGATCTAATTAATTTGTTTATTATGATAGATGATATAAGATTGTTGTTGAGAGACTTTTTAATTATTCCATAAATTAATATTAAACTTTATTAATATGTATTTTATTATTAAAGCTTTGACTTCTCTTTTACTGATTATCTATTTCCTTTTTTTTGATGCATACTTTATTTGGCTTAATAGTATTTCGATCATTAAATTTAAATTTCTACAAATTAAGTTTTGACTCGTTTTCTTCTTTGGGTACAATCTTCAGTTTAATTTTCGATATCTTATTAGTAATCTCTTGATCTTAATTAGGAATTTAGCTTATGCTTGGTAAATGAGTTTTGAGATCTTTTTTATTAGTGTCTAAATGTAAAACCTCTTTTAATTGTGAATTGAATTTTTTTTTTGTTGTTCTCATATTTTTTAATTCTTGAATACGAACTTATTCTAAAACTCTTTATGATACTGGGCTAAGTAAATCAAGAGATTTAATTCTTTATAAGTTTTAGTATGATGCACTTTTTAGATTTATATGTAATTATTACATTATATTATTAACCTAAAATTTTATAAATAATGTTGTAATTGTGAAAAGTCTGTTGATAACCTCATAAACTATTAATATAGACTTTAATAATTGTAAAATACTAATGAAAAGTAGTATATTTTGTAAAATTTAGATCAATATTAATAAAATTATGAACTAAGAATTAAATCAGCAATAAAATTCAAAGTTTCATATAAATCTAATGTAGAAATTATGTTAAAAAGCTATGATTAAATGTTAAGAGGAATAGATAAACCAAAAATTTTATTACATACCCAAAAAAAGAGTAAGCACAAATTGTAATAAATAAGTAATGAATTCCCTGTAATAACCTTAAACAGAGAGAATGAGCACTGAGATCTCTTAAAAATAAAGAAGAATAATTTTTAATAAGAAAAATAATTACTGTTGGAGCAGTTAGGAAAACATTAACGAAAAAAATAAATAAATATCAAATTTATCTTTAAGAGCTTTAAAAGATGAATGCTAATAAAAAGAATAAATAAGGTTCCACATTCCAAAATTGTCATTAGGAAATGAAAAATAATTGAGATTAATCTAGTTGAATAAATAGCTCTAAAGTTTAACAAGCAGACAAACAGTGAGAAGACAAGTTTCTCCAATTAATTTATAATTAAGAAAAGTTAATAATGTTTGTTTGATTTAAAATAGATAAAAATAATTAGACTAAATGTTTGAAGCATAAAAGAAGATAATGAAATACATAATTCATTAAGATGAATATTTTAATGATGCATTAATCTAATTGTAGAAGTCCATTAGTTAATGATTTATATTTCAATTTAAATTATTTTTTAATTTGGCAAACAATTTTTGATTAAAAAAGAATAGAAAATAGAAATAATAATGATATATTTCTACAAAGATTATAAAATCCTTTAAAATAATATAATAAAATCAATATAAATTAATTTAGATTATATTAGATATTGATTCTTATAATGGAATAGAGATATGATTGAAAAATTAATGAAATAAAGAAAATACTAATGTTAATATATTAATATAATATTATTTTGATTATATACCACAAATTTCATTTTTTATTATTTTCTCTTTAAAAATTGAAAATAGTGTTGTTGCAATCAATAATATTATGGATATATATATAAAGATAAATCAAAGTCAGTTCTGCACAAAAATGAATGACTAGAATATATAATTTATATTTATTGATATTGATTATTTAATAATATAATATATTTATGATCATAAATAATAATATATATATATTATTTAATTAAATTTATATAAAAATAATTAAAATAGAATAAATTTTATAAAATGATATTTGTTTATATATTATTCAATATCTTAATGATAAAAATGCAGCAGCACCAGCTCTTATCCATTACTCTTCAGAATCTTTGGATGGTAGTTCAAGAAAAGTGACAAAGTTAGTTGAATGTCCAGTTGTACTTAATGTTCCAGCTCTTAAATAATAAGTATTTTAATTACCTTGAAACAACTTTATAAAGTGGACATTAATAAATAACTAGATCTTTTGGATACTCCTTTTCAATACAAGGTAATAACCAAACTAATGGTAATTCAGAATATAATTCTTTTTGTCTAGGATGAGTTATATAATGTTTTTTGTAATCCCATCTTATTCCCTCTAATGAGATACCGAAAATATAACATCCATCTTCTGGTTTCTCTTCTATATCTTATGGTGAAAGAGTATCAAGTATCTTAAATTCATAATTCAGTTTATCTATTGCAATAACATGTCTTCTAGCATAGTTCTATAATGATCCTGTGAGAAATGCTTAAGGGAAGAAGAAACCTTAAATGTAAAATTAAATAATTTACCACTTATCCAAAAGACTTTGGGAGTTCCATTGTCTATCCAAGATTAAAGGAAATTAATTCTTGCTGAGAGATCATTTGTCCAACTAGAAAGAGGTTTTAAAGAGAGAAATCCTTTATCAGCCCACATAAGAGGAACCTAATTATCGAAAAGTGAATTTGCAAGACTTTCAAGTTCATCAGACATTACAATCTGACCTTTAAGTGCTTTTTTAACATTAATCAATGATTCTTTCATTGCTGCCAATAACCTATTATATCTAATAACTTCTTAGACTAAAACAGTATTCATTGATTCTTCATAGGAAGTAGGATATTTCTTAAAAATATCATCAAATGGCAAAACTTCAGGTGTACGACTTTAAACAAAAGTAGCAATTTCTTCAATAGTTTCTTCCCTTGATTTTCCAGTACCTGATGATTGTCTTGGTTAAATGGAGAGTACGGTTTCTAATAAAATTCTAGTTGTATTTTATGAATTAGTAATTTCAGCATTTTCATGCATTCCGAATGCTTCTGGATCAGGATTTAAAGGAAGTTAATCTATATAATTGAGATATCCTTCTTAATTGGTTGAAGCTAAAGAAACGTAAATACCTGATTCTGAAAACTTATATCCATCTCTTAAAGCTTCATGACAAATATATTTTTTAATAATTGTCTTTATTAATCTAACATCTTTATCATCAGTTACTCTACCACCATAATTAATTTCAGCTCCTAAATATTAAATTACTTTATATGGCACTTTATCATATTCATCTAATAACATTTTTAATTGTCTTTTGCAAACAGTTAAATCTTCATTTGTAAATTCATATGGAATATTCCAACCTATTGCACCAAACTTTCTTCTATCTTAAATAATTGCATGGAAAAGACAAAAACCAAATAATAACTTTTTAAAAATGTCTTATTTTGTACAATCACTCAATTCTTTATCATCTAAATTCTTATATGTTCTCATTAAATTAGCTCTAATTCCTTGAGGTGGTTCAATTGTCATTTTAACAGAATTCTACAATACAGGAATTGGGAATGAATTTGAAGGCATTGATGTTAGCCATAATCTAAAGTCTTTATGTATATTTTCATTCAATTCCTCACAAATACGTTCTAAATCATTCATCCATGAAATAGCCAAATGACAATTCTATAAGAGTACCCAACCTCCTCTTTAGATAGCATCTTTAACCATTCTTTCAGCCTTAGGTCCTTAACCTTATCCTAAAGATATTGAATCAAATCTTTTGGCCATATTTTATTCATCTGCAAATTTAAGAAAATCTGCTACTGGATCACTACCTGCTGATAATACAAAAATTAAAGGTGACATTGGTGATGAATCTTTGTAACATTTTTCTAAATCAAAAGTAGGTGGAATTGTAAATTTAGGATTTAATTATTAATCTATATAATCTTAAATTGCAGGCACTAATTTATCAGGTCTTAAAGCTTTTAAGAAGATTAATTTTTCAAATTAAGTCAATTGTCCTTACCATGGTTCAGGTAACTATTCCTTTTATGGTTATGAAGAATCCCATATTCCTTTAAATTAATCTGTATTATCCATGAAAAATTGATCAAATCCTTTGAATGCATCAATTGTTGACATTCCTTTAATCTATCTATATATATCAGGCCAAGAATTATCAGAAATCCAAGCAGTTGGATTTTGAGCAATCTTAATATCTCCTTAAGGACCTGCTAAAAGGTATCTCCACTATTTATCATCCATCATTTATGCTCCTTATAAAATTTTAATACAAAGCATAAATGAAAACAATAATTTGTGTCTTTCAAATAATGATCTGCAAATATTTTCATAAAGTGAATAAGTGAAGTAATCATTTAAATTTTTCAATCTTTCTTCAATAACTGAAGATGGTAAAGCATTTTCAACTCCCAAGACAAATAATTTGGTAAACCATTATAGAGAATATTAATACATAGGATCAATATTAGCAAGATCAGTAATACAAAAGAATAAAAGTGAAGATCTGAATGCTACAGGTCTATATGATTCTCTGACTTCATCAATTTATGCTTCTGTTATTTTTGAATCTTTAACTCTTTAATTGATTTCAGCAGCAAATCTTTTACTGGTTTATAATTTATTAATGAGTGTTTCATCTAATAGGATTTCAGAGATATCTCCCTTTTAATCTGAAAGAGATTTAAGAATTGAATCTTCTATAGCTAACAATTATTTTTTGTCTGCTGCATTTTTTTTAACAATTTCAATCTTCTTTTATTCTAAAGCAGGGTTTTCAAGAGCAACAATTTATGCAAGCATTTATTCTTCTAATCCACTAGCAGTGATTGCAAAATTGATAATAGTAACTTTAACAAATGTTTCAGGAGAATAATGAGGATTAGGAATTGTTGTTGTAAGATACAATTTGAATTTTTCATTATAAGTTAATTATTTATCACCAATAGTAATAGTATATGAAGTACCTGATTTGACTAATTATTAATTAAGAATAGGTTCCAAAGAAGGATCTAATTCTCTACCAACATTTTCTAATAAAACCCATTTACCAAATTATATAGCTAATTCAAGAGTTCTCATTAAATTAACATCTGAAATTTTAACCACATCAATACCCTCAGCATTATCTCTTCCCATATTTTTAATGAATTTATTAGCTTAATTTTAAGGATCAATCATTAAACACCATCTTCTACTTTTATCAATAATAATTCCATTTTCAGTTGAAGTGTCATCTTTTGGCAATCCAGCAATATTCCATGCTTAAATTTTTACTCCATCTCCAAGGAATTATCTCATTGTGACTCCTTCAGAATGTGCTACTCCTACAACTCCTAATTTCAATACCCAATCTCCTTCCATTTATGTTCTATAATGGGAAGTAAAAGGTCCAGAATATGCAACCATACCTGCTGCTACGATTGCATCACCTGGCAATAACTCTACTTTAGCTTACAAAGATTTAATATCTCTACCCCATCTTTCCTTTTCTTCAGATAAACCTTCAGTTAATTTTTATGCTCTTTCTAATTTGATTTCGCATTCCTTCATTTTATTTTACAAATCCTCTTTCTCTAATATTTTTTGATTGTACATCTCTTCTAATTCTCTTATTTTTGCATTAACTTTTTCTAATTCCTCCTTCTTTATCTTTAATTCAGCTGTTTTTTCTTCCACAATCTTTCTCATAGCAATTAATTGATCTCTGAGTGGTTTAGTTTCAGTATAGACTCTATAATAATCATACATAGCCTTAACCCACATATACAAGAACTTGGTAGCAAAAGAACAATTCTTGACAGCATCAATATTAAATTCTGGTTGAGGTATAACTTTTTCTTCCAATTTCTTGATATGTGCAGGATTAGTAGAATCCTTATCATATTTTAATAATTAATCTAATAATTTTTATGGATCACTTAATAAATATTTTCTAGCAGTTTCAAAAAAATTCTCTTCCTTTTTACCTCCAATTTAACCTTCTTTCATTGTTAATATAATTTCACCACCATTTTATTTAATATATTCTTGCATCAATATAACTACACCTGCTAAAGTAACTTTAACAGCATTAGGTGGAGATCCTAAACTTTTGATTTCAACTAAATGTTCCTTTCTCAATTTTTAGACTTCAACAATTGTCAATTCTAAAGTTCTATTTGCATCAGCAACAGATGCTTCTGCTTATGTAGCCAATTGAGTAGCTTCCTCTTATTATTTAGTAGCTTCTGATTCTTCTCTTGCTACAATCCTTTAAGTATCATCAGCCTCTTATTTATCTACTTTCAATTTCTCCATCATTTTAATTGTATCAATACTAGCTTATTCTAATTTTGGTTGCATATCTTTTAATGTTATTTTGATTTCTTCAACTGCATCATTTGCAGCTATCAACTTATCCAATCCTCCTTTAAGACGTTGTATTTATTGATTGAGATCTCTTCTCTTATCTGATAATATTGTTCTATATAATTATAATAACTCTAAATAACTAGTTGGAGTAACATAATTATATCTTCTTAATTCAGCTAAGAATTTTTAAGATAATTTTTCTACACTTTTATGAAGATTTTTAAACATTTCAACTAAAACTGGAATTTTACCATCTATTGCTAATTCCTATTCATAATCTGCTAATTATCCCTTTCCTACTCCAACTAATGCTTCTTCAGGCCATTCAGTAAACCAATCTATAGTACAACAATTTACTAAAGATGGAAACATTCTTAATCTAGTTGTAAATTGACTACCTAATGGTGACATAGCAATAATTAAATGGATATTCTTCTTAACTCTAATTAAATATTGTGTAAATATATTCATTCTAGTTGGTGGTATTTATCTCTTAATACATTCCTACTTACATGCCTAAGTAATATCCTCAAAATCTTTCTCTTAATATATTCCAGTAACATCACCAGAATTTAAGACATTATTCAAATCTTCCAACATCTATTCATTAATTATTTAAGTATCACAAAACAAGAAAGTTACTGGTTTATTTTCAATACCAGCTATCATTAATACTTTCTTAACATCTTCTCTCCAACTCCTCATTGAATAATTTTTAATAACTTCAATTTGAAACAGTTTATAGTTTGTAACAAAAGTAGCCATTCTTGACAATGATTGTCTACCACTACCTCCAACTCCTAGTAATAAAGCATTACCTTAAGGCTATCTTATAATTCTAGCTATCCTTGATATGTGTTCAGTTGCATCTACAAACATCACTAATCTCATTTACTTTTTGGATCCTCCAATTATAAATGTATTATCAGTATTATAATCTTCTTAGTAATTATCCATTCTATTAACTAGTTAATGCATATCTGGGATCTATTAATAGACTTTGATATCTGCATCTCTTGATTACATGAAATCTCCAAAAATTATTCTTTCTGAATCTAATACTTATTCAGAAGTGACACCAAATTAAGTAAATCCCATCTTTAACATATTTCTTAGTTCTTGTCTATCTTCTTCAGTTGTCAATCTATCATGAAATACTCTTAAATTTTCATGATACCATATCTTAACTAATGCTACTACATCTGGAGTTGATTTTGGAGCAGCTGAACTTATCCCTTGAAATACTCTCCAAATATCTCTTAGATTAAAGGTATAATGAGATTTAGCAGGAGTTGGCAACATTGATGATCTAACTTATTAATAGAATGTTAGCACACTTGAAACTAAAGTTGGAATGCAATTTTTAATAGGATCATTAAATCTCTTTAAGAAGAACGTAATCAGAGAGGTGAATATCTCTGAAATATAATTATTACTAAGTTCATTATATGCTATGACATTAAAATGTCTAACTACTCTATTACTAATAAATGTACGACCACCTCCAGGAGGACCCATAGCAGCAAGAATGATAACATCTTCTATTTTCATAAAAGAAAGTTCTTTTCTATTATACCAACCTTTGTAATCTAAATATTATCTGAGTAATTCTAATGGTGGTTATGCACCATATTATTCTTTTTTTGGCATATTTAAATCATCTACAAAAATAATCATTCTCTATCTGATAGGTGGACCAAACACTCCTTTTCTTCTTTTTTCAAGTTTGGAATCTATTGTATCCTATGTTTAATTGGCTGATGTTTATGCACTAAATGTAAGTGCTATATATAAGAAATCCTCGCCCATTCCTGTAGTTAGAAGACTAAAGATATTTTGTGTTTTTCCTGTTCCTGTAAGACCAGGATTAAGAACATTTTTGTTATTTGATAATAGCAATTTCAATAAGTACATATTTCTAGTTGAATCTGCAGTTGGAATCATGATTTCATGGTAAGCTAATTTAGAATCTATATTGAAATTTTGATACATTTGATTCCATGGTATAAATGTATTAGTTGGAATATCAAGATAAACTTCATAGAAGTCTTCTGGTTTATCAAATTTGGCTAAGGTTTTTAAAGTATCATTAAATCCTTATCTATTATTTCCTGTTGCACCAATTGACCAAGTAAGAGAAAAGAAAAATAATTTCTCTAAAGCAGCTTCTAATTGTTCCATCTCTTCCACCATAATCTTTTTTAATTCTGTATCTATATATTATGCTAAATAACAATCTAGAATTCTCATTAAAGATTAAACTAAATTATTATTAGAGGATGTAACAATCTCAACAACAGATCTTCTTAAAAATTCAATCATTGGATCAAGATATTATTTAAAGCAATTTATTAATTTGTTCTTTACTATTTTACTTTTAACTAAAATAGTTTCTGGTAATTTATTGATCCAAGAATCAATTAATACTTAATATCCTAATGCTTCTGGTTCCATATAAACCATACCACATCTACTGACTGTAGCTGGAGAAGCTACTGCTAAATCTTCTACTTCAAACATCATAGTCATATATGGAGTTAATGTTAAGATCTATCCAGAATTTAAACATAATTTCTTATTATCATCTAACACAGTATTCATAGATTCAATCCACAAGGCATCTACAGGTCCATCAAATATTACCCAATGTTTTTCACCTGATTCATCTTTTACAGTTTCTCTAACTATATATGCTAAAACACCATCTGTCCATTCATGAGTTTATTCATTAAATTGACCATATAATTAACCCATTGTTATAGATTTTGGATTTAATATATGAGTATGTACTTTCAATTTACATGACATAGCCTTTTGTAAAGTTGTAATGGTTGATGTTTTTCCACCTCCAGTTGGACCCACCAACATCAATCCATGTCTAACTTATATTGTGTCATATAATTATAAACATTTATCAATAAAAACTTTTACATTTTATAAATTCTATTATTAACAACAAATATTTAAGTCTTCTAATAAATCACCATAAGAATATACTGGTTTTTCAACTCCAGGGAATAAATCATTAATAATATTCTCAAACAAAGGAAGATCATCCTTTAAGAATTTAGGAACATTAACATCTCTCAATGCTCTTAATAATAATTATTCTTCATCCATAGTTGGATTTTATTATTTCAAAATACCAGCAGCATTAATAACAGATCTAACAGCTCTCATACCATAATCATAATGATCTTATGAACTTAATTATTCTGAACTTAATTTAAATGTTGCAACCATCTTTTTAGCTAATTCTCTACCTAATTCAAATCCAAATGAATAAAACATAATTTCTCCAATTAAAGCATAATCTGGAACCATCATAGCTACACCTCTAAACAAAGCTTTTAAATTATCAGGCAATTCAGTTCTACCAGCATAACCAGGATTCATTGTAATAAACACAGAAAAAGTAGGTTAAATTTTAATAATTGATCCTTCAAATTCTATTTATGGAGTTCCTTTAGCTTTTTCTCCAAATAATATTAATAATTATTATGCAATCACTGATAGTACTTCAATATTAATTCTATTGAATTCATCAAAACAACACCATGCACCAGCACTTGCTAAACCTTTAAAGAATTTACCAACCATCAAATAATCCATTGAATCAGAACAATTAAATACAACACATTATTTTGCTAAAGCTTTTGCTAAATCCTTAGTTGATTCTGTTTTTCCAGTACCAGCTGGTCCTGCAGGAGCACCTCCTAAATTTAATTTTAAGGCACCCATCAAAGTCATATAACATTTATCTGTTAAAGGTGTAATCACTAATCTTAAAGTGTTTCCTAAATACTCATAACCATAAGGGAAATTAGTTTAAACACATTTAACAAAGCAATCCTCATTTTCCCAATAATAACGTAATTAACTAATCCATTCAAAAGCACTGACATCAGTAACATTTTCCTTAAATAATTTTTCAACAACATCCTTCGCATGAACATCAATAACAATTAATGCATTTATAGTAGTTTATTATTACTTTGTTAATTTGGTTCTTACTAATTCAACCAATTTATTAATCTATGTTTTCAATGTTTTCTCCCAATATTCCATAACACTATTACTTTTAATAGCTTGTTCTACTTCCTTTGTCCATAAGATTTGAGAACCATTTAATACACATTATCCAGGATGTAATAATACCCATTCATGTCTTGGTTTGACTAAGTAATCAGAAACACTATTAACTAATGCCTATCTAACACTTGATTTCATCATATCTTCAACTTCTCCCATCCAATCTTCTACATTTTTTTTATTTGGATCTAATAGTTTAACAAAACCTACTTTTTCACCTTCAGCTGAATACATAGCATGAATTTTTTTAGCATCATCAAATTCAATTGAATTGATATTTTCAAATACCTTTCTTAAATGTGGTTAAACTGCTGTTGGTTCTTTAGTTTATGATAAGATTTCTAATAAATCATCATTAGAAAGAAAATAGAATCTTGCAAATTTTTCTCTTTTCTTTTCCAAATAATTATTGAGTTCTTTTTAAATAATTTCTAAATTTTTATTTGCCTCTTATAATCTTTCTAATAAACCTTCTTAAGTGCAAACTCTTAAGACTTGAGCATAAGTTTTAGCTTATGTCATAGTATGTTTCCAAGTTTAATCTACTGTTTTGAATTTCTTAGTTTCTGCAGGTAATTGTTTTGCAATATCTGGTGAATCAAAAATAGGTTATAGATACATCCATTATCCTTAACATTTACACCATTCTTCTAAGACATCAGATGTCATTTTAAGAGTAGTATTCCAATTATTGATTCTATCTTCAAATGGACCTTTGAAAGGAGAAAAAGACATAGCTTAAGTATTTACAATATGTTCATCAAGTACTTATTGAATTTCATCATAACCTCGAATTATAAATGTAATTGATTTGTATGGTAACATTTGGAAATTGATTCCTTCCCACATAGTTTCCATTTAATCTAACATTGTTTCAATCATATATTCTTTTTATGCTTTTTCTCCTACTTCAACACAAATGTCAACATTTTACATTAAACCCATTTCTAATACCTTTGTAAATGTGAATTCACTCTCTGGTTAAGGTTTAACAAATCCAATTCTATTTTTTAATTCTAACCAATGTCTCTCCTTCATTCCTTATTTACGAAGTGCAACCAATAATGGAACTTTTGGTTTAAATTCTTCAATTTATTATTTAATAGAAGTTGCAATTCTTAAGACTCCTTATAATTCTTTTTCTTTAAAAAATCTGCAAACTCCTGTTAAAATTCTGATAGCCTCTTCAACCCATTTTTCAGCAGCAACAGCATCAATTGTAGGTAATTCATCCTTCATCCAAGATTCAGAGTTAGTAAACCATTAATTAGTAGTAATCCATAAATTACTATAGGGTAAAAATTCTCTTTAGAGTAAAGTAATTTTATTATAATCTGTTTATTCTTAATCAAATAAGGCTTCTCTAGAATTAAACTTACGTGCTTATTCTTAAAATTCTGCTAAGTATTTATTAACATCTTATGCAGTTTATGCAATTTCTGCATGACTTTTTAAAGTTTAATGTTAATTAAAATTTTGTATAGTTCTTTCTAAATTATCAATACTTTCTTTAAATTCTTCTTATGATACTTTCATTTCATCTTAAAATTTAACTTTCTCTTTTTCCATATCCTTTTATCTTTTTGCAACCAAATCAAAAGTATCTTTGGGACATCCAAATACATACCATTTTCTATCTAAATCTTCTTTTTAAAATCCTCTATAACTAAATTCATCTAATATTTTATATATATCAAAGCATTTCTAAGTTTCAACTTTTAATTTGTCAACTTCATTAGGTAAATTTTACATAAATTCTTTAATATCAGTTAATTTTTCAATATTATTAGGATTTTCTTTAATTTTATTTTATATTCTCTAATAATCTTAAAATATTTCCATTGTCTTCTTTCTTGCCTTTCTTGCTATCATATCAACTAATAATTTGCTAATCATTGAATATTTCTCACATAAATACATTTTTATTTCTCTACATTAAACTTAAAATATTGAAACTTCTACAATATCAGGAATTTAAGTTTTAAGTTCTTCTTCCATTTTATTATATTTAAATATCTCTTCTTTAATTTAATCTATTTCCCAAGGATTATCATCCATTTCAATTCTTCTAATCTCATCATCAGGATTCATTTATAAAATAGGTTTGAATTTCTCAAATATTTGTAAATAATCCTATAAAGGTTTAATTCCTCTAATTAATTCATCTCTAATATGTTCAATTAACAACCATATCCATTTATTTTCATCTGGATACTTTTTAGGTCTTTCATTAGGATTTGGAGTTTAAGGTCTTTCTTTTGGTTTGACTGGAGTTTTAATAAAAGAATCTGTTTTCTATTTATAAAGATCAGTAAGTAATTTAGGTTCCAAATCAGGTACTTTTGTAATTTCATCAAGAGTTTTGTCAAATAATTGTATGATCATATTAACAAAATTCATGGGAGATGTTGAATAAAGAAATTCTTTATCATCATTAGTTTTAATCATATCAATAGTAAATATAGGTTTAACTCCTACTGTTTTAAATTTATTGATAATATTTGATGGATCATCTACATTGACTTCATCAGGAATGAATTATTTCAAATAATTAACAAATCTTTTATAATTGTTTTCAACTAAACTCTATACAGTATCTTACATCATTAATCTTACAACAGTTAAGAATCTTTTCAATTTACCAAAATCATAAGTTATTTTATTTGATTCCTTCATATTAAACCATCCTTTACCTACTCCTGAAAAGTAAGTCTTCATTATTTTTAATAAATCTTAAATCCAAGATCCTCTTAAAGAATAAAGCATTTATGAAATTGAACTCTCTTATACATGTTTAAATTCTTCTAAAACCATTACTTTATCTATTTGATAATTGAAGATTTCAAATTCTTACATCTTATTACATTCATATCTAATTTCTTATAATGCTCTAATAACTTCAGTTTTAATAAATAAAGTGCTAAAACAAAAATCCTTAAAGGTTTCTCTAAAATTTTTAGGATCAATTTAAGTTATTTCTCTTGGATTATACATTTCTAATTATTTCTCCTTACTAACTTAGAACATCCCATAATAAGGTACTTATTTAGATATATCTTCATCTATTTATAAATTTAATTCTTCATCTTCATATTCTAAATATCTATCAAAAATAATTTTATTCATTGTTCTCATATAATCATAATTAACTTCTGCAATCAAAGCTGTAGTATCTAAATTTTCTAATTTTTTAGTCTTTGCTAATTATTCTAATCTTCTTTTTTATTCTGTATCCAATTCACTTAAATCTTATATTGGCATACCATCAATAAAATAATTATATCTAACTCTGCTATCAGCATGTTCTCTATTTTTTAATGCTGTTCCCAATCTTTTTACAAATTTACGAGGATCTTCAGCATCAAAACAAATATATAATCTATGAGTCTTAAAATCTCTTCCATCTTTTTCTTTTAATTTTCCATGAAATAAGCCATCTAAATACTCCAAAATTTCACATCTTCTTGCTTCATAAATACCATCTTCCTTCAATAAACAAGTTGCATATAGTTTTCTATTTCTTCCTTCTTCATCTACTTTTCTCTTTATCCAATCTTCATTTGGATAATCATCATTTGAATTATCATCAAATAATTCAAGTGGTAACCATTAGACTTATGGGTTTGTCATATTTAAATCGATACCCTATAAATTTCAAATTTATATTCATACTTCTTAATCTAATAACTGCAGTATATTGAATGATGCATAAAGTTTCTATTTTCTATTGATTGCTACTTTTCTTGGAATATTATCTCCGATAGGCTCATATGGTTCAAGCACTTTAGGTTCCACCACCAATTCCTCAGATACTTAATTAATTATTGATTCTATTACTCTTTTAAATTGAATGTGCCCCAGATAGTCTAGATGTATTTGTAGTTTTCTTTAATGAATAAGCCTTAGGAACTCTTTATTTCATAGTCGTATTCAAAGTTATATCTGGTAAATATGACATGTCCTATTATAATTTTACGACATTACTTAGTACATAACCGAATTTTCAGGGTTAATCACTTCTGAGTAAATAGCCCTTTAACGAGTTTGAAAGAACGACATACTAGGTTGTGACATTCCCTCTTAAATAATTTTAAATAAATTTATATCAGGGTGTCACATCAAAATAAAATCAAATTCATAATTAAGAATATCAATATCATAATCTCTTAGAATATATATTGAAGGTGTTTCATTTTTACATTATTCACCATACATCAATGTAATCACTTCTTTTTTTTATAATCAATTAAATTCATAGTAATTATTACATATTTAAATGTTTTGCTAATGATAAATTAATCATCTCTGAATCTTTAAATTAAAATTTTCATGTAAATAATTCATTCCTCTTAAATCTGGTTTAATTCAACTATGATTTTGACTATTATATTCTTCATAATTTAATTAAGCCATAATTCAAAAAAATATTATAGTTAATCCATAAAACTTTTAATTAGGATAAACAATCTAAAATTCAAGTTTTGAGGATAATTTAAAATATTTTTTCATAGCTAAACCATTCAATAATAACATAATCTTCTATAAAATATCATTCTAATAATTTTAAAACTCCATTATTTAAATTTAGAATATAAAATCTTAAAATTCAGAATAACTAAATAAATTTAGCAATATTCCAAATATATAAAATACAATTTGAGTGAATTAATAATTTTAGTCTGTGTAACCATTTTAAAATAAATTCAATTATTTTTGATATCTTCATTATCATTATTTTTAAGTTTAATGTAAGACCTAAATTTTGTATTTTTTTATCTAAATCTGCATGAACTATAAATTTGAATATTTTTTAAAGAAATATTTGATATTCCCAAAAAGCTTTTAAAGTAAATTAAATTTAAATTCTTATTATATTAAAGTACAAAGTAATTTAAAATTTAAAAGGATTCGGATAAACTTTCTCATTATATATCTAAAGAATCATGTTTAAAGTAACCCCTATAAAATTATTCTTATTTATACATACATTATTTAATTTGTAGTGTTAGCTCGACTTATGAAATTACACTTAATTGCATTTTTATACTTTTAATTTCTTTGCCTGTTGGAATGATTGTATGTTTTGAATTTATTTTTCAATTTAAACACTATAATTCTCAATTTTAGAATGTTGGGATTATTATTTGGATCATGAAAGATTTCAGATAAATTTATAAAGATCTTTTATGAATTTATAAGAATTAGAACTATAAAAATCAAATAAATTAAAAAATAAAAAAAGAATAACTATAAATGCAGATTAAATCTGACTTTCATTAAATACAGAAATTCTATTTTTTATAAACGTTAATCAGACTCTAATTTTTAAAAGTACTTTATTTTTGAATATGATTCATCTATATTTATATCTTTCTTGATCATAATTCTTATATTTAAGGCTAATTAATCAAAATTAACTTGAAAATAAAATATAATTACACATTAATTTGTTGATTGATTTAGAAGTTTAAGAAGATGAAAATAATTAGATCACTCAGATATATCTATTTAAGAGGATAGATTATTTATAAATTTGTTGAAAATTAATTCTAACTTTTATTTCCATTTCTCCCTTTATTATAGTATACGTTAAATATACTCTTAATGTTTTAATCCTAAAATTAGAGTTTCTGAGTTATTGATTTCTTTTGTATCCACCAGTTATAAAAGTTACTCTTAATCATTAGTGATATATAATTTTCTAGAATATATTTATTCTTCTTTATAATCAAAATTAATTATTGGCATATCTTTAAAAATATTTATGTAAAACACATTAATTATGCTTGTCAATTTTAATACTTAAATTTTACAATTAAGATTATGATTGAAAGATTGATATTTTAAATTATTAGCTTAATCAAATAATTCAATTACAATAGCATTAAATAAAATATATTCAGAACATATTAATTACATTTCTAATATACTAAAAGGATAGTTATAAAATTTAGTTCTTTAAGCAAGAAACAATTATACATATTAATTATTTTCTTAGTATAAGGCATTTGACATAGCTTTTATAATTTCTTTTGGAATATTACCTTTTCTAGTGATTAATTCTAAATTTTGAAATAGAAATTTTGCAAAGTTTAAAGTCCAAATTTATTCTTAATCTTTCAATTTTCTTAAATCTAATACTTTTTCATCTTAAGTATAAATTAATGTATTTTAGAGATGATAAAATATTTTTTATAGTGAGGGTTAAACCCATTCTCTAATAGATTTTGATAATGAATCATTTATATTTCTATCATATTTAAAGATTTTCCTTAGATTTAACACTTTTTATAATTTAAGATAATTTGTTATTTTTAATGGATTTGTATTAGACAATGTTTTGAAATATAAAATGATAATTTTTCCAATAACTCTACAAATAACTAGAAATTTATTTATTAATATTTTTTAAGTTTATTTCTATTTAATTTTTGGAAGTATTAATTTGCAATTCTAAGAATATTTCAATGATTGTTTTTAACTATTTTTAATCCGTTAAGAAAATATTGTTGAATAATTAACTATACTTTCATATTTTATTTCTAAATCTTCATTTTAATTCCTACATATAGAATGATTTCTATTGGTAGATCTAACTTTTTAGTATTTTTGGAAACTCTCTTTATAAATAAATTTATTACATATTATTCCTTTTATTTCAATTCATCAAGATTATTGCTAAATGAATTAAGCTATACATCTTAATATTTTTAATGAACCTGAGATTTAGTTGTAATTATTTAATCATTATTTTAATACAATATATTACTGTATTTAAATTTTTTTTATCTTTAACTCTATATTTTCAGTTGAGTTTATTAATGAGTTTAAACTCTTGATGTTTCAATAGTTTTAGCCCATGAATCAAAAATATAATCATTATAACTTGATTATTTAATCTCTTGAACATTGGAATTCAACATAATATCTGTAAATAAAAATTTTGATTTAAATATATTAAAGTTAATAATACATAAATAATCTACACAGAAAATATATATATTGTTGTATATTTATATTAAATCTATTAAATAATAATATTCACTTATTCATAATTAAATGTTGAAATTTCTTAAAAAGCATTTTTCATTTCTTATTTACTTTAGATAAATTAAAAAAGAACATCTCTTAAATATTAATCAAATATACAATCTAAATCCCTTTACTATACAAAAAATTTAATATTTTTAATTAATAATGATAATGTAAAATAATAATTAGTTATTAATTATATTAGATTATGATATGATAATTATATTATATGATATTAAAAAGTAAGAATAAATATTAATAATAATAATTACTCTTCCATAGTATAAAGTATATAAGACATAATTTTTTAATAATTCTATAAAGAAATAATTAAAAGTTCAAAATTAAAAATATCACTAAGTGTTTATAAATATAAAATGTAAAATCAACAAATTTCAAATCAATTTCCATGAATTCTAAAAAAAACTATTGAATATATAATGAATAATTACATTTAAGTTCACTTTCTTACTATGTAATATTTCTGGCTGATATAGGATTCTTTACCAATGGGGAACTAAGAAAATTATTTGCAATTTGATCAAGACTTACCTTTTTTTATATAAAATAATTGTTAGATTATTAAACTTATTGATTTGATTAAGTTTAGTATTAAAATTGATTGTTTTATGGATTATTTTCTTTTTTATTCTAATTTAATGATTTAAGATTGATATCAACATCTTATTTTATATGAGTCTTTTTAGATCTATTTTATAAATCATCCTTTTTCTTAAGGATTGGTGAAAATTATGAATCCATTAATTAATCCTTATATTTCTAATTTGATTTATTTTGAGAAAAAATTAAGTTTCCACTTTTTGTTGATATAGATTATTATATATTCATGACTTTTTCTTTTAGTTCTGCCATTCCATCTCTTAGTTTTTGCTATTTACAAGAACCTAAACAAAAATGAAAATTTGAAATTATAACTTGCAATTAGTTTAATGGTTTCAATAGAAATGTCTTAAGTTTTGTTTTTCATTGCTGATATTCCAATAATTACAAGGTATTTAATTAGTTTTTATGAAGGTTTGAGTTCATAATCAAGTATAAATTGATTCAGTTCCTTAATATTCATTGCTTAATATTTTTGTTATAATTTATAACAAAGAAAAATTAATAATTCAAAAGATCAATTATTTAATTGATAGAATGTATTATATATAAATTGAGTCTATTTTGAATTCATTGAATAAAAAATAATTGATTAGGATTAGAGATATGATTTTAATGAGGATTCAATAAAAATATATATAAGATGCAATTTAACTAATTTTATAATAATGAGAGATATTATAAATAATTTTTAATAAAAAGATATATGATTGAATATTTATAGATGAATTCATACAATAAGATAAATGATATATATTAATAATATAAATTTTAGAAATGAAATTGTTTGGTTTTTTGAAAAGACAAACAAATAATTAACATCATGTTATTTACTCAAATAATGATGAATATCTTGGTATTTGCTTTTTATTAATTTGTAAAGGAGAGATGAAAGACAACATGAAACATGGTAAAGGAATGTATAAGTTTGCTAATGGTAACCGTTATGAAGGGGAATGGTATTAAAATAAAAAACATGGAACTGGAAAATATTATTACAATAGTGGAGAATTATATATTGGATAATGGTAACATAACAAGAAGAATGGACATGGACAACATTTTGGAGTTTATGGTGATAGATATGTTGGACAATGGATCAATAATTGTAAACATGGACGAGGTACTATTTATTATGCTGAGAACTCAATATACTCAGGTATTTATATACAAGTATCAATGTAGGTGAATTTTAAGACAATAAGAAGCATGGTCCTGGCTATTTTTACAATTCAATTACTAGAGAGCTGACTTATTAATTATATGATAATGATAAATTAAAAGAGTAAAAAGTAGTTGATTAAGTTCCTTGTGATTTTGAAAACGTGTTTTCTGCTTATTTAGTGATAGATAATTATAAATTATATCCTCAACCATTACCCAATAGTAAATAAGAGGAAATACACTAAATCTAGCAGGAAACACATGGATTCGAAACTTTATAGGCATTGAATGAGACAGTGACTTTGAAAGGGAAAAAGAAAAGTATTTAAATCTTATATTATATTTTAATTTAATAGTGTAAGAATGGAATATAGATGAGGTTTGTACTTGGTTAGATTGTTTAGGATTATCATAATATAAAGAAAATTTTATTAAAAATCACATGATCGGAGAGATTTTACACGATCTAACAGATGTTGAATTAAAAGAAGAATTAGGTATTGAGATATTGGGACACAGAAAACTAATACTTCAGTAAATTAATATACATAAGAAATATTATATCAAAAAAATGGCAGGGTAAATCCATAGAGCTGATAGTGAAAATTCAGGTGATTAATCATCAAAATATGATTAACTGTATTCTATAATCCAAAAGATTGAACCTACAGCAGTAGAAAGTCCTGGAATGGAAGTTTTAAAATAAAAGAAATCAAAACGTAAAAGATCATCAGGATCAGATGATAAATAGACATCACCTGAATAATAAGAATAATAATAAGAGACTGCAAAATTCTCACCAAAATAAGGGAATTAAGGTTAAAGTTTAAAAGTAGAATCTAATAAGGTAGTAAGTAATTTTAATTTTAATAATGCTTCTGGTTCAGAATATTCAGATGTAAGTTCTTGCAGTTCTAATGAAAAATAATAGGAATAGTAATAAGAAAATAATTCACCTAGCAAATATAATATATTATAAGAGAAGAATCTATAATAGAAACATTAAGAGAAACTTATGAGTTTATTGAAAAATTTAGGAATCAATGAGAAATTGTTGATTAATTATTAAGAAATTAAATAAGGATCTTAGATTGGAAAAGGTAGTTATGGAATTGTTTTTAAAGGAATTTGGCTTGGTTAAGATGTAGCTATTAAATCTTATTGTAAAAGGAAAGATGAATAAAAACATAAATAATTAATGGCTGATTTTCTAAAAGAAGTTTAAGTTATTTCTAATTTAAGACATCCTAATATAGTTCTGTATATGGGTGTTTGTATAAAGAGACATAATTTTTACTTAATTACTGAGTAATTAACGATATAATTTTTAGATATATGGAAAATGGGAGTTTATATGATCATATTCATAAAAGGAAAACTAAAAATCTTAATTTTATATAAATTATTGAAGATATTACTTTAGGAATGAATAATCTTCATGGTAGAAGAATAATGCATTGTGATTTGAAATCATCTAATGTTTTGATTGATTAAAATTGGAATGTCAAATTATGTGATTTTGGACTTTCAAGAATTAAAAGCAAGAAAACTAAAAGTATGATTGGAACACCACATTGGATGGCACCTGAAATTATGAGAGGAGAACCTTATACTGAAAAATCTGATGTATATTCTTTTGGAATGATTCTATGGGAAATTATAACTGGTAAAATACCTTATGAAAATCTTTCTATTACATAAATTATTGGAACAGTTGGATGGGGACATACTTAAGTTGAGATCCCTTAATTTAGTAATCCACCTATTTTGGCTATTTTAGCTAAGGATTGTCTATAAAGAGATTCTTCATAAAGACCAACCTTTGCTAAAATACTAGAAAGAATTTAAGAGAGTCAAAAACAGAAATGTTAAAACAAAGAGAAAGCTAAGAAATTTTTAATTGATTTTTTATCCAATTGACATTAATATTAATATATTTATATAACTGATGGATTCTAAAAAATAAGCAAAAGGATCAGAATAAGTTTAAAAGAGTAGAGGTAATATTGATATGTTGATTCGTACAAAAAAAGAGGAATTATATACTATCAAATAGAAAAATGATTAAAAATAAAAGGAAACAAGAGCATAAGAAGAATTTAAAAGAGCAGAAAGGGCAAATAAAATAGAAGATGAAAGTAAAAAAGCTAATTCTAAAAATGCTGAATTGGAATAAGAATGGTGTAATTTATAAGAGAAAGATGAATGTGAAGAACTTAATAAATTGATAAATTAATAGAAAGATAAATTTGGATAAATAATGCATGCTAAAGATGAATTAATTAAATAATTTTTAGATGAATTAAATAAGAAAGATGATGATTTTGGTAAAATGATAAAAGAATAAGCTATTGATATATAAACATTAATTTAGAAAATGAGATCATAATTTTTTTAATTAAGAGAATGTATACATGAAGATCTTGAATCTATAGAAAATGAATATATAGAAGAAGTATAAATATATAATAATAATTAAATTAGAGAGCTAATTTATTGAATAATTATTAAACTGAAATAAGAAATTTATTTGATAAAAGAACTGAAAAAGAAAAATCATTTGTTGATGAAAGAGAAAGAAAAGAAGAAGAATATACAAAAGATATAGAAAAATTAAGAATTTAAGGATTGAAATCTTATGCTGAACTTAAAATCTCTATGGAAACAGAAATTTAAAATTTAGAAAAGTGTTATGAAGATATGAAAGCATTATATTAATTGAATACTGAAAAATTAGATTATAATCTTAAAGTATTAAAAGAAAAATAAATATCACATACACATACACATGATGATCTAAAAAGAAAAGATTAAAATTTAAATAATAGATTAAGAAGTTTAATTAAAGATTATAATGAATTTGATACTAAATTTAAATAAACAAATAAAGAATTAACTTAAGAATACAAACGTATAACTAGATAATTTAAAGAGTTATAAAGAAAATTTAAACATTTTGATAAAGCTGATTAAAAAGCTTATGCTGATATACATTCCATGAATGAATTAGAAGTTAGAAAACTTAAAGCAAAGATTCTTAAATGTGATAAAACTATACATATTTAATAATTAGGAGTTGATTGGGAAGAACCATAAGACTAAAAAGAAACTTAAGGTATTTCTCTTTATATATATTAATTTATAGAAAAATCTTAAATTATGGCAGAAGAAGAAGTTTAATTGCCTTTAAGTGAAGAAAAATTATAAGAAATAGTTGAAATATTAATAGAAGAAGTTGATTTCTTGATTGATGATAAAATGAGAGAAACTTTAGAAAAAGCAGAATAATAAGAGATTTCTAGTGTTAAATTAGGAGTTATAAAGAAATGTCTTAATATTGATTCAATAGATGAAATGCTTATATTTATTGATGAATTAATTAAAAATTGTGAATTAAAAGTATAAGAAGAATAACCATAATAAGAAGCTGTTACTGAAGCTATTAAAAAGGTTTAAATTGAATAACCTTAAACTGTTCCAGATGAAGCTCCTAAAATTAATTATGAAACATTTATTTTAAATTAAAATAGCATAATTAACTTTTTGATGCATTGGATGAAAACTAATGAATAGAGAAAAAAACAAATTGAAAAAATGTCATCAAGAAGAGCAGCTAAATAAGAAACTGAAAGATAAAAAAAAGAAAGAATAGCAAAAGAAGGCAAAAAGTATTGGGAAAAATTAACTCAAGTTCTCCCTGAAAAAACATTTAGAGTTTGGAGAATTCTAGATAAATAACTAAGCAAATATTATGAATTACTTCTAAAAAGATCTAAATTAGTAGAAGAAACAGGATAAATTCATAATCATAATGAAGAATTAAAAAATCTACTCAATTAATATTTATAAGTATCTCATGATATTTAAATTAGATTAATCATGAATTAAAAATACCTCCTACAAGATTTTTAAAGTTGGAATAATAATAAGATAATGTCAAATTGCAAAATAGCAAATGAATAAATAGTCAATTAATATAATAAATATATATTTATAATTATTTTTATTTCACATAAATATTTATAAATCTTTATTATTTAATAATTATTTAATCTAAAATATCAGATCTATCATTTAAAATTAATTTAAAAGTAATTATTTTTATAATAATTGATATTATAATACAATATAAATAAATATTAATCAACAAGATTTTCTTAACCATCTTATCTAAATTAAATTGTTTCTTTATCCAATTTATGTTTGTCCATATGCTAATGTTCTGGTCTTTTGATAATAGAAATTTCTTAAATGACCAACAATAAGTTCATTACTTAATAATGCTAATTACTTTTCATCAGCAATATCCACTATATTAATTAATAAATAATTTACATTACTTAATTTATTCATTTTCTTAAACTTTAAATGGAATATGATTCTATTTATAATATTTTCTTTAATCTTTGTGGCCTAATCTAATATTAAATTAAATATGATAACAATTTTCCATCTGATAACAATAATTCACCAATTTTTGTTAACGTAGCTTTATGCTTACTAATTTATTTTAATAATTATTTTAATCTCTTTTATCTTAATTCTTCATCAGTTTTTAAATTATCAGTTTATTTTAATGTTAATTCCTCTTCATCTTCATAATCATCATCTGAATTAATATCTTCATCTTCATCATCTTCCCAATCTCCTTCAGCTTAATTTTCTTTTCATTTTTATTTTCATCTTCTTTTTAATCTTATTTTTATGATAATTATTATTTTTAGCTTCAATTTATAATTGTTATTCCTTTTACTCTACCAAAATTGCTAATAATTTTTCTACAAAATTGTAATATTTTGATAAAACTTTATATTCTTATTAAGACATTAAGCAATGTGTAGCATGACTATTTATGAATGTTTAGAAAACAATGTAAACAAGTATTATTCTTATTTATTTGTTCTAATAATGCTTTTAACAATCCCTCAATATTTATACAATGCTTTTATTCACGAATAAATATCCATAATTACTCATATGTTTTAAACAATCTTCAATATTATCGCATAATTCATCACAAAATAAGCATACATTACTATTTAATAAAGAATTTCCTGTTTAACTTCTATTTGTTGTGATAGGTGATTTTAATTATTTTAATTAATGGCTTTTTGATATCAAATGACCTTAATATTTTTAACTTGATTTGAAATCTTTATTGCAACATTTAAATGTTTAAGATTTAATAGGAATTATGATATTCTACTCTGAAATTTTATCAACTTCTAATAAAATGATTTAATTAAATACATTCTTTATAAAACTTCATATGAGATAGGATCTAAATTAATCATTTTTCTAGCTATATTATATCTATTAAAATCTGTTTTATAATGATCCTTATAGGTTGGTTCTTATGGAAAATTAATTAAACAAAAAGAACAACAAAACTAACTCATGTTATATTTTTAATATTGTAAAATAAAGGAGATAGTAATCATTTCTTCCATGATTATCTTAAAGTACTTAAACTTTTCTGCTATTTCTTATAATGTTGCATTGTTTTCGAAACAATATCAAAGCTATTCCCCATAATTTATGATTATCTAGTTGAGTTTCTCATCAATTTCGAATTTCTATTATATTTTTCAAGACTAGAAGATTCAACTCTTTAAGATTGAAACATTTCATTTTTATTATCTTCAGCACATCTTCTTAATTTTAAGAGACTTTATTCCTTTTCAGATTATTGTGTATCAACTCTTATATTCATTTATTCAATATTTTTCTAATCTTACATTTTTTTAAGTAATTGTTATGGATTTGAATAAATTTTTAATAGCTATTATGAATTGATAGTTGTTGCTGATTAAGTATATTATTTAGTTTTTGCACTTACCAATTAATTTAATCTATCATAAGCAGTTGGTGATTTCTTATTAGGATCTATAATAAAATTAGTTTAATTGAGATTTTAGACTTTATTTATTGATATTTACGAACACATATTTTCTAATTGCTTAATTTTATCATTTTAATTTTTGATTTCTGTTTCATATTTCTACTATTCTTCCTCTAGTTTTTAAGTAAGTGCTTCTATATGTAATCGTTATTATTATTCTACTCTAATATGTTATCGAATAGTATTTTCTAGTCTTTGAATCTCTTATTCATATTTATTGTCAATGAATTCTTCTAACTGCTCCTTGAGATTCTAAACAAGAGTTGTGAGTTCTCGAACTAATTCAAGGATACATTTTCTTAATCTTTCATTAGAGACTTCTTTAAACTGTTATACATCAGCTGATTAGGGCTTGACAATTTATAAGAGGTCAGCAAAGAGAGAAGCTAAACATTAATTATCTTCCATAATAATTTAAATTTTTATATCTCATCCACTCTTGAACAAAAGAATTGCTACCTATCCCATATAGAAATAGATGAAATGCTTGGTTTCATGTGTAACATAAGATCCAAAGTTTCTACCCACAATACAATGCCAAGTTGGATTATATTTCTTATCAAATTCTTTCTTGATGAATGCCTATTCAATCTATAAAGTTATATACAGCAATATCCTTCTCAATATTGAATTTCTCTAAAGCTTGATTAGCACAATCAATGGCATCTTGTTACATTTCTTCAGACATATCAGCATTTTTTACAACTGCTTTTCTATCAGCTTGAGCCATTATTTAATTAAATATTTTTAATAAATATCATAAAATCAAATTTTGATTACTGAAAATAAGTGACGAACAGTTGTAAAAATAGGTGAAACAGATCTCTTATATATTGTAGTTTTTTGTGTAGATTACATTGTACTTAAAGTCATTTATTATTATCTACTATTTTTTGGAGATTTTGTTTGAGAAGGCTATGTTAAAAATTTATTTTATCTTTATTTCTCAATTCTTTATTATGCTTTTTATTTTTAACATTTTGATAACTTAATTTCTATTTCATCTTTTTAATTATTTTAATTGTAAATGTGAAGTTCTTAATCAATTGATTCAATTTAGGAACTTTATAAAATTTCTAATATTTCATTATTACTATTATCTACATCATCAATCAAAATTTATGAAAGATTCTCTCGATGAGCAGGATGAGAGCTTTACACTGTTGATGCTAAAGATAAATGATTTTATTAATTATTGATTAACAATTAATTTATTATTAATTATTGTACAAGATTTTTTCCATAAAGTTAATGAGATATCAATTTACCATTAGAATACTTATTCCATTACCATTCCTAAATATTATTATTATAATAAATGCCTTCTCCATCCTATTTTCCTTTGTAGATATTTCCATAATAAATATCTCCATTTTTATAATGCATAACTGTAAATCCATCATATTTTTAATTTTTAGCCTATCCATAACTTAATGGATTGATTTTAATGAATATTTTATTACCATAACAATTATTCTTAAATGAAATAATTTTTTGTAAAAAACCAATATTTCCAATATCTTTAACATTCTTAATTTAATTATCATCTCCCCAGAATATCTTTAAACATGAATTTTTCAATTTATATACACCTACTTCTTTAGGTTTAGATTTCTTAAATAATCCATAATAATATGCTAATAATTTAGATCAGAATTACATCCATCTGGATTGATTACCAAACTATATCCCTCAAAGTGTTATTAATAAAAAGATCCAATATATAGAGTACCATCACTTTACAGAATCATTTCTTTATCAAGCAAACAATTTTATAGTTGTTGCATTAATTTATTAATTAATTGAATATGAACACATTTTCGTTTTTAATATAATAATGTTAAAAAAAATTGTTTTGCTTTTGATTCTTATAGTAGCTATCCAATCTAGACATCATAGACTGAGACCAACTAAATCAGATGTTGGACATAACTTAGCAATGAAACCTGGAGATGCTTGTTTACCAACAACTAATTTAAGTGGATAGAAAAAAGAAGAAACTGCTGCCAATTAAGCTAGAAAACATTTAACTGTATATTAATAATATAAAATTAGAAATTTGCAGATGATTTGACAGAAGAAAATAGAAAAGCAACAGAAAAATAACCATTTCCAAATTTATACACATATTAAGATGATAATTGTGTTGGAAAANAGAAGGCTATGTTAAAAATTTATTTTATCTTTATTTCTCAATTCTTTATTATGCTTTTTATTTTTAACATTTTGATAACTTAATTTCTATTTCATCTTTTTAATTATTTTAATTGTAAATGTGAAGTTCTTAATCAATTGATTCAATTTAGGAACTTTATAAAATTTCTAATATTTCATTATTACTATTATCTACATCATCAATCAAAATTTATGAAAGATTCTCTCGATGAGCAGGATGAGAGCTTTACACTGTTGATGCTAAAGATAAATGATTTTATTAATTATTGATTAACAATTAATTTATTATTAATTATTGTATATTTGAGAGAGATACCATAGTTATTTAGTAAGACTTAAAGTTTAATTTGTTAAAAAGTTTACCTAATTAATGATTACATATAATTACTAATTAATTCTCTTGGTACAAGATTTTTTCCATAAAGTTAATGAGATATCAATTTACCATTAGAATACTTATTCCATTACCATTCCTAAATATTATTATTATAATAAATGCCTTCTCCATCCTATTTTCCTTTGTAGATATTTCCATAATAAATATCTCCATTTTTATAATGCATAACTGTAAATCCATCATATTTTTAATTTTTAGCCTATCCATAACTTAATGGATTGATTTTAATGAATATTTTATTACCATAACAATTATTCTTAAATGAAATAATTTTTTGTAAAAAACCAATATTTCCAATATCTTTAACATTCTTAATTTAATTATCATCTCCCCAGAATATCTTTAAACATGAATTTTTCAATTTATATACACCTACTTCTTTAGGTTTAGATTTCTTAAATAATCCATAATAATATGCTAATAATTTAGATCAGAATTACATCCATCTGGATTGATTACCAAACTATATCCCTCAAAGTGTTATTAATAAAAAGATCCAATATATAGAGTACCATCACTTTACAGAATCATTTCTTTATCAAGCAAACAATTTTATAGTTGTTGCATTAATTTATTAATTAATTGAATATGAACACATTTTCGTTTTTAATATAATAATGTTAAAAAAAATTGTTTTGCTTTTGATTCTTATAGTAGCTATCCAATCTAGACATCATAGACTGAGACCAACTAAATCAGATGTTGGACATAACTTAGCAATGAAACCTGGAGATGCTTGTTTACCAACAACTAATTTAAGTGGATAGAAAAAAGAAGAAACTGCTGCCAATTAAGCTAGAAAACATTTAACTGTATATTAATAATATAAAATTAGAAATTTGCAGATGATTTGACAGAAGAAAATAGAAAAGCAACAGAAAAATAACCATTTCCAAATTTATACACATATTAAGATGATAATTGTGTTGGAAAAGCTTAAGATCCCCCAAAAAGAGATAGAAGAATGAGAAGAAGTTGATTTAATAAAATAAATTCTTATATCTAATAAATTACATTTCATTTTTAATCCATATTAGAAATTCTAATTTAACTTTAAATATCATTATATTTTCTACTTATTTTAATATAATAAAAAATGAGCAATTTTGATGAAGAAAATTAAGAAAATTAAGAAAATCTAAATGAATTAGAATTGCCTATTAATAGACAAATTTTGTCATTTTTATAATTAGGGATTGAACAATTCAATTTAATTTTGGATAATATTCCTTTAATAAGAAATGATACTTTCTTTGAAGAAGAAGATAACTCAAGACTTTTCCCTTTGACAAGACTTTAATTAGGAAGGGATAGACTATCCCCAAGGTATATTTGAGTTCAAGATTTAGAGAATAAGCTCAAAATATTTAGAAATACCTTCAAAAGCGTACCATCCCAATATAAAACTATAAATTTGATCCAAGACAACCTCATATCAAAGTAACTTAACTTCGTAATATAAACAAAAACCATCAATATTTTATTAATGAGTTTGGGTATATCAAATTTCATCATTATTATAGATTAATAGATTCACAAAAAAATACTAATTCTATAGACATTTTAATTGGCAGATAATATCGATAAAATAAGGATATCATTCCTAATGATATAAGTAAGTATAAAATTTTAATACTAAAATAGTTTTACCTGAAGATAGAGTCATATCTCGACTTCATTGTAAAATTGTCTGCAATGATTATTTCAGAAAAGATTAAATACTAGATCCATTATATGCAAAAATCTTAAAAGTAATTAATCTTCCATCCTCCATAAAGTTTAGAATTAGCTAATTTTTTGAGTAGAATATATTACTATCATAAATAGATAACCTAAAATTGTTTAAATATAAGATCTTGGTAGTATTTGTGGCACATACTTAAGAATCTTTAGATAAAAACCTTTTTTGTTATAATAAGATCAAAAATTTAGTATTGGAAGTGATACTTGCTTCAATATTATTTTCAATCATAGATAGAATCTTAAATTAAAATAAATAGATGAATAATGGTATAGTATAATCAAACATTTATCTACTTTGAAATACCCTAAAAACATGAAATTCATATTAGTGATGATTAACTTTTCCCCGGTATTGAAGAACCTCTTGAATCAATAAAGAATCTCTAGATTGATGAACTTTATAAAAAGTTAAGTGAATACTAAATACCTATACTAATTGTTAAATTCTTTGGTCAAGGAGTATTCTTTAATAGGTCCATTAACTTATTTTTAGGGACAATTTAGACAGATACTATGGATTTTTTTGTAGGAAGAGGAGGTGAAAATGATATAAAGATCAATTCAAATACAATATCAAGAAAATAATGTCGTATAAAGTATTCTCAAAAGTAAGGGTATAATTTTAATTAGATTTTCAGCATGGATAATAAATGATGGATTGTATGATAGAGATTCTGCTAATGGTACTTGGATTAGTTTATAAACTGCTGAATAATCAGAATAGAAAATTGAATCAAATTTGATCGAAATTCATCATAATGATGAAATAAAGATAAGTGATTTTATTTTAAAACTGGAATTATTTAAAGGAACAAAAGAAGGGATTGGACATATAATAAATAATATTCTTCATGATTGATAATTATTAATTAAATAAAAGTGACGCTATTTATTTTTATTCATAAAAATTATATCTTTTTTAATCTCAAAATAAATTTATTTATCAAAAAACAAAAATGAGCAACATTCCACCCTCTCAACATCCACCTTAAGCTCCATAACCTGGTCCATACTAATAACCAACATTCTAACCAGGATTCGCTCCTTAATATGCTCCTGCTCCAGTTACTTATGGACCTCCTCTTACATCATCACCATTGAGATATTCACAACCACTTTATCAAGCTCCAGTTGTTTAATAACCAGTGTATACTCAACCAGTTGTTTAACAACCAGTATATGCTCAACCAGTTGTTCAATAACCAGTATATGCTTAACCAGTTGTCTAACAACCTATTGTCACATAATCAGTCGTTGCTCAACCAGTTGTTACTTAATAAGTTGTTGCTCAACCAGTTGTTGCACCATAACCAATCTAAGGAGAAAGCAGAATCGAATATGTCCCATATGAAAAGACTGTTGTTGAATATGAAGAAGTCAGATAAAGAATTTAAGTTCCAAGAGAAAAATATGTTACAGACTATTACGCAGTGGAATACTAAACTGAATATGTACCATAAGTATTCTAAGAAAAATATACAGGTAATTAAATAATATTTAAATTAGAATACGTACCTGTTGATAGATATTAAGAAAGAGTTGAATATTATCCAGTCGAAAGATAAGTTGTTCATTAATAAGTCCAATAAGTCTAATAAGTTGTAGCATAACCAGTTGTTTAATAACAAGTCTAGGTTGTTTAATAACCAGTCTAAGTTGTTTAATAACCAGTTTAAGTTGTTTAACCATAACCAGTCTAAGTTGTTCAACCATAACCAGTTCAAGTTTACTAATAACCAATTGTTTAATAACCTTTGGTCTAATCAATCCCTGTTTAAACTGTTCGCCCACCTGCTTATGCTCCAACTACAACTCTTCCATTGGGCTAGACTGTTTCACCAAGACTCCCTGGTAATACAGTCCCAGCTAAACCTTTGGATAAAACATAAGTAATTTTTTATACTTATCTAATCTTTAGGGTCCTAATCAACCAGCCTAATAATAGAACAAACCAAAGAGCTTTTTGGATAGATTATTTGACAGAGATTGAAATGAACAATTATGAATATTTTTATAAATGCACAAATAACATTTAAAATTTTGAATTTTTATCATCTTCCTTATTCAATATTTTTTTTCACTCATTTATATTTGAATTAAATTGATTATCATAGTCAATTGATTTAATTAGTTTGTAAAATGAATTCATAATTTTCTCAATAACCAAAATTAGAATAGGATCCTTAGCAAATACCATATTCTGTACCTCCTCTTACAAACCAAGATAGAATCTAATATTACCCTATTTTCTATATAAAACAGAATAAGTATTAATTTCTCCTTTATCATTTTTAGTTAGTCAATTCATACTAATATATAATAACTTCCAAATGATCAATTAAATGGTTGGTTTGTCTGTCATCCTGTAATGCAAAACGATCCTTTCTTTCCACAAATATCTAACTTTTCTCAATTTATTCATAAACCCCCATCCTTCAACCCAGATATACCTATTAAAATAGAAGATGATGAAGAAATTCCATAACCTTAGCAATCATAATAATTCTAGGAGGCTAATTCAAATAAGAATAATGAAAAATCAAGGAGTAAAAAGCAAAAAGATCAAAATAAATTTAAAAGAAATGTAGACAATATCAAAGACTTAGAAGTCTAACCATGTAATTGTTCATAGAGTAATTGTCTTAAGAGATATTGTGCTTGTTTTCATAGTGGAAGAATGTGTTTAGATGAATGTTAATGTAAAGATTGTAAAAATTGTACTGAATTTGCTGAGGAAAGAGATGAAGCTATAAATCATGTTTATAAAAAATGTCATCGTGATAAAAAGGTACCAGTAAATGAATTACTATCTTTATAATTGAGTTATGGATGTAAATGTAAATCTACTGGATGTTAAAAAAAGTATTGTGAATGCTTTAAGAGAGGATAAATATGTGGAGATTAATGTTCTTGTGAAGATTGCCTCAATATTCCATTAAGCTTAAGCTAAAAGGATCTTAAGAGAAAGAAAACAGTGGTAAAATGAAATTGTTCATTTAAATTCATTATAAACATTTATCTTCATTTATATTTGCACTTAAAAAAACATCATTTTTTTATTAATGCTAAATAGTTTTTAATTAATTAAAATTACATCTATGGTAATAAATAAAAGCATATTCAAATCATTTGAATTAGTTTTTAAAAATATGGATTTGGGTTAAAATTTTGGAATTTATTCTTATGTTATTGATAATTGTAGGAAAATAGGTAAATATATTATTATTTTCATTAAATTTTAACATTTAAATGCATAATTTTATAAAATTAACAATACATAAAATAATTATTAATATGAATTAATTATGGGTTATTTATAATGAATAAAGACTAATTAATATAAATTTTCTATTCATAGTTTGAATATTATTATCCCATAAATATTAATTTTATCATATATAATTAAAATATTAATTTAATGAAAAAGCTCTTTTCTTCAATTAAAAATGCAACAACTCAGTTAGCTAAAGGACTTTTTTCTTCAAAAGAAGAAACATAATAATAAAATAATAAATAAGATATGACTCCTGAAGAATCTAAATAATAATGTAATTTAGTATATAGAAATTAGATGATGATTACATTAAAAGTTATTTAGATTCTCATAAAGAATTGAAAGTAAAAATATTGACAAATCGAATATACTTTAATAATGCAGTGCTTGATTTATCCTGGAGAAAAATATTAGAGATAAAAAATCTATATGCTAATGAAAGGAGAATAAATTTCTAGCCAAAATTAGTTATTTTAGAATAATAACATTGGGAAAGAGTTGTGATTCAAGTTGCTGAATTAATTTAATCTTATTATAACATTCAAATTTATTATGATAGATAAGAATTAATAAGAATAGTAATTAATTAATTTTATTTTATAGATCAAATAAAAAGTTTTGGAGGAATAATGTATAAAGATTTTATTTAGTAAAGAAGAAATGAAAGACTATTTTTAATTTTATGAATAATCAGATATTATGCTTATTTAATTGAAATAATAATTTCCTCAATTAACTTATGAATATTCTGAATCTTAAATTAAGGAAATATATAAGTAATATATAATTGATAAAGCTTTTGAATTATATAAATTTGATGATTGTGATGAATTCAAAGGAATTAAATTATTTCATGATGATGAAGAAGTTTTAAAATGGTTTAGGAGAAAATAAGCTATAGCACCTTGACTTAATATTGATGTATATATATAATGCTTTATTATTGAAAACAAGCAATTAATAATAATAAAGTACTTATCACAATTAAAATGATAATGATGATTATGCTCGACTATTTTAAGTGCTACTTGGCATTATTTTCTTTGTTTTTTTTCTATGAGTTGCTCCAGTCATATTCTAAATAATTTTAAAATATTTGTCCTTTTAAAAAAACTGATTTAAATTCCTTTCTAAATAACCTGTTAATGGATATTGTATAATCTTATTAGTTATTTTATTTTATTATTAAATTTTAGGTGATTGCTATCTAATCTTAAACTAACAATTCTTTTATTCTCTTTTATAAGATTATCGATATTAATTAGAATTTGGTTAAATGTATTTTTAATCTTACCACGCCCCAAAATCAGTGTCTTCCACTATTATTATAAATATCTATTGAATTACTAACACTTTTAGCTCTTTCTTTTACTATTGGATTCGATATTTCTACTGTTTAAAATGCACTAATAGCTTCCAGATATTATTGTGCATCATTCTCAACTTTCAACCTTAAAGGAGAGATGTTAAATTATACAGGATTCTCAAATAATTCTGAAGTGATCTAAACTAAAATTATTCTTATACATTGATTCTTTTTATCTTAGATCTTAAACCCAATGGATTTTCATTTTCGTTATTTTTTATTTTAATAGGTTTCATTTACAAGCAAAATTTTATATTCGTTAATAAATTATTAATAAATAAATATATTTCATTCTATCTCTATTTTCAAACTTTCTTTATTTATATTATTTTGTTATTTTGTATATTATAATATTTATTCTTTTATAGAATGATTGATTCTATTTGTCTCAATTTTCATACTTTTTTTTTTGATCTTTTAATATTAAATTATAATTTATTTCCACTTCTAGGTGATATGCATTAATTTAATATATTAAAATATTTAGATATATATGTAATAAGTTGAATATAATGAATAACAATAAATTAATAAATTATATGATTGAATATTTGATCAAAATTAAGTGGATAATAAATAATGTAAAATCAAAATATCCTATTTATGATATTATCCAAGTTATATTTTGGATAAAAGTATTCATAATTTTTAACTTGATCAATTTCATATGATGTTTCATAAGGATCAAACTTGGGTTCTATTAAAGATATAATTAAAAATAAAATTACTTTATGGAATAAATACATTTTATGCTTTGAATTGTTATTATTATTTAATACCCATTTTATTCATAATTAAATTAAGCATATTTTTAATTTCACCTATATCATCTTGATATTATTCTTGATTTTCTTCTTCTTCAATTTCCTCTATTATTTCAAATTAAATTTATTATTTCATAGATATTCTCTTTAACTTTCGTTCTCTAATATTATAATCCAATATTGAAAATTAAACTTTTTTAGAAATGAATACTGAATTAAATTATGATCGTTTTTTTCTTTCAAATTCTTCTCTTTTTTATCTATCATCTTTAACTTTGATATGAGATAAGATATGTTTAGGATAATAATGAGTTATATCACATTAATCTGCTAAATGATCTTCAGATTAACATGTGTAACATTTTAATTCTAATTAATTAAAAAGTTAAGACTAATCAGTGTATTATTTTGAAATGAGTAAATGATAAATTTCAAAATCTTTAGGAAAATTTACAATCTCTTATAAGAAATCACTTTTAGCCAATTTATACATATTACAACATTATTAAGTTTGTGCCTTATATGGAAATCTTTATTCTGTAAAGAATAACAATTGGCCTATACATTGTCCAGATTTAATTAAATCTATTCTTGTCTTTATATTAATAGAATTGTGAGAAGTATCTACATACTAATTATTGAAAAGTAAAGTACAATTAAAATTTCTCCATTTTAGAGAAACAACAATTAAGGATTGAGGATATCAAAATGTATATTTTCTCCAGGTCCATAGCTTTCTTCTTGCATATATTAAACAAGGGAACGAATGAACATTTCAGAAAAATCAAGATTCCAAAATATTTTGCATTTAACAAAATTGATATATGTCTCATATTATAATTATTGTCTTAATTCTGGTGCAAGTTTAGATATAAGTAATTGTTCTATTGGTCTATTTCTATTCTTTTCATCTTACCAAATATATTGATAATAATCAATAATTTTTGCTTAAGTTGATATTGAAATATTCTTGATTTTCATATAACGATTAATAACTGCTTCATAACTATTATATCTAATTTCTTAGGAATTCATTTCAACAATTACATCTCTAATAGAAGCTACATTAAATGCAAATACCATTCCAGCAATAACTAATTTCAAATTAAATATTTTACTCATTGTAATTAATGTAATCCCAATTTCATAATCATTTTTAGGTGTAATATCACCATATCCAACAGTTGAAACAGTTGTAGTAGCCCAATAAAAAGAAACTACATATCTTGACCAATATGACAATTACTAAATTGTTTAATCATTCTCAACATAACCATTATATTCAATCCAAGTTGGAAGATTAGATGTTCCTGCTTCATCTCTTTAAAATTCCTTATAAGAAACACCAAAGAAAAAACAAGCCATTAAATGATTCACAAACAAAACAACAATTATCAATTTTAATACTGTGTAAGCTGCCTTCCAATCTATAATAAACTTTTGCATAATTACTGCTTCTTAATTATAAAGAATGATCAATCTTCTCACTAAATCTTATTATGTAATACGATCTTAAATAAAATAGAATACGATAATAATCATTTTAAAGCAACAATGATAACATTAATGATATTACTCCTATCAAATCTAATTCAAATTCCTAATATTTATATCATTCTACATGCAATACCCAAACAACATATTTCTCTGCTATCACTTTACGATCCAATATTACTTCTCCTTGCTTTTTTATACCTGAATTAAAACTAACTAACAAGTCAGCACCAAGCATTATTATTGAGAAGATTAAATAAGCTTTCACTCCAGTAGTATCATTTGGGTTGAGACCATCTGTCTCATCCGTGAAAGCTATCTAAAATACCAATCTTCGAATACTTTAAAAGGAATATAGAATAGATAAGTGAAAATTATGATTACGACAATTAGTTGCCAAATCAATAATCCACTTGATTCTGGATGAAATACAGGAATAGCATTTAAAATTCTAGAGCAATAGCTTCTTCTTGGTTCTGCTTTGAACATTTAGATTTCTTTAGACAGCATTTACTAAGGAATATAATTCTCAAACAGAGGATCAAAATCCTGACTAACATCAAAAAGTTAAATTTAAGCAATAGGTGGAATATCATACAAGATTTATGATTTACGTCTTGCACTTGCTCTAATGCTAAATTCCATTGAACTCTTGTCATCCAAAAGAGGTTTATTCATTAATCAAAAATTTTTATTTATTATAGTAATCATGTTTTTCTTTTTATAGAAAAATTCATAGATTCTCTAAGAACAATATCACTAAGGTCATAGATTATTTTTTTATGAATTACTCTCTACAATAAATCTGTTAATTTACTATTTCTTCTATGTTCTTCAGATATTCTAAAGATCTTTCCTAACATTCATATTCTTTTATCTATCTCAATTTACTATCAAAATTTATTATAGATATATTTTTTTTCTATACTCTCAGGCTATTATCCTAATTTTACTTATGCCTAAGAAATTAGACCTTATCTTCAAAATATATTATCCATCATTTAATTCTCAATTAAAACTGAGTTATATTATTTTTGAACTGTCTTTAAAATCACTCTCATTTGTAATTGTAATCCTTTAAATTTATCCTGAAAATCAAACACCTTTTGTTTTTATGGAACTCCCCCTACTATGAAAGCACTCTTCCATAAAATTATATTATATTTATTAATTTATAAAATAAACAAAATTTAAAGTTAATAATTCTTTTTAGCAATTATTTTCTTACATATCACTTTAAAATGACAATACGAATAGATAGTTATATATGATTTGGTTCTATTAAATTATTATAGTATTATCACTAAATATGAGTTTTAAACTGTTCAAAGTCTATTTAAGGAATATGATTTCTTATAAAAGGGGAAATCATAAAATTACAAAGTTATGAGATTATCTGACATTTAATTATTATTAAGATTGATATCACAAAAATAAATTTATTTTCTTTAATATTTAAGAAAATAACTTTAAAAGCATTAAGATTAAACATTCATAAATTAGAAGATAATGAGGATTTCTGAATATTTTTATAACTATTGAAGTAAAGACATTGATTTGTAAGAATTTCAATTGTTAATTTTTATTAATAAAATTTCCAATTATAAAATTATTAACGATTCAATGAAACAATTACCAAAAGGTGATATACCTATAAATCCCTTAACAGATTAATCAATTGATGAATATAAATATCCCCTCTACACTAACCAAAACTTAATGGAAACTGTTTAATCTCATTCATCCTTCAAACCATAGCTTTTCAAACATCAGGATCTATATGAAGAATTAATTCGCAAAGCTGAAACAAATAAGCCAGAACAAAAACATCTTAAATGGAGAACAAATATCCATTTAAGATTAAATGAAGAATACAATGAACTATAACAAAAGAAAGAATTATTAAAGGTTAATTATTAATAGTTAGAATTATAATAATGTTCATTCTAACCATCAATTAGTAATAAGAGTAAGTAAATAGGATCTTATTTTGGTTCTTCTCCTCGTTATATGTCACCAAAATCTTTTTAAACATAAACATTTCTCCCTTAAAATAAAGAAATAAAACCATCTAACAGGAAAAGTAATAAAGAAAACAATCCTTCAAATGTATGGGATAGATTATCAAAATAAAAAGAAAGTCGTCAAACTCCATAGTCTTTTTAATTATAACCACAATCAACAAGGACATCTTAAAGGCATACTCCTGAAAGAGTAGAAGCTGTTAGTAATCGACTTTATGAGGAAGCTTTTCAACCTAAGAAATTTAAATTTAATTACTAAGAGATTCTAGTTGCATCACCAAAAACTGCGACTTAAACTTAACGATCAGAAAAACATTTGGTAAGACATTTTGTCAAACAATTTTATGAAAGTATAACAAATGCAAGAATTTGGACTTTAGATCATTTAGATGAAAACCTTAATAAAATTGACTTTAAGTTTGAAATAGAAAATGATCTTTGTTTATTGACTATAGATGAATTAGCAATAACATTAGATCATCTTGGATTTGCTCCATATTAAACTTATGATCATACTAATTAAGATAATATTGTTTTCAGAATATTTAGAGTATTATAATGTCCTGATGATTTAGATCTTATATTATCTAGAAATTTATTAACATTTTTATTAGCTATGTAAGGATTTCATGTAGATTTTTAATTATTACCTAAATATAATAATAATTATAGTATTTAATTTCCAAAACAATATAAAAATGATCTTGTTGAATTTGAAGATGGAAATGTTATAATTTAAAATTAAGAAACAATATCCAAATAGTTTAATTAATTATATTTAAATTATTTAGCATATAAAAAACAAAACAAAAAACTTTAAGAATAAGATTCTAATTAATAATTTTAATTATAAAATAAATCTAATTCATAAACTAATGAATTAGCTAATAAATATAGAGCAAGAGTATAATCATAGATAACAGAAACTAAACCAATCAATTTGAATGACTATGATCACTATTATCATATAAAGAAAGAGTAATTAAAATAAGAAATTGATACTAATATCAAATAATAATGTCCTTTTTCACCAAAAATAAATTCAACTTAAACTAGTCCCAGATATCATTTGAATAAAAAGAAAGTACTTTCACCAAAATAAGAAGAAACTCCAACATTCTAACCAAATTTAAATAAATCTTAATTGTCTTATTTGAATGATTAAATTCCATTACCTGAATAAAGAGAAGCTATAAAAAGAATGGTGAAAGGTCGAGTTGAAAAATAATTGAATTAGATAATTATATCTTAAGGAACTTGTTATTAAAAAAAAAGAAAAAATATTGAACAATAACTTTATCAGGAAGAAATAAATAAATTAATTTAATAACCAATTATGTATATTAATGTAGCACTAGAGAATAATACTACTAAAAAAATTGCAATTTATTAAGGAGATTAACCAAGAAAATTAGCAGAGAAATTTATCAAAGATAATAGATTAGACCCTAATTTAATAAATTAATTAACTTAACTTCTTGAAGAATAATTACTTATATGAAATATTATTGTTATCAAACCTTATTACTTTTATTAATTTATATATGATGTAATTATTATATTCAATTTTTTTTATTTTAACGATCAATGGATTATGATGATTTATTTCGTTTATTGCCTAAGCCTCCAAAAAAATGGACTACCTAAGAAGTTCTAGTCTGGTTAAAATATATAGGATATAGTTAATTAGATACTTATTTTGGTACAAATTTAAATAATTCTTTAGTAAATGAATGTGTAGATGGTTCATGTTTAGAGATCTTAACAGATTAAGATCTATTAGATATAGGAATCTCATCTCCATTATAAAGAAAGAAACTATTGTAATGTAAATCTAATCAACAATTAAATATAGGGATTCAAATTGGATTGAAAGAATTTACAAATTATTGTAAATCCCATATAAAAAATGAAGTTACTTCTCAAATGGTTCAACCATTCATGGAAGTTTAATTAATTTCATCACCCAGGGTTGAAATACCACAACAAGATAGGTTACCTTTGAAAGTCATTCAAGATAGAATATTATAATCCAGACATGAATATGACATTGAAATAGATGAGAAAACAACTATGGGATAGATCCCAATTGAACCTTTACCATCACCTGGAGGAAGACAAAAACAATAATTTATATTTCAGGTACCAAAATCTCAATTGAAAATAACTGAAGAAGACTTAGCAAGATAAGTTTAATAAACCAATAAAAAAGTGAGTCTTTATTTAAATATTAGAATATATTTGGTGAATTATAGTTATAACAAATTTAAAAGCCAATTCTATTAAGTCCTCAAAAGAAATAATAATTATAAGAATCTGAATATCATTTACCTGAATTTGGTACTCCTAGATTTGATAGATAAGAAAAGAGAGAAATCGAGGAAATTCACTCAAATAATTAATAATAATAACAATAACAATTAATTTAATCACCAAACTAACTATAAAATTAATTAAATATTAAAATAAAAAAAGAAGGATTTCCAACATAAAAAAAGTTAATAACTAAAAATGCTACTATAGGAAGAAATCCAGAAAATGATATTTAGTTAAATCATGAATCTGTAAGTAGAACTCATGTTTGGGTAATCAAATATATTAATTTAGCTCACTTTTAAAGAAAAATAGTTTTACTTATAAGATAGAGGAAGTTTAATTGGAACATTTATTCTCTTAGAAACTAAAACATAAATTGTTTAAGGATATATTATAGAAATGGGATCAACTGAAGTAGTTATATAAAGTCTTTAACAAAATGGTTAATGTAAAATAATATTAAAATTGTTTAAGAATGCAATATTGTCTTAACTTCTCAAATGGGATCAGTCTAATTTACTTTATCAATTGGAAAATCAAAAATGATTGGATCCTAAACATTTGGTGATTAAACTATGGCATATAATCATGCTTTGTTATAATTCACTAGTGAAGGTATAAGTATAGAGGATTAAAAAACTTCTAGTGGGTATAAATTTTAGATTGAATTAGAACTTGGATGAGATTAAGCAAATCTGGTGTTTAATCTTTAAGTGTACCTTTATGTAGAAGGAGAGTCATAAAAATAGCAGAATATATACTAATAATAGAACCAGAATGATATTTATATATAAATTATAACCCAAAATTTAGAAAGACTTTTCATAATTTTAAATAATTTTTATTATTATTTAAAATAATGAATTAAAGTTTACTTCATCTAATTGAAATAGCAAAATAACATAAAAATTAGTTTGATGAAAACTATTTAGATGATATGATTGCATCTTGTAGATAAAATGCTTAAAATGATCGATACTTAATTTTATTTTTGATCAAAATTTGGTAAAATAATGAAGAATTCTTGGGATATAGATTTAAACAATGGGTATAACAACATAAAGTTTTTAATTAAAAATCAGCTATTGATTTATTAAAAAATGGTTTTGTTCATGAATGCATCTAAAATTTTGAATAAAATTTATCCCGCAATGCTTTTGAAGCTATTAAAAAGCATAATTTTTTTCCAAAAATTGATACTTTATAATAATAAGAAAGTTTTAAAAGAGTAAAAGAAAACTTAAAATAATATGATGATCAAACTTTAAATTAAATAAATAAAATTTTATTAGGTGATATAGAATCGATTCTTAAGGAATCTAAATCAGATTGGATTTCATTTGTTATGCTCTATGTTTAGTTTTGTGATTATAAAATTAAACCTTAAGACATGTCTAGGAATTTAAGATAATTACATTTCCCTATTGAATAAGATAACAACAATCTTATGTAATTATTTGGAGAAATTGTGTTAAGATCAGAAAATGTATATATTATTAATTGTTTATTAAAATATGATAAGCATTTAACCTATTTTCTATATTTGTATTTTGAAAATAAAGGATAAGATTAACTTAGATCATAATTTGAAATATATGTATTAAATTATGTTAGTTAAATTTTAGAAAAGCAAATTTTAGTTAATCAGAACCATACTTGAAGATATTCCAAATGATATGAAGTTTGAAGATGAATTTTTATACTTTTTTGAAGAAATTTCAGATATTATTAAAATGTTAAGAAAACTTAAAAATACTGAGTTTGAATAGGAGTATTAAGATATTTGTGATACTAAAATTAAAGGAATTATAATTTCATCAAGCAATTTTAGGAAAAGTATTGAATCTTCTAATTTTAGTTATGAACTTTGTTCAGAAAATTGAAAAATTTTAATAAGACTATTAAGCAGCTATAGTACTTGAAGCCTTATTATAGAAACTATTCAGTCAACATTTATTGCCATTAGAAGATAAAGAAAATGCTTTAAATATAATAATTGAAAAGTTTTTTTATAAAGAAACTTTTAGACATTTAATTAAATAAGAAATAAACTATCAAATCAATAATCCTTACTTTGATGAAGTATTTAAAGACTTTTTAAATAATTTTTCATTTTAACAATACAGAGAATATTTTTAATAAGAATTAATTAAGCTTTAATTTAAATTTGGATTAAAATTGTAAGATTTACAATTAACAAATAATATTGAATATCCTGAGTTTCTTATCATGAATATATCCTAAGAATTTATAAGGAATGTTACATAATCTGATGATTCTTTTAAAATGAAGATGAAGATAATTTTGAGTTCTTTGTTAGATTAATGTTAAGATATAGAAAATGAAAAATTGAATAACAGGAAAAATATCATTAGACTCTTAATAAGAAGATTGTGATTTTTATGTTTATTTAATATAAGTTCAACTTATATAATTCATTTAACTATAATAAATTTATTTTTTGTTTTTCATCTAAGCTCTTAATAAATTAAAACAATTTTTCAGATATCATAAAGTATTTGAGACTCAAGTATTGTATCATTAAAAGATGGCTTAAGTCTTTAATAATGATTAATTAAATTATTAAGACAAATTACTTAATTCTTCATTCTATCTTCATTAATCATTCTTTAAATTAATTCTTTTTTAGATCTAGATAATTTATTGATCTTTTTATTTATTTTTTTAAGAAGTTTAATAAATAGCAGATAGGATTGGAATAATAGAATTTAAACTACATTATGACTTTAAACATTTTTATTTTTAAATAGTTTATCAATGTCTTCAATGATGCTGTTATAATCGCCAATTTAAAAACAAAACTCTATATTATTTGAACATAGTTGTAATTCTTAAATATAGTTCTTCTTATAAATAAAATCAAGATTATTAAAAATCATAAGTATGATTTCTATATAAATACGATATAAATAAATTAAAAAAAAGATGTATCAATATTGTAATCTCCAAAGACAAACATCGTATGAAAATACTCATTTGCTATTACATAACTTAGATGATGTTAATAGTGCTATTTTATTGATTAAATTACAGGATTAAGACATATCATAGACCATTATTAATATCTTAAAATCTAAATTAGGAGATAAAAACTTTGAATTCTACAATACTTAATCAGAAATAATTGATATTAATAGGATTAATAGAGTCAACCTTTCAAATAGAAAAATTTATTTCTAAGAGATAAACTATCATATGAAAAACAGAGATGAAGTATCTTAATAAATAGATGTTTTTACTAAAAAATATTATAAGATAAGTAGGTAAGAAGGTTAAATTCAAGAATTATAATAATTAACACATGAAAAATAATAAATAGAATAATAAAACTAGGAATTGGAAAAATAAATATCATAAATTAGATCTTAATCTTAAGATGATTAACAATATATAAGCTAATTACAGTTTGATATATCAAATTTAATATTAAAAATAGAAAATTAAGAGTAAAATATATTATGAATCTAATTTAGGCAATTAATTAAAAAATAAAAAGAGGAATGTCATTAATTAAAGAATGAAAATAGTACATTATAAAATTCACTTAGAGAAGCTAATTTTAACCTATAAACACATGTCGATTTATTAAATAAAGAAAAAGTTAATAAAATTCAACCTAAAATAAGAATTTAAAATAGAAATATAGAACCTAAAGAAGATTAATTTTCTATCTAAAATTCATAATTATTCTAATATAATTACTAAAATTAAAGTATTATAAATATAATAACTATAAGATTAATAATAGAGTAATTACAAAAATAAATGTGGCCACTTTTTAGATATTTCTTAAATACAATAATATGTATATAGTGCAATTAGAGCCAATACAATAGCTAATTGCACTAGTTGTTAAGCTTCTATATAATCCAAACTATGTTTATTGATTTAAGATTATGGAAGATCTTATTTAGAAACAAAAAATTAAATAGAACTTAGCTAACTTTAAAAAAATTTATAAATAAAGTTAAAATATCATGAAAAACTAATGAAATGTTCAAACAATAATTGTCAATTCTTTTGCATTTGGTAGAATAACTAGAAAGTGATGTAAGCATAATATGGAAATTTTTTACAATAAAAAAATGGATTTTGCCCTGTATGTCTTTAATTTAATGTATTTAACGTTTTAAACTAAAGTCCCACATAATATATTTCTAATAATATAACAGTTTATTGATAATTTATAATTATCTTTAATTTATATATATGAATTTATAGATTCAAAACTTTTTGTTCAATTCACAAAATTATGATAATTCTATTATTATAAATAAAAACTCATTTCTTATTGTTTATATTTAATATATAAATATAGAGATAAATCTAAAATGTATAAAAATTTTAATTGAGAGTAGATAAAAGTAAAATTCATATTATACTTAATTGTTTGATAAAAATTTTAAATGTTTTTTTACTAATTATCTCAAGTAATTAACCAAAAAAATAGATTAAATAATTACATAAATGTTATTTGATTTGCTTTTAACTATTATATGGATTAAATTAAAAATATAAAAAGTACAAATGTTGTTCCAAAAGTAGAAAATCAAATAAATGCAATAAATTATTTATGTCTATGATTGAACTTAATCATTCAAAGCTAAATAAAAGAATTTGAATATAAATGTTATTTGAAAAATTTATAATCTTTTATTGCAAAAAAATCTTTTAATAAAGGATGATGTCTTTCTACATCTTCGAAAGACTTTTAGCACATAAATTAATTATATTATCTCCAGCTATACTTGTACATCTCAGAAATCCAAAATTTGGCAAATATTTAAATTTAAGAAAATTTTTTTTGGGATGCCAATCTATTGATTAATCCTGATATTATCCTATCTGATCTTCTCTTATTCTCTTCTCATCTCAGACTATTTTTCTGTGAGATTTCGATCTTATTATCTATTATTTCTCTAATTACTTACTCACTAAGTGATTTTCTTAAGATACAACTTCTGGCTATCTATTCAGAAGTAGATTCAATATAGGCAGTTAGTTTGGAATCAAATGATCTCCTAATTTTATCTCTTTATTAGCTCTTGCTTTGGATAACTTTTGAATCACTTTGATTGATCCTGTTTACATCTATTAACATTTTTGCAATTCTTTAATGTTTATCTTTTCTTCAATTATGCTAAATAATCAAAATATAGCTGTATATATCACAGACAAAGTTTTGTCATAGATCTCAAAGGCAAGATTCTATTTAAATTCTTGAGCCGATATCATACAAAAACTAGCTAAACTTAACTATTTTTCATAAGTTCATTTATATTACCTCTAATATGTACTCCTTCATCGAATCCTTTTCACATCAGTTTATTTGATCTTTCCTAGTTTTGTATTCCATATTTATTTTTTAATATAATAATTAAACTGTAACTCTTTTTTTATATTGGATCATATATGAATAACTATTCTTCTATCCATTCAAGAGAATATAGCTTATCCTCTGTCTTTATACTTTTATTCCTACCTTTAATTTTTAGAAAATTTGGTCTCTAAACAAAAAATAATAGGCATTTAGCAAATCTAAAAGATTGCTATTTTTCCTCAAATGATTCCTTTTAATAAAGATTTTAATTCTGCTATTATCTAATCAAAGTTTTAGGAGTAAACTAAATTATAAACAAAACCAATATAAGAAGATCTACTTGTACAAATTTCTTTAAATATTAGTACAAAGAAGAATCAATCCATTTTATAAATTACTCATAATCATAATATGCCTGAATTTATTAATAAGAGGGATTTAAGGATGCAATCAGTTGGATAAGCCTCAAACTAAACTGAAATCGTGGTTTTTAGAAATTCAATTTTGGCTGCATTGATCTTATTCAAGTATGTTGCTAGTCTTTTTATTCTACTAGATAATTTGAGAATGCCATCTTATTCTTGGCAAAGTTATTTACAGTTTCATAATATATTCTTAGATTTTTTGGATTCTTCATATATTTAAAGTTGATTATTCTTTCTATATCTTAATTAGATCTTCTATAGATAGTAGTTGTTTTTAATAGCAAAACTATCATCATCTATTTAAATAATATTCTTAAATGTTCTTTCTATTTTTAAAGATTTTCGATATGAGAAAGTAAATCTTGAATTTTTTTGGCTCTTTGGGGGAATTATAAAGATTTAGATGACTTTAGTGTATTTGATATACTTCCATTTATTATTATCAGGTATTTAATGAACTTTACTCCATGGAATCCATGGTGATTATATATTTACATACATTAATTATTGTTTTTTGGTTATATAATTGAGTCTAAGTACTCATTAAGTAATTTTTTATTGAATACTAATAAATAATATAGGTCTTATTTTGATTTGTTAATTGAAATGGATATTAGTTTTTGATCTTAAAGTTTATAACATATCTCTGGTATCACTTTATAATTAATCAATCTTTTTAAGGATCAGAAAGTAGTCTATCTGTTTCATTTAATTCCTTCTTGTTATCATCTGGTGACCTTCTTAGTTACCTTATCATAATACTTAATATTTCCATCAATAATGATAGCAGAATATTAACAATTTTCAAAGTTTGTTTTCCTTTCTAATGTTGCAGTTATAGTGAATATATGTTTCAATATCATAAGGTAAATCTTTTTAAGGATTTACTTTAAAAGTATTTTGAGCTTCTAAATTTTTCATTCTTATAGCTGGTGATTTGTTCAATTTTATTTCCATCTTTTTTTTAACATAAATATTTAAAAATTAAACATCTTACATTATATTAAATTGGGTTTCTTAGACCATTTACTTAATAAAAAATCTTACAATTACTGGTCTAAATCGTCTCAGAACTACAGCTCATTCATATTTTGGCCTTAACCGAATAAGTAATTTCTAATTCTTCACCATCATATCCAGCATAAGCTTGGTAGATTTAATGTTTAATAGATACCTTATTCTTGAATTAAAAGGTATGGATGAGGGATTCCTCTTTAAATTTTTCAAAAGTGACTCCAATTTTATTTTGGTAGATAATATATTATTATAATTACTTATACATAGCCATAAAATTAATAGAAAATTTCACAAATTTTATTACAGCATTTAATGTTACTAAATATATAATTTGAAAATTTTATATCAAAAATAAGGGAGAAAAAGAATTAAAGAAAAGAAATGATATATATTGAAAATTAATCTTTTGTTAGAAAATTAATTTACCATTTTTTAGAAAAAAAAAATAAAAAAATTATCAATCGATTTAATATAATTCTAGTTGTCAAAATTAATTATGTTTCATTTCGCCTTTTAATCCATTTAGAACATTAGAAATATAGATAATATGAAAGATATTATAGATTTTTTGTATATAAAAGTTAATACTTTATTTATAAAAAATCAATTAATTTTATTTAATAGAAATGCAGAGGGCATAATCTTCAGATACTATGATGGTTACATTTTATGATTTAGATCTACCTCCAGACTAGCCTTAAAAAGGATTTAGATTATACTACAATACACAAGTTTCGGATGTCATAACATATATTAAGAAAAGTTTGAATAATGATTAAGAAATTGAATTATAATTTGAAAAAAATAAGCCATTTGATGGAAGGCTTGACACTTAAGTAATTAATATTATGAAATATTTATAAACCAGATAAATTTTTTATAGAAAAATTAATTCCTAAATATTAAATTCCTATACTATCTAATAACTCTCATCGGTTGAATAAGGTAAGTAAATAAACTTTAACTAATAATTTGATAACTAAATTCATCTGAATAAATAAGAAACAAATTCGAGTGAATAGTAACTTTTATCAATTAGTCTAATACATTAATAAGAACAAGGTATTTGGAAGCGAACTACAGAACACTCTTCATAAATTCCTATATTGAATGGAACCACTACATAAAATTATTTCAATTTTGATTAAAGTAAAATAGAATTAAGTTAAAAATCAGAATAGATCATAGGTAAAAATAAAATTCATAATTATCGGAATTCGGGGTATTTTATTTATTTTATAAAGAATATAAATTTATCAATCATAATAATATCCTTAAGAATTATAATAATTAAAATAGGAAAAATAATAAATAGAATAATAATACTTTTAATTATAAAAAGATTTGTCTCAAATAAAGTAAAAATAATATCATTTATTAGAAATTTATCACAAGCATATGAATAATAAATAAGTTAATCAAAGATTGAAATTTCAAATTTAACGAAAGAAATCAATGAATTAAAGTAAGATATATTGTAAATCTAATTTAGGCTATTAAATAATAAATATGATAAGGAATGTTAAAATTTAAATAATGAAAATCTCTCTTTATAAAATGAATTCAAACAAACTAAGTTAAACCTATAATCATAATTATTATAATTAAAAGTATTAAATTAGGAAAGAGATAATGAAAAGTAATATAAATAATAAATTTAGAAAATTAACTTAAAACAATACTAATAAATTGTAAGAAGAAAATCAAAAGTTAAAGAATGAAAATATCTCTTTATAAACTGAACTTAAAGAAACCAAGTTTAACCTATAATCATAAATAGAAGTATTAAATAAGGGATTAGATAATCAAAAGTACTATAAATAATAAATTTAGATAATTAACTTAAGACAATACTAATAAATTGTAAGAAGAAAATCAAAAGTTAAAGAATGAAAATATCTCTTTATAAACTGAACTTAGAGAAACCAAGTTTAACCTATAATCATAAATAGAAGTATTAAATAAGGGATTAGATAATCAAAAGTACTATAAATAATAAATTTAGATAATTAACTTAAGACAATACTAATAAATTGTAAGAAGAAAATCAAAAGTTAAAGAATTAAAATCTCTATTTATAAAATGAATTTAAACAAACTAAGTTTAACTTATAATCATAAATAGAATTATTAAAAAAGGAAAGAGATAATGAAAAGTAATATAAATAATAAATTTAGAAAATTAACTTAAAAAAATACTAATAAATTGTAAGAAGAAAATCAAAAGTTAAAGAATGAAAATATCTCTTTATAAACTGAACTTAAAGAAACCAAGTTTAACTTACAATCATAATTAGAAGTATTAAATTAGGAAAGAGATAAGTAAAATAATGAATAATAAGTATAAATTTAAAATCTTCGTGATTAAAATACGTTTTTAGAGTATTAAATGCATTTAACTTAGAAAATCTTTAAAAAAATTTGAAAAAAACTTTATTACTATATGTGGTTTAATGAATATTCAAACTAAGAAGATTCTAGAAAGGAGAATAGATAATCATGATTGCATATCCAATTTAACTTTCAGAGAAATCAAAGATGTATTAGAAAGTGCCTTGATAATGTAAAAGTAAGTTCATTGCAAATGCTATAAGGAACAATTATTACCACTTAATCTATTTCAGTAACTATTAATCCTTCTGGAACAATATTTAAAAATGATATACCAAAAATAGTTATTAACATTAATTAGAATATAAAGGAATGCTTAATTACCAATATATAAATGTAACTCAAAAAATTGCAACTTTATATTCATTTTTAAAAGTAATGAAGAATATTAAGAAACAAAAATGAACTAATAATTTTATTGCCAAAACTGTGAATAATTTTGTTAAGCATAAAAAATATGATAAATTAAAATCTTAATTTTAATTAATTTTACTTTAGTGAATTTTAATGAATGGCCATTTTACCAAAATTAGTATACTCTCATTTATAAAACTATGATGGTATTTAAACTCTTAAATTCCATCATAATAAAATAATGCTTTAAAGTTTAATTTATTAAGAAGTGTTATTTGTAATTTTTTAATTTATTTTATTAAAAATAAGTATAATTCTAGCAAATATTAATTAACAAAGGAAATTTAAATTTTCTTCTCCATATTTTTATTTAGATTTGTATTCATGGTTTAAAAATATCTCATACATATTAAAAATAAATATATAATCTTAAAATATATAAATCGGAAAGTTCAAATTGCTTCTAGTTTATATACAAAATTTATATATAATTTATCATTACCCTTAATTTGTAAGAAAAGGGTTACTTACGCTTTGTTCTTAACAAATCAAACAAAAACTACCTACTTATTAGATCTTTTATTCAATTTACTTTTATTCCCAAATACAAAAAAAAATGCAATTTTAATTTTTGCATTTTGCTAATTATTTATAATTAGAGTTGATCTTTGAGCTGATAAAATTTTTTATACTTATAAGATCAGATTTTTCTTAATTTTCTAAATAAATTTTACCTAAAGATTAACTTTCTAAACAAAGCTTCTATTGTAGTGGTTATTGACACTAATCACATAAGGCTTTATATTTATTTAATTATGCTTTAAAGATTATATATTCTAATTATTATTTTGAAAATTTATGGCCACATTTATTTATCAAATTTTAATTATTTGTATCTTAATTAGATGGCTTATTTTCTTCCAATTTTTGGGTAATAATCTATATTTATTAAATATATTATGAATTATTTTATTATTCTAAATTTTGAAAAGTATTTACAGCATTTATTTATTCAAAGTCTAGTTGAACTTTGCTTAATATCAAATTGTAAGAAAGAAGATTTAGTTATTCTTTATGATCATTTATTATTTGATTAAGTTTATAATTTTCTTATTAGAGATTATCTAACTCACATTTTTCGCTTTATTTAATAAAAATTAATACATAACAAGTTTCGAAATCTATTCTTATAATTTATTTTTTTCCATCAAAATTTATTCTGAGTTAAGTCTAATCTGATTGATTTAATCTCTAAAATAACAAAATAAACTACTTAATTTATTAATTTTCAAACTTAAGGTTTTCAAATTCAGACTAATTATACTTAAGAAGTGCAAGTTCATCAGTTAGTTTTTAATTTAATTTACTAAAGATATGAATAATAATATTACCTTAAATTTAAATTTTCTTATTCTAAATCTTAAATTTTTAAACTATTTTTTAAGATTTACTTTTGAATTAATTTTTTTTCGTTAGCCAACTCTTGATTTTATTTTTCTAAGTCATTATACTAAATTTGTAGCTTCTATAAAGTATTTCTTATATTAATTATTATATATTTACTTTAAAGGTTAGTTTTTTGGCGTATTAAAAATAATATTACCCTAATTATTAGACAATTAAGGTAAAAAGTTTTGAGGATTACTTTAAGAAGGTGTAATCATATTTTTTTAATAAACACCTGTTTATAGTTATTATACTTTTTATTCTTAATTATTGGAATTTTAAGGTTGGGAATTATTTCTTTTTTTCACAACCTTATAGTATATTATTCTTGTATTGGCTTATTTAATTTTGTTTAAAACTAACTCATTTAGATTTCCAATAAAAAGTTAATTTTGTTAAAAATATAGTTCTATATTTTAAAGATGTTCAAGGTTATTTAATATTGATTATTTAACATCTTGAATTGTTGTTAAATGGTTTATTCTAAGTGTATTTTATTATTAAGTATTTTAATCTAGATTTTATAATGTAATCAGTATTTTGTCGGCAGATAATGGCCTTGAGGTAATTCTATATTTATTTTATAATTCAGACATTTAATATATTTTTATAAATAATAAAATTAGTATTTCAAGCAAAATTATTCTATTTATTAAGTGATAACTCTTAATTATTTTATGCCCTAATATATGAAAAGGGTTTATATAAAATATTTATATTTAGCATAGTTTTTAGTAGGTATTTTCTAAAATAAAATTAAACAACAAAGAATTTTTATTATTAATTATTTTATGAATAATTTTATTGATTAAATGTCTTATAGGTCAATTAAAAAGACAGATACACCATAATTTAGAATTCTAAGTGGTTAAAAAACAAGTCCAAATAAGTTTATTTATAAAAAATGTACTTCAATCTGTGATTCATAATTGACTCTACGAGATTCTAAAAACATTAATCTTAAATCATATAATTAGAATACTCCTACTAAAAATACTAAATTATTTTTTTCAGACTAATAAGAAACTTAAGAAAAGCAACCCTTATAGTAATTATAAACACCTTGTAGAAAACCTCCCAGACCATAGACACACCACAAAACAGAATTTGAAGAAGTAGAATTCAATTAATAAGACCTTCAAAATGAATAAAAATATATTCATTTGCAATAAAAATCAGAATAAAAAGGAGAAATAAAAAATACTAAAATAAACAAATTTAACATTAGTTTATAAGATCCATAGTTCTAAATCAGCAATAACAATTCTAATTACACTGTGACTAGTATCAGGAAATAATTAAGCACAAAAATGTTATTAAAAAATTAAAATTCCAATAATCCAGAAGATCAAAATTATGAATTCAAAAAGAGAAATTGTAATTCATTTCAATAGTAGTCAAAATTAAAAGAAACTAATTCTCAAAATTCATTCGGGAATATATAATAAATCGAACCCAATAATTAATAAACATAGTATCAAAACGATGATATTATCTAAAACAATTAGAATAATAAATAATCTAAAAATTCTGAATAGTAAGATTCTTATGATACTTCAACGTTAACTACCCTACAAAAGTCAAAAAGCTCCAGAAAATTTAATTTAATAAAAAAAGTTTCTTAAGCAAATTTTCAAAATCAATTACATTTAGAAAATATTTTAGAAGTAACTAATGGATAAGAGATTTCTTAAAATATTATTTCAAATTAAATAAATCATAATCAATAAGATATTTTTAATTATTCATCTGAGAACAGCGAACAAAAGTTTATTAAATAACTTAATTAAATATATTTACACAATACTAAATACTTATTTTTAAATTGTAAAAATGAAAATTGTAATTATTTTTGTATATTGACATCATTTCATAGACAAGATTATTATTGTTAATAATGTGAAATGTTAAGTGTAATAGGTGATGTTTCCACAAAAAAAGTTATCAATAAATGCAATCACACTCTTAACTATAAAGAGATTATTTATATAGTTTAAGATGCAATACAATTTAAAAAACTTGCTCGTTGTAGTTCTTGTTAATGGGAAATAAGTTATACTTATATTAAAAGAATCGATTTGACAAAACTATATATTTAATTAAAATTATAATTAGAGATTAAAAACTTAAAGAACTCTATACTTAAGAATACATAATTTTAAATTGCTGAATGTACAGGACCTGAATGTGACTTCTTTACCTTATGGAATCCTAACTAACCTAAATTAAAATAAGGATTTTGTATTTTTTGTGATAAAAGGATTGCTTTTAAAATGGATCACCCTAGTTAAAATATTCTTTATTAGATTAATTGTGGACATGAGATTACAACTTAAAAATTATTAGGGTTATCTTCAGATGCATAAATTTTAAAGGAATTTGCTAAATGTCCATAATGCTAGGTTATAATATCCTTAAAGTAATTTAAGTAATTAGACTCATAGGGTGAATAATACATTGAATATGCAATCAAAAAATAATTAGATATACTGAAATAATAATTTAATAAAAAAGAAGAGATTGTACTTTCTTAATGTAGTACTAATTCATGTCCATTCTTTTATGTTTTTTAAAATAAAACTATTTGTAATTCTCAAAATCAGGTTGTTTATTCTAAACAATTCAATTTTTAAAATTAAAGAATATCTAGCTTTTGTCCTAATTGTAATAAAGTATCAATTTAAAGTGAATTTATATAAAGAATAAATATATAAAGAAGAGCAAAAATACAGTTTAAATGATATTGATTAAATGTAAAGTGTGATTGTATTAATTTATACTTAATTTCTATTACAAAAATAAATTCATTATTATAAGAAATTTTACTTTAAATTAGATTAATATTATATAATATATTATAATTTGTAAAATAAAAATTTTAAATATAAAGAAGTATTAATTAATCATATTAATATAATCAGAAAGAAATAACTAAAATAAAATAATCATTAAGTAGTTTTAATTAATAATAATAATAATTAAAATACTTTAATCAGAATTTATTTGAACTAAGTGTTGATTCTTAATAAAATTACACTAGATGTTATAATTTATAAATTAATATCATCGTGAAATATCTAAAAAAGAATTAGAAAGAGAAATGTTATCAGGACTAAGATAATTAGAAATAAAATAAAATGATAATTTGAACTAGCATTAGGATAGCTTAGGATTAATAAACAAATTATAATTTATTTAATTTAAATAATTTAGATTATTAAGTATTAAAATTCACTGAAGTATAAACCTTCATTATTAGAACATTGGACATATAGATAATATAAAAGATATTATAGATTTTTTGTATATAAAAGTGAATAATTTATTTATAAAAATCAATTAATTTTATTTAATAGAAATGCTGAGGGGAATTTCTCCAGATACTATGATGGTTACATTTTATGATTTAGATCTACCTTCAAACTAGTCTTAAAAAGGATTTAGATTATAATACAATTCAACAGTTTTGGATATCATATAATATATTAAGAAATATTTGGATGATGATGAAGAAATTTTATTATTTTTTGATAAACATAAATAATTTGATGGAAGCCTTAATACTTATGTAGTTAATATTATTAAATAATATTAAACTAGAACAATTTATTATAGAAAAAATAAATCTAAACCATAAAATTCTAATTAGATCTAAAAATCCCAAAAGTTTGATTATGATAGGTCATTTGATAATTTTTAATAACCTGCAAACTAATTAAATAATTTTGATGAGAAAAAATATTAGAGTGAATATTAACTTTAACTAATAAATCAAAAGAATTAATAAGAACAAAATAGTTGGAAACAAAATTCAGAACACTCCCCATAAAGTCCTTTTGTAAAGGGACCCTCTTAATAAAATTATATGAATAAAATAAAAATATCAGAATAGAATTTTAAATCAGAATTAATAAGTCCATAAGATTTAATTAATAAACACAAAATTATTTAGAATTCATCAAATAGTGAATATCCAAAGTATTTTATTTATTTTATATAGATTATAAATGAATCCTTAAAATTTATAAATAATTTATCAATCATAATAATATCCTTAAGAATTATAATAATTAAAATAGGAAAAATAATAAATAGAATAATAATACTTTTAATTATAAAAAGATTTGTCTCAAATAAAGTAAAAATAATATCATTTATTAGAAATTTATCACAAGTATATGAATAATAAATAAGTTAATCAAAGATTGAAATATCAAATTTAACGAAAGAAATCAATAATTAAAAGTAAAATATATTGTAAATCGAATTTAGGCTATTAAATAATAAATATGAGTAGGAATGTTAAAAATTATAGAATGAAAATTAAGCATTATAAAATGAACTTAAACAAACTAAGTTTAACCTATAATCATAAATATAAGTATTAAATAAGGAAATAGATAATTATAAGCAAAATATATAATAATTTTAAATTAAAGAATAAACTCAAAACAATATTAATAAACTATACGAAGAAAATCAAAAGTTAAAGAATGACAACATATACTTATAAAATGAACTTAAACAAACTAAGTTTAACCTATAGTCATAAATAGAAGTATTAAATAACCAAAGAAATAATTAAAATACTCAGCCAAAGATGAAGATTACATAAATAAGTCCTGCATTAGAACCTAAAAAAGATTAATTTTCTATCTAAAATTCATAATTATCCTAATCTAATTACTAAAATTAAAGTATTATAAATATAATAACTATAAGATTAATAATAGAGTAATTACAAAAATAAATGTGGCCACTCTTTAGATATTTCTTAAATACAATAATAAGTATATAGTGCAATTAGAGCCAATAAAATAGCTTAATGCATTAGTTGTTAAGCTTCTATATAATCCAAACTATGTTTATTGATTTAAGATTATGGAAGATCTTATTTAGAAACAAAAAATTAAATAGAACTTAGCTAACTTTAAAAAAATTTATAAATAAAGTTAAAACCTTATGAAAAACAAATGAAATGTTCAAACAATAATTGTCAATTCTTTTGCATTTGGTAGAATTACTAGAGAGGATTTTAATTATACAATGGAATATCTATACAATAAAGAGATGGATTTTGCCCTTCTTGTCTTTAATATACTATGATTAACATTTAACCATAAAATCCCATTTCTATACCATAAAATCCCATTTCTACACCATAATATAATTCTAATAATAGAACAGTTTATTGATAATTTATAATTATCTTTAATAAATAAATGATATTAAAAATACTATATAAACTCATTTCTGATTATTAAAGTTTAGTGTTTCTTTATTTCCTTTTGATAGAATTAATAATAATTCAAAATCATAGAAAATTAGTTCCAAATTTTTGTATAAAACTTAAAATTGAACTATCTTTCTAACATTTAAAACAAATTTGCTTTATGAAATTTTTATATTAATACTAGTTTTTAATAGCTTTGAATTTTGCATGTGAAAAAAAATAATAACCATATATTTTTTTTGTAAAAAGCTACAGTTTTTGCTTTTAAAATATTTTAGAAGTTTAAAGTTTCTTTTTATATACTTTCAATTAATTGTTATTCATTATAATATACTAAAGAAATCGATTAAACACAATCAATTTAAAATTTTCTCATTTTTTCCAAATAATTAAATATTTAAGTCAAATATAAATAATGAATTTCTCACATCATATATTGAGTCAGCCTCGATTTTACTTATAATATGAAAAAAAATTTGTTTGTTACCCCTACAAACTGAAATTATTTATTCTTAATACAAGAGATGATTAAACCACATTCCTTTTACTTTTCTATAAGATTTTAAATGAAAATATTTAAATTATATCATAAACCTGATATAATAGGTTTATCTAATTTAAAATTTAGTTAAACTAATATACAATTATGAGTATGTATAGAGAAATTGATTTTAAAATGAGATCAATATTGTAATTGCAGATATTAATCTAAATCAAAAGATTAGAAAAAATGAATAATTAATGAATCATAAAATTTATAGATTTATTAATTAAAAATAGCCATTTAAGATGAAAATACAAAAAGCATAAAATCCTAACATTAAATAACAAAAAAATTATGATTAAAAATTATTTTCATCTTTTTCTTTTATAATGAACTCATTCAAACATTTAATAATTATCTTTTCCTTAAATTGTTTGTAATTTATTAATTTATCTAAAAGAATGAGTGAAAATCAGAAAATATAGTATCACTGTGATGCGAATCTTTATTTTCTAATTCCAATAACTCTTCAATTTTCTATTACAATTCTTCTTAACTCTGTTAACTTTATGATATTGATTTTTGGACAAACTCTTAACGAATTAATTGATCATTTTTAGTTTCAATAAATCCTTAATCTAATGACAAATCGAAGTATGCTTATTCCATTTCATATTCTTATGGAAGTATTGCTTCTCTTATTTACTCTTAATTTAAATTTTCAAATTAATTATTAATATCTTAAAAATATGAGGCTATTAAAAAATAATGAAAATGATTACTTTTCATGTTTTTTTATATATTGCTAAACTCTACTCTCTTATTTGTCACTATGGAGTTAATCTCACTATCTAAATTTGATGATATTTCATTAGATTATTTGATTTATAACACATCATTAAATTCAACTTCTAATTTTTTATTATTAGATAAATCTTCAGTAAATTCTTATATTAATTTATTAGCTTTTTATTCATCAATTTCATCTTTTCTTTTTTTAACTCTATTAAATGATTCCAAATCTTTTTCTAAATTACTTTAACTTTCTAATTTTAAGCTTGGAATATCTTATAAATCATATTTTTAATCTTTACTATTTTAATCAAATTATTCTTAAATCTGAGTTTCTTCTTAATTTTAGTCAATCTATAATGGATTTAGATTTTATTCTGTACTCTAATTTTAACTTATTTTACTTTATAATTACTATTGCTTTGAATCTTCAATTTAATTTTAATTTTAATCTGCTTATTAATCTAATTAATTATTGGTTTATTTTTCAGATTTTATCTTAATCTATTCTTCAAATAATCTTTAATATTGAAGAATGATTTATTATTATTATTCAACCAATTATTTTTATTATTCAACTATAAATTATTGTGATTAGATTATTTTGAATGGATCTAATTCAGATGAAACATTACTTTCAGAATTCTATTAGAAATTTAACATTTCTTATTACATTTCTATAATTTAATCTTACAGATTTTCAACAACATTTTGTTATTATGCAGAATCAATCTATTCTTCAATTTAATTTTCAATTTTAGTTTCAATATCATAATCTAGAGTTGAATCCATAGTTAATGAGTTATCATAATTCAATTCTTAATTATTTATAACTTTCTTTTAGTTTTCATTAATTATTTTTTAAGTACTGTCAACTATTGCAATATTCATAGGTTAAATATTTTAAGATTAAAAGTCTTCTTATTCCATAGAATTTGTGTTATAGTCTTAAGGTTTAATTAAATTTGTCAAAAATTACTATCCCTCATTAATTTAAGCTTAATTACTATCAAGAGATTCTTCAGATTAATCTAATACTGATAAATCATGCTACAACCAAGATTCACTAATTGTCATAACTTCTTAAACATTTTCTTAAACCTATTATAGATCTTGTTCTTCATTTTCAATGTACAGTTAATCTTCTTATTCTGGATATATAAAAGATATAGAATTTATTTGAGATCCTTAATCCAATTCATTTTAAGGACTTTTTATTTTTATTTATTTGTCAGCTTGTTTTTCTTATTATTCATAAGTATTTAACTTATCTTAAGAATCAACTAAGGTAACCGTATTTTTATTGTTATCCTCTTCTTATTTGATTATTTGTTCTGTATTGATGTCTACAAATGTCATTACAATGTCTAACAAATTTTCAACAGATTTTTAATTTAAACTTAATGAAATTCCATCATTGGTTACTCCTTTTAAAGATGAAATTCCATAAAACTAATTATTTGGTATTTATTGAGATATTTGCATAATAGATAAATCCTTTTTACTAAATAAGTTCTAAGGTCCTATTAGTAAACATAAACCAAGGGAACTTTCTGCCTTTGATTTTGTAGATAAATGAACTTAATTCTTATCAATTGATTTTATTTCTAAAATTATATCATCTTAATTTATTCTGTGAATTCCTGTTAAAAAGGCTGCTACTTATGGTTATTCCTCAAATGGAGTATTAAATTTGATATCTATTTAATCCTTTTAAACTTCAATATTATTGCAAATAGTTTAAACATCCTGATGTTCTGTTGCTAAGTAGTTAAATTTAATTTGATTTATATCAGAATCGCTTATAACTTATAGCTAAAACCCTTTAATTATAATAAAAGTATAATACCCTCATTAGTAATGTCAGTTACTTTTGAAAAAAAGTCTAATGCATTGAAATCAGAGTGGTAACCAATCACACTCAAAACGATTTTTGGAATTTCAGCAAAATTATTATTAAATTTTATATCCTATCATAGTAGTTATTATAATACTTATCTGTATATTTTATGGGCTAAGATTTTTTCTGAAGACACATATCCCTATTCAAATTATGCACCTATTACTATTGTACAAATATGAATCAAGATTATTAATTTCATATTTAATTATAATTAATTAAAACGGATAGATGAATAGATAAATTAGTATAAAAACTATACAGAACTATCAAATTTATTTGGCTAAAAAGGAATATTATATATGCAATTATTAAATAAGATTAATTTTGATTGTCTTTTATTAATGGATTAAGAATAAAAATAAATTTTACTCACTAAAAATAAAAGATAGCTTTTAGAAATTAAAGCACTTGGATTTTAGATTATAAATAAATAAAAAAATAATGAATCAATAAAATATTCCTTAAGCAAAATATTAAAATTTATCGTACCTGAAATATTATAATATAATATTACCATTTTGCTCTCCAATTATCTAGAGACTTATTGATTAATCCTTAGACATATACAAATAATTCAGCATCAGAAGCTACTCTTGGGTTAAATCTATCTTCTAATTCTTTCAAAGCTAATTCTCCTTTTGCAAAACATGGCAAGGTAGTTCCATGACCTGTATACATCATTTCAACCAATAATAAAATCTCTTTTTAGTGTTTTTAACAAGCTTTAAAGCCTCTACCTAATTTAAATGAAATACTTATAAAATAATTTTCTAAAGTGATCCTAAAATAAGTAACCTTTAACTCCACCCAAAACTTTTATATAGTCTGATAATAATTTAAAAGGAACTTTTCCTTCAAACTCCATACCTTTTCCTGGGGCTATTGATAAAAAGAAACCAAAATCTATATGTATTAAATGACCCTAATCATCCAATAATATATTGCCATTGTGTCTATCTTTAACTTATAAAAAATAACACACTAAACCATAGGCAACAAGTGATTAAACATAATTTTATAATGCTTATTCTATATTATCTCTAAAAAAAGATCTAAAAAAATCAGAGAAATCTGAAAATTAAGTATATTTAGTTTATAAATTTTTTTGTAAACTATCGATTGTAGTTGCATTTTTTATCATTTCAATCATTCCACAATCAGGACCTAAAGATAAAACTTCATAATATCTTAATTATAAAGGTAATCCTTCCTTTTTAAATATTTAATCAAATTAACAAATTAATTGTAATGCAAATTGCTCTTATTTCAAATTATCACCAGTCTTTATAATTAAATGAACTAACTACCATGATTTTAATTTTTAAAATGGTGATGATTTTTTAATTCTTTCTTATTATGAAATTGAATTCTCTCCAAATATTGTTTTTTTGATTTATAAGTATTCATCTTCTGTCAATATTACACCTTTCCCATTCTAAAGATAGCTTACTCTACTATTTAAAGTACTACTATCCATCTTAGAATTCTATAATTCATTTTATGTTTGAGGATTTTAACTTTCTAAACTAAAGGCTAATTATTAATTAGTCTATTTAATTTATTATTAATCGATCATTTCTTCTGAAGAAATATCTATATCTGATTCATTTTTATTGCTTTCTAATCTATTTCTATAGAATTAACCAATTCCATTATTATTTTCATATGAACCTACCATTTTTGTATCATTTAATTTCATTGTTTAAAATTCATTATGGAATGATATTTCAGCATCTGCTATAGAAAAAGTTCTTTGTAATTAAATATTAATATTGCTTTGATTTTACATAATAATTTGACTTTAAGATATGGACTAAGATTTAATCATCTATAAAAAAATAATAAGGTAAATAAAATACATTAATTTTAATTGGCTTAGAAATTTGAGTATCAAGCTTTTATTATTCATTATGATGACCTTCTATTTCTGGTCTAAATATTTCCAAGGTTAAACTATAAGGACTTCTCATTTTGGTTGAAAATACACGACTTTCTTTAGAAACAATATTTAAAATAGCATAATTTCTGACAGAATTCTTAACAAAAGGAACATAAACAGCAGCAGGTAAATTTTAGTTTATTTTATTTAAGAATTGATGTAATTATTCAGTTTTTTTTTAATGTTTTGAAAGTTCTTCTGATATTGTAGTGATATCATTCCAAAAATTGATATTTGATTAAAATGCATAATCTTCTTATAAATTGTTGTCTTCTTTATTTTAAAATATAGAAATATAATCTTATAGTTCTATTTCTTCATGCTTAGTTACTAAAAAATCCTATAGATTTTTATCCTTGATATAATCAATCCAATTGTCAGTTCCATATGTTTATACAATTTCATTTTATTTCCAAGACTTTATTCTTAATGATCCTTAATAAACTGCTTATTCTTATTTATCTTTTTTGTTTGACAACATAATTGATTTTACTAATACATCATCTTAAAATGAATCTTCTAAATGAATCTTTAATAATTAAGCAGCTATCAATAGATTACCTTAATAATTCATTGTCATTTTATCTTCAAATTCCTTAACAAATTGTTAAACAATCTTGAATTCAACTTTATTATTAGGTGATATGACTTTTGAAAGGCTTTTAAGCTAAAAATAAACAAGATGAGCAAAAAAGAAATCTATTGAAGAAGCCTTAATTATGAATTCAATAAGTCTATCATCCTATAACTATTAATGGAAAACCATAAAATTTATAAGTTAGGGTATATAATACTCCAGATCATTTCTTATAAGATTCATTTAAAAATTGGGGTTGATACGACATCTTTAAAGCATCTCTATTGCCTTAGTTTTATTATCTGAAATATATAAACGAATCATGACTTCCAAAATAGCATCATCTGAAATCTAAAGGAATTAAGATAATATACATCAGAATTGTTTTTAGTATATTTCTTTAATATTTTATTAGATTTTTTAAAGGTTTTTGGAAATTCTGATTTACTTTATCTACTGAAACATAAACACCCTGTTGTTTTTGTTTATTCTCCTTTTTACATTTTTTTAGTTTAAAATAACTAATTATTTAAAAATATATTGTTTATCATGGTTTAATTATTGGAATAAATTGATATAACAAATGATAAAGATGTTAAAGTAATATATAATAATAGTTATAATAATTTGCAGAACATTACTAACATAAAAATAATAGAATAATAAAAATAGATCAATCATTCTATAAACTAAAAAATTGCAAAGAATAATAATTTGGTACATCATAAATCATTGTCTTCTTCACAAGATTGAAAGTCATCTTCAGACTTTTGTTATTATTTGATTTGTTGGTTATTTTATTAAAGTTACTAAAGTTTGATTAATTCTTAACACACTATATTTTTATTTAATCTTCCTTATTTAAAGAGTTCAATATATGTTAATTAATCTATCAACTTAATATTGTCTATAGCAATTTGATAATTGGGACTTATTTCTTAAGGTGGCCTACAATTACTATGAAATGAATTACCAAAAATTATCTGATTTGTCATTGGCTATACCTCCATATTTCTTCTCTAATTATGAAGGATTTGCATATTATAACAATGAAATAGGACAACTTTCAAAGAGTATTTTATACACCTATTATTTTCAGTTTATTGATTTACAGTGATATCTTCCAAAAATGTTTTAATCATAGCCCAGGTAATGCTTAAGGCTTTATTACAATTAATAACATAACATTTATGCATTCTTGATCTGTAATTACTTGATAGATAATTCATTATTCTATAAAGATCTTATTTAGGCAACCCCATAATACCAAGTCCTCCTAAATCCATAATTACAATCCTAAATATTGAGATAATAATTACCAATTTTCTATTTGACCAGGTAACATACAATTTGATAATATATAATCAAGAAATACAGTCATTGATTATAATAAGAGATCTATTTCTTTAATTCCTGCAACTTTTCTAGCATTTACAACAAGAATTGGACGAAATCTGTTGTCTCTTCCATGCATATATATTACTCCTTATTTCTATTGAATGAATTTAAATAATACCAATAATTCTTATGACATAGGATTTACTTTAGAATCTATACTTTATCTCCATTCATCAAAATTTTTAATAGCATCAAAACATTTTTCAAACTTAAATTTAGTTGCATATAACATTCTTAAAATAAAGGAATCCTCTTTTTAAACTTAATATTTTTGCTTAAATTATTAGATTGAGTGCATTTCACTTTATGTAAATTGAATTTAACCATCAAAGAATTTTCTTATTTCATACTTCTTAAACTTTATCAAAATTTCATGTTCTAATTGGTTATTACAATAATATTACCCTCTGGAAAATAAAGATAAAATTCTTTATTAAGAAGCATTATAATTATTTAATTATTTAACCGTCATATGGGTTAAGCAAATTGTGCATGTGTAAAAACAGTTAGTTTTGATCATAACCAAATTGAAAGTGATAAAAGATTAAGAGTAAGTAGAAAGGAAAACTCAATTGAAGATGAAGAAATTAAACTATTGAAAAGCATAATAAAAATATAAGCACTTTTAAGAGGTTGGATTGTAAGAAAAAAGTATCATTATGTATAAGTCTAATTATACAATACTAAAGTTAATAATATTTTGAAATAGTTCTCATTAACTCATTTGTCAAAATTTAGTAAAGTATATACATCAACAAATATATTATAGATGCCCCCATTTCCATTTTCTGAGTATCGATATTAAGATACAGAAAGTGATTCATATGATAATAGATTCTTTAGAAATGCAGTCTTATTAGAGAATGGTGCAATATATATAGGAGAATGGTCAGGAGATAAGAAATTTGGAAAAGGTATACAAATATGGAAAGATGGTTCAATTTATGAAGGATTCTGGATTAGAGATATGGCAAATGGAAAAGGAAGATTATATCATGCCAATGGAGATATATATGATGGAGTATATATATCATATTATATAATTTAATAGGATTGGGAAGATCATAAATCTAAAGGATAAGGAGTTTATATACATTCAGATGGAGCAAGATATGAAGGAAGTTGGAATAATGATTTATAAAATGGATAAGGTGTAGAAATATGGCCAGATGGTGCAAAACATGAAGGAGAATATAGTAATGGAGTTAAACATGGAAAAGGAAGATTTGGTATTTTTTTTAAATAATTATAATAAATAGTATGGGCAGATAAAGCATCTTATTGTGGATAGTTTTTAAATAATCAAATAAATGGAGTAGGTAGATATGTTTGGCCAGATGGCAGAAAATATTGTGGAGAATGGTTGAATAACAAAATGCATGGAACTGGTTTATTCTCATGGAGTGATGGTAGAGTATATATAGGTGAATATTAAGATGATAAAAAGCATGGTTAAGGAGTATTTGAATGGTAATTTTATTATTTTATTTCTAGGCCTGATGGTAGAAAATATGTTGGGTATTGGTTAGAAGGAAAGTAACATGGTAGAGGACTCTTTATTGCTGGAGCTTAAAGGAAACAAGGAGAATGGAAGAGTGGTAATAGAGAAAGATGGATTATATTTGAATCAGATACAGATTTAGATTCTATTGAAAAAAAAATGAATTAACTCAAGATCTATTATTCATCTATTGATGATTCTCAACTCTTAGATAAATCCAAAAAACCATTGCCATTGCCTAATAGTTCGCTTATCAAAGGGGAAAAATTCAAACCTTTATAAAATCATAACTTTTGATTATCAATTATATAATACTAATAATTTTATTATATTTATTCATAATTGTATTTTATTTATTAAAAGATATAATCTTTTGTGAAATTTAATGAGAATCAAACATCCAGTCAAATATTTAACTTAAATTAATTATAATAATTAAAATATAGAAATAGAATTTGTAAAAATAATAGATCTCATTATTAAGAAATATTTATAGATACAAGATAGAAATTCTATAATATGTAGGATAAAATATTAATAATTTATATAATAATAAAAATGATTACATCTATTTAAATAAACTATGATTTTAAATTTTTATTTTAATCATTATGAGGTAATTTAAGTATATTCTTATTTTCACTTCATATCTCTAAGTTTTATTTCAAATCTTCATTTTATTCTTTAGATTAAATTCGATAAACTCTTCAACATATTAACGTATTTCTAATCTTTTTTAATAAAAATATTTAATAATGTTCTAAAATTTTGTTTTAAATCTGTTATTGTAGAAATCTAATTAATTTTATAGGTTCTTAATTGATTCTCCAATTAAATATTAGACTTAAGCAATCCTATATATTTTGAATATTGAAATCACAACTAAATACTTATTTCCCTTATAAAATTTAATTTATTTCTAATGATATAATCAATTAGAAAATTCATACTTATGGATTTAATTTGATGTCTACAGATTCAACATTGATCAACTTATTTTTCAAATCAATTAATTATTTGGTAATTGTAATTTAAGTCTATTCTTTCCAATCATATGGTTATATATATCATCTTTATTAAATCTATTTAATCTTATGAATAAGTTTATTCTGTAAACAATCTAATTCTAGAATTAATGATAGTAGTTTATGCATATAAATTAATAATGGATTATATATAATTTCTTTAAATAAAAGGGTCTTTGAATAATTAAAGAAAGAACAAATATCTTTAATTATATTTTGCCTATTGTCAGATTAATTTTTTTGGAATTTTTAAAACTTAAAAAAACAATGAAAAAAGGTTTTACTTCTCACAGTCCCAGTTCATAACATTATTATATTGGTCCTAGAGAAATAAAATTGCCTAAATTTGAATTTGAATATCCTCATTCCTGCTATGGATTAGTGGTTTAAAGCACAAAAAATTCTAATAAAACTGAACTAATTACAGATTCATCTGGTGAATCTCTGCTTCCACCTTTAATTTATTTTAAAATTAAGGAAAGAAAGGAAAAAAAGGAACAATAAGAAAAATGTCTTTTAGTCGGAAATTCGTTACATCAAATGCCAAAGAAAATTATAAAACCTAAAATTTCATATCAACCAAACATATTTCCTTTGAAAGCTTTAAAAAAGAAAATAATAAAATATAAGTTTAATGGTATTTATTTTGAAGATGAAAGATACTCTTAAGATCTTGTATTTTAACTTAATTATGCTAATTTAAGAACCTATTATAATTCAATTAACTTATCAAATAACTTATATATTTAACCTACTATCAATTCATATAAGGCTTATATTGGTAAAGGTAATAATGGATAACTAGTATAATGGATTTTAAAAAGAAGATGGTGGTGGTCGATAGTAGATAAAGATAAAGAATAAGTAAACTTCTTATGGTAATAATTGAGAAATGAATCTTATATAGATTTGATTCCTGATTCAAATTAAGAGATATGTTAATAAGATATTTATATTTAAGAATAATTAAATATTGATAATATTTAATATCAACATTTATTGCCTTAATAATTAAACGTTGAATTATAAAAACTAATTAAAAAAGTAGGAAAGAATTCCAAAATTATCTCATATGATCAAGCAAAGAAATTCTCTTAGAATCTAAGAATATTTGAAGTAAATAATAATACTAAACTTCATAATCATATTTAAAATAATACACATTTAGGTAGCAAAAAGAATCTCTTCTATAATATGAAAAAGTATTATGAATAAAAAGGATTGAATGTTTTTGATTTCTTGCCTTAAACATATCATATAAAAAATAAAGAAGATTTAAATAATTTTATTCAATAAAATCCTAATTAATCTATTTGGATTGTTAAACCAGCTGAACTTAGTAATAGAGGTCATGGAATTCATATATTTTAAACAATTAATGAAGTCTAATAATTTTTAAGAAACATTCATCATCATAAGAATGGAGTTTAGAAAACTTTTATTGTTTAAAAATATATTGAAAATCCATTACTATATAATCAAAGAAAATTTGATATTAGATGTTATATCTTATTTACTTCTATTAATGGATAACATAAAGGTTATTGGTATTAAAATGGATATATAAGAACTTCTAGCTATGAATTTAGTTTGATTAATTTATAAAATAGATTAATTCATCTAACTAATGATGCTATTTAAAAGCATTCAGAGGATTATGGTAAATTTGAAAAAGGAAATAAAGTTTCATTTGATGAATTTAATAATTTCTTACCAATTGATTTTTATTAAACAATTTATAAATAAATGAAGAATATAGCATTAGATCAATTTAAAGCAACTTATGGTAAATTAGATCCTAAAAGAAAAGAAAATACTTTTGAATTATTTGGCATAGATTTTATGATTGATGATAAATTTAAAGTTTGGTTAATTGAAACAAATACAAATCCTTGTTTAGAATGTTCAGGTCCTCTTTTATCTAAATTAATTCCTTAATTAATTGAAGATCTATTTAAACTTGTATTAGATCCACTTTATCCTCCTCCTTAATTTTATACTTCTAAAAAATTTATTTATGACTCATTTGAAAATAAATTTGAATTAATTTTTGATTCAAATATTTTGGATGTACCATAAATATTCACATAAAATTTAATAGATGAGCAATGATTTATTTATTATCTATCAAATTATATAGAATAATCAAAGCAAAACAATCCAATTATTTACAAAACATATTTTTAATTTATTGAATATTATATCAATAGATTAGAAATATAATTTTAATACCTAATCAAAAAGTTAATTCTGACATTAAATCTACAAATGCATCTTAAATAGACACTCTCAACTTAAATGTGTTATTAAAAAGTAGATTAAATTATATTCTATAAATATTCTTTATTAAATATATTCTATGATCTTTTAATATATTTCAAAGTTTCAATCATTATCTAAATTAAAAATCGACAGGTAATATTAGTAATATGACAATATTTGATATCTGAATTATTAAGACACTTTTATAATTGTATGTGAAAATGCATCATTTTATAGTAAGAATAACCTGATAAAATCAAAGTTACGCTCAAAGTATAATATGTAAATCCAATTAAAAAAAAGTTAAACGAGGAAAGAGTTTTGATCATTGAATTATCTCTTAAAAAAGTGTAGGAATTATATTCAATATTTAAGTTAAATGAATATTGTAGTGTATCCTTTGTATGACCCAAAAATTTGAGTTCATTTTTATCTAAAAGCTGTTGCGCCAATATTTTGAAAACAGGCCAAATGAAACATTTAAAAATTTATATTTTTCTGTAATAAATTATGAGATGGCTAAATTCATTGATTACGTACCTTTACTTGAAATAATCATCAAAAGTGTAGAAACTGATTCAATAAAAGACAGAGAGTAATTTGAAGAAAGTAATTCTTGGTATTTATTTGTTAAGATTGAACTTGTGAATGGAGAAGTAAAGGCTCTTACTGGTTACGGAAAATCATACATAGGCAATAAGGTCTAATCTTTTACTTTTAAATAACATATTCTAGAAGTACTATCCTTTCTATGGAGATTTGAAATACTAATGATAATGGTCTACATCATTATTAGCTGGGCTCTTTAAGATGATGCAGCTAGGTAATTAAAATTCAAATATTTGAAAGTAATTTAGTTGTTTTGTTTCAAAGCATTGTATTATTATTAGATTATTGTCTATATGTAATAAAGTGTGTTCTTAAATTTCGTAATTTTAGAATAGTTGAATCACAATTAAATGAATAGAGATATAGTATTTTAGAGAACTTTATTCATTCAAAAGAACCTTTGGCATCAGATTCTTCTGAAGATATTAATACTTATTTCTATCCATAAAAATAAGTATTAAGAGAATAGATAAAAGTCGGAGATATTGTTATTTTATAAAAATCACATGAATGTCCTGCAGATGTATTACTTTTAGAATCAAGTCATCAAGTTGTGTAGATAGATTAAAATGAATTTGGTATTCAAACACCTAAAATTACAATACCTTGTTAATCTACTTTTAGTAATTTATATATTTATTTTAGTTTAACCAAAAAGTGATACAAAAGGTTTATTAGTGGAATTCAAATTAACTTTAAATGGATAAATCTAATATTCCTATTAGTTTGGTAAGAAATCAAGTTTGATGGGAATGATAAAATTAAAGAATGATCCAAAAGTGTTTAAATTTAATTAGGATAATATTATTTATAGTGGTGAGAAACTATTAAATACAGATTGGGCATTAGGAATTGTATTAGTAGCAGGAAATAATTGTTTACGTATTTATAAACCAATTAAACATAAAAGATAAAAGTCATTCTTTTTTATTGGAATGATAATTCTTGGATATTTTATAAGTTTGGTATTTGATAAAGTAATTTTAGCTTGCAAATTTAAGTTATAAAACAAATTATGGAATTCATTTATGTTTTAATTCTATGTTACTTCCATTATATACTATATTCTATAAAGAATTTGTTTAGATATTTCATTATATAAAATAACCAAGTATTCAAAAGAAAGTGAAACCAATGAATGCTATAGAATAAGGAAATAATTAAGGAAAAGATAGTATATATATTATTATTATTAAATTATAAAGTTGTTTAAGATGATAAACATATATGGATTGAATTCAATAAAGTAAAGAATATGACTGAAATATATTCTTAAAATAAATTATCAAAATATGAAGAAATTAAAGATTTTTCAATTATGATGTAATAAACAAATGTAATATTAAAATATAAATTATTTTAGTATTGGAAATGTTCAAAAGTAAATTTGGTATGTTTGGAATTAAATCAATAATATTTTCAAAAGAAAAGAAAGATTTAATCAATTTATATTGATGATAAACAATATATATTCAAATATAAATAATTAGTAACAGTAATGAATAGTAATTAAAATTAATTTGGGGATAATTATTATAAAACTTTATTAGATACAGGTAGAGAAAATGATATATTTGATGAAGATAAGAAAGATTATAGTGAATTAATTAAATCACATCCTTATTCACCTCATAATTAAGAGGAAAAATAAAATTATGGTATGAGTACAAATTTATAATTTTCACTTTCAAAGAAAACAATTGATGTATCTCAATAGAAAAAATTAAAGAATTCATTAAATAAAACTATATCTTTTAGAACAAAAATTGTAAAAAGTGGAAGTGATTAGAGTTCATCTATTAATTAATTATAAAAATAATAATTGAATGAATAATAATTTATTACTTAATTATTTGATGATTTTGATAATTAATATCATGAGAGAATTGTTGCTTTATTATTATTATGTGAAATAGAAAATAAATATAATGAATAGAAAAAAACAATAGAAACATATTGTAAAAATCCATAAGATTATATTTTAATTGAATTTTGTAATTTATTAGAATACAAACTTAAATGTAGTATTGAAACTGAACGTTAAATTTATGATATATATCTAAAAAGTTAACTCAAAATCATTGAAATATAAGGCAAATTAAAATAATATAAAATTTTAAGTGAAAATAAATAAACAAAAAATAGAATTGGAGTTTATTCAGTTCTCTTAAAAGATCCAGAAGAATTCAATGAAGATGAAGGTGCACTTTTATATATTAAAATTGAAACTTCATAAATGTATGAAAATACTAATATGAATATAAATGTATTAGAAACTAATTCCACTTTATATTATATGTTGAAACATGGACAATAACCAACTTTATATTTTAAAAAATAACTCAAAAAAACTGAAGCAAAACAATTTTTGTTAAATAAAATGAATATTATGAATTCATATACAACAGATGAAGATTAATTAGAATTATTATATTTATAATTGGAATCTTAAGCTGAATTACTTATGATTATTGGAACTCATACAAAAATAGATCAAAGTGCACTTTTAACTATAGATGCATTTTCATAAGCAAATGTATTATTTAAATAAATATAATAGCTTAATACATGGTTAGTATCTGCTGAAAGCCAATTTGTAGTTTTGAGATTTTTGTTTGATGCTAAATTTATTGAAAATGAAAATGATTTAAATTAATTTAATTCTGGAGATGAAAGAACATTGAAATTTGCAATATAGAGTGCCTGTTCAAATTTAATAAAATAATAAAGGTAAATTTAAAATTAAATATAAGAATATTTGAAGCTTAAGACTTTGATAAGAAATATATTCTTCTAAGTTGTGAAGCCTTATTAACAATAATTAAAGATGAATATCTTTTAAATCATTTTGCAATAATAGTTTGGTTTAGTAGAGGTTTAGCATTATATGATAGTTAAGAGATTTCAAAGGTAAAATTATTTAAGATTGCCAAAAAACTCAATATGTAAATTGGATATATAGGAAGTTGTGCAAATAATCAAAGAGTTTATAATATGAGTTAAATATCAATTGATATCAATCCAAAATGCTATACGCAATCTAAACCTTGTTATTTAGTTAATTCTTTAAGATGTGCAGAAACTATTCTAATTACTCAATGTATAAGTTCATCTTTGTTGGCTTAATAGATACTTTATTTTTGGTTATACGAAATGATTCTATTTGTACTCATTAACTTAATAAATTAAGGATAATTCTTAACTTAAAGTTGTAACATTCTCCTTTTATTGAGTCAAACATTTACAGTGATAATTTAATTAATATCTCATAATTAAAGATTCAAAAATACAGAAGTTCATTATAAAGGATTAATACTATAAAGATGTTTAGTTAAATCTTTATTTAATAGAGATTCATTAATTAAAATATTTCTAGTTGGAGTGATTGATGCAACAATAGTGAGTATTCCATTATTTGCTACAAAATACTTATATGGAGATTCTAATTATTTACCAATATCATAATTTGCTTTTATTATCACATTAGAATTAATAGTTAAAATATAATTGTATTTCTAAATATTTGAATAATAATATAAACAACTTTTAGGATTATTATTATTAAGTATATTCGTAGTTGCATTGGTGACATTTCTAACTATTCCAGATTATAATGATTATGATGTATCTTACTCAGATTTGTTTTATAGTCCAGGATTTATAATAAGAAGTTTAATCTTTGTTTATATATTTGCATTTGTATTTAAATTTGCAGTGACATGTATATTATAATTGTATAATTTGGAGATGTTTCAAGATATATTGATTACAGATGAATCAAATTTTAAATGTATTGAATAGACAAAGAAATAAAGATCTACTAAATAAAGTTTATAATTATCAATTTAATCAAGAAAGAAATTTATTAAATCTATTTTGGCAGATAATAATTAGATGGATGATTCAATTTATAAAGCATTAAATAATAATATTCATAATGATGAATAAATAGAATTAAAGAAAAATCTTACTTTCAATTAAAAAGAATTTGAGATCAGATATCAAGAATCAATGAGTTAGAATTCAATTTTATATATAATATTTGAGGCTACTATATTCATTAATCTATTAATCTAAGTTAATTAAATTGAAAATAATATAGCAATCTATATTTTATGGGGTGTGTAACTATTTTATAGTATTACAATATACATTCTATAATATTTAGAAATAACACCTCGTATAATTTAATAAAATTTATAATTGATAAGTATTTTAAGTAGATTTCTATTTTAATTTATTACAATATTCTTATTAGATTAAGATTATATTATGAATTAAGTAATTTTTACATCAATATTTATGATAATCCTGTTAAATTATTCAATTAAATTAAGTTTAAGATTTAAAGGTACAATAATCCTTATGAGTTTAATTAGTTTAGGAGTTGTATTGAAATTTATAATACCCAAATATCCATACTTACCATAGAAATAAATAATGTTTGTTTTGGCTTTAATAATTATTTGTAGTTTATCAACTGTAAGTGGTTATTACTTATGTTATGTAAATGAATATTTAAGGAGACAAAACTTTTTATTATAAGAATAATTGGAAAAGGAATAGAAGAAATTGAATGATGCTTTGGGAATATTGATGCCTAGATTTATTAAAGAAAGGATGGCTAGAGGATATATATAAATACAAGAAGACTAAGGACCAGTCACAATATTATTTTGTGAGATATGTGACTTTGATGATATTATTGAATCTGAAAAAGTGTCTATTATAAGTTTTCTAGATTCTATTTATAGAACCTTTGATACTATATGCAATTAATATAATATCTAGAAGATTGAAACTGTAGGATAAATTTATGTTTGTGTTTCTGGATTAAAAGACTATGATATTATTGATAAACAATCAAAAAATTCTACTTAAAAAATGATAGAATGTGCTATTGCCATGATGGAATCAACTAATAATTTAAAATATTAGGATAAATAAATAGTTATTAAAATTGGAATTAATTATGGAAATGTTATGGCAGGAGTAATTGGTTAACATAAACCATAATTCTCATTAATAGGAGACACAGTAAATACAACTAGTAGAACATGTACAGTCTGTGAACCAGGAAGAATTTCATTAACTGAAAGTGCCTTTATTAGAGTTAGACAAATGAAATATTAATTTTAAGTTAAGGAAATCAATATAAAGAATATTTATGTTCTTTATTAATTAGTAATTAATAAGAAAAGTACTTTTGCAACTAAGGTTGACAAATCACCAATCATTAAATTGGTTAGTTCAATTTAATTTAAAAGATTGGATTCAAATGATAAGCCAATTAATAATGATTTAATGACAAATGCAGTTAATCCTGCAGGATTCTAATTTGAAATTGCAAGGAAATCATCTATGTCAAGAAATAAATCTGTTTATTAATTACCTGTTGAATAATTTGGTAAAGTGATATAAGATGTAATCACAGCCAATAAGTTACTATGTAATTATTTATATTATGTAATAGAGGATATATCTAATAGACGTATTACTATGCATAGAAAAAGTAGAGTGACTAGATTTAAAGAAGTGAATCCTTAAATGATGTCATCACATGATTAGATCTAGTAATAATAATAATAATAATAATAATAATAATAATAATAATAATAATAATAATAATAATAATAATAAAAGAAAGAAGATCCATTAGGAGATTAATTTGGTGATCTCTTTGATAATATGAAAATAGCTGATTCTTAAAAAAATATTGATGATTAAATTCCAAAGAGCCCATAAATTAATGTAAAAAGCTAAAAATCTATATAAAACAACCATTTATTTGATTCCACTCTTCAATAAGAAGAAAAGATTGAGATTCCAAAATTATAATAATTAATTGGAAATTAAGAGAAGATTGAAACAGATATTATGTAAGAATTGATTAGAGTCAAATGTGACTTTGGTACAAATCAAGCGAGAAGAGGTAAATAAACATAAATTAAACTTAGTATATTTTCGATAATTCAAATATAAAGAGATGATAAGGATATATAATCATAAATTATTTAAGGATATGGTTTAGTATTGTCTAATTTTCTTTATTTATTTGATGATCTTTTAATTGCCTATTTTATTTGCTTTAATGGAATATAAGCAATATTTAGGAGTGAATCTAACAATAGAAGGATTAAAGATTGCATTTTATTTAATGAGTTGTATTGTTGTTCCATTTTGCTTAAGAGATGCTTATAAGTATATTTTCTAAATAGGGATGATTATAGGATATTTCATAAGTATATTATTCAACATTATAACAATCATAATTAATGATCCAATCGAAAGATCTTACATTACTTTAATCCTAGCTTACACTTTATGTTTGGGATACTTTTTGAGAGCTCTACCTTATTTTACTTCTCGTCATAGAAAATTGTTATTTTTTTTAAAATACTCTCATATAATTTTCATCCTATCTTTCGCTAATGAGTGGAATGAAACTATTATTTTTATTCTTACAATAGAAATCTTTATTCTTGCTTAAAGAAATTAAAATGAAGATTTACTTTATTAGAATTATAATATTCATGATTAACTTTTGTAACAATAATAAGAATAAAACAAAATTATCAGTCATCTTTTACCTTCTCATATTTTATAATAATATTTTAAAGAATAAGATACTATACCTGATGTATTTGAAAATGCCACTATCCTATATGCAGATATAGCAGGATTTACTAAATATTCTACTAGTGTTGATGCTTAATAAGTATTATAAATGTTAAGTTCCCTTTTTAATAAGTTTGATGTAGCTTGTACTGAAAATAATGTTTATAAATTGTATTCAATTGGTGATAGTTATGTTGTTTTAGGAGTCTTAGATGCTAATAATGGAATAAGAGAAGAAGAAGCATATAATGTTGTCAATCTTGGTTTTTAATTACTTGATATAGTAAATTTACTTAAGAAAAATATTCAATATCCTGATATCAATATGAGAATAGGAATACATACTGGGAATATAATTGGTGGAATAGTAGGAACAGATATTGTGAGATATGATATTTATGGATCAGATGTTGCGATAGCGAAGAAGATGGAATAAAATTCATAAATTGGTAGAATTATGGTTTCAGAAGATACAATGAAATTCTTAGATGCCACTTACACAGGAGAATTCAGTTTTGTTTTTGCTAATTAAATTGAACATCGCAATAGAATAATTTAAGGTTATTATATAGATAGAGTATAAATTGAAGAATGAAAACTTCGTTTAATAATTATCATTATAAGTTTAATCCAACTTTTATTCTTTAAATCTAATTATGTTAAATTTTCTTTTCTAATTTAAATTTTATTATATATATCATTAAATATTTATTAAATATTTAAATCCTACTTTATATAATTTATTTTCAAAATACTTAATGATTTCTTAAATTATCCTATTTCTTTATAATATTAAATAGTAATAACAATAATCTATATTTTCTATTTGTAAATTTATATTTAAATTTATTATTAATTATACTAAAAAAATAATATCATAAAACTAAGTGATATGATTTATAATAATATATTTAAAGTAATAAATAATCTCAAGGTTTACGAACATTTACTGATTTTACTCTTTTTCTACTTTTAATAAAATCTTATAGTGATAATACACCTTCTTCAGTAGTAATCATTATCTTATTTTCTTACATAAATAATTGATATTATTCTTCACCTATTAAATATAAACCCTATTTTAATCTAATAAATTAATATTATTGAGTATGATCTTTAGCAATTACTTATGCTAATTTTGAGTCTAATTTATCTTCTTTTATTGGAATGTATTAAGATCCAGTTGCTCTCATTTTTAATATTTATTTAATTAAGTTATCAATTATCTCATCATTCTCTATTGGTTATGCAATTTATAAGTTTAATTAAATGTTTTAACTTAATCCATCTATTTCAAATTATGTTAATCTGCTTTTTAATTATGTTATTTAACAATCAAACTAACTGATAGTTTATTTTAATTTTGTCACTTCTTAATCAACTAAAGATTTCTTATCTAATAAATCTTAATAGTTAACATCTAAATCCATTAATTGTTTTAGTAATTGTTTATTTTCTTGAGCTTATCTTTACTATAATTTTAATAAATTTTAAAAATCAATTCTAAAGTCATTTTATGATGATTCTTATTTAGGTTATTCAACATTCTCATTTTTTTATTTATTTTATTCCTATTATAATATTACAATCTAATTTTCAAGTTCAATTACTCTTTATTTGAGTTCTTTATTCTCTTATTTTAATTATTCCATTAAATTATCTCCTAAAACAAATGATTATATTAATTTTTAATTTGATTCAGATTTCTATCTATTTGTAGGAGTCTTAAAACTAAATTTTTTTGTACTAGCAGTTAAACTTCTTTCTGTTTCATTTTTTCTAAGTGGAGATTCTGATGTTTATGCATTTTATTTTATATTTAATTTAGATGGTTTTTCAATATCTTGTATCAATACAATATAATATTATCCACTTACATTTGTAAACTTATATTCTCCTGTTGTTTCTGTGATATCCTCATTCATTTAAATTTTAAAGATTTCATCATTATATTTTAATTGGATTGAACTCAATTAACTTATTATATGTTAATTACAATACTTTACATTAAATGTTAAACCTTCTGTCTAAGGTAAGGTTACTACTTTAGTCTTTCCTCCCATTGTCACTGAACACTTGAATTGTTATAATGATTTAAGTGCAATAAGAACTTTATACATATTTGTCTGTTATAATAAAAATTATAAATATAATCAGTCCAATTATTATTAAATAAGACTATACAAGTTATATCAAATAATTAATTTAAAAGCTTTCAAATAATTATATCTATATTATTTGACTAAATTAACTTGTGATTATTTTTCAATAATTTAAATAAAAATAAACAAAAGATTTTGCAAATTGCTTAGTCATCGGGGCACATATACACGAATGTAAGCAATTACATAAACAAACCCTGGGGTTAAAGTCCTCCTTTCTTTTGGGACAGAAAGTGTCGGCATAATATGCTGGTCTGAGAATTGTCTGTTGCCCTAAGAAGAGAATTAAGAATTCCACTAAGGATTGTAATTTAACAGACTACATTAAGAAAGTGTAGTTGATGTTTAATGAAATTTTCACTCCTCAGATTAAGACTGTTGTGGAGACAAGAATGTCTAGGGGTGGAGTTAAATTTCTTAAATTTGAGTTAAATTACTAATTATTAGATTGTTTTCTTGATTTGATTAGAATGGCCTGACTTTCTTAAGACATCCAATAAATATAAGCTAGTTATACTAACCTATAAACACAAGGGGGCTTATGATTTGCAAATCACTTGGTTTATTTTTGTTTAAATTTTCTATTTCCACTATGTAGATAATAAAGCCAATAAAAAAGCAACACAGAAATTATCATATATCTGTGTTGAAGATATTTGGCAAAAGTAAATCTAAATTGGGCATAAATTTCCTATTCATAAGGACTTATATTAAATCAGTTTAGAGACATACAATCTTTTTTATTATTACCACTCATTATAATCGTATTTTAAATAAATTCAACTTCTAATGGAAAAATGGATATAATTGTATTTAATAAAGCTTATGATTAATTTTTTACAATTTCTCCATATTTTCATTAGGTTTATATTTGATATAAATCTTAAAATATTATTATAATATATAAATCAAATCTTTTTTGGTTTCTTTGTTAAATGTGAACACATATACTCTAAAATTTCTGATTAAGTTTTTTTTAATTCTTCAATCTATCTTTCTTGATTTCTAAGTAAGGATACTAAATGGTGTATTTCATCATCCTAATCTAATAATAATAAAAGGGCATCAAAATTTTAGAGTGAAAATTTTTAGGACTATTATATTTGTTTATCAATTTTCATTGAAAAAAAATCTTCACTATTCAAGGCCTTATTTGTTTATTATGATGTTGAATTTACTTTTTATTAAGGTTTTGCAGATTCTTATTAAATCAATAATTTATCATTCTTTAAGAGATCCATACTTGTGATTTCATAATGATAAGCATCAGAGTTTTAATTAAAATTTCTTTCAAAATCTATAAGATCTTTATCTGCCTTAGTTTTTTTGCGATTACTTTAATAATCTTCTTCTGATTCAGATGCTTTGCTTTAATTTTAATATTGTTATTTTATCCAAGACTTTATTGTACGTGTCTTAAGATCATATTCTTATGCCATATATTCAATATGTTTATCTGAAGGATTACTTCCTAAAGCTTTAAGTATTTATTATCTATCTACACTGGAAACAGATCTCTTTGGATAATTGTATCTAGGATTCATACTAGTTAATAAAAATTCAAGAATCCCTAATGCACATTAAAATCATTTATAATCACTCAAATATTTTTCATTGAATGATAATTATAAATTTGATTTTTAAAAAGATTATTAGTTTTAATTCATTTTAATAATATCATATTTTATGAACGAGGAGGATAAAATTAATATTTAAATAGAAAAATTATAGATTATATATATAATAAATTATTAGTATATCGATCTTATTCTATAATATCCATTAAATTGATAGTTTATAATTCTTTTGTTAATATGTATTTATAAAATTTGATTAACTATTCTTGTTTAATTTCAAATATATTTGTTAAAGTATTGTAATGTTTAAATATAATTATGATTGATTCTCTAAAATAAAATTTAAATATCAAACTTTTCAATTCAATTTTTTTTGCAACTTTGATATAATTTTATGATTAATTCTAAAACTATTATTGTAAATGTAAATAATATATTTTAAGTCTACTTTTATTAATGTAACAATTATAATTATTTATCTCTTTTAATTTTATACATTATATTTACATAAAATATATATATGATCACTTTAAAAATATCTATTCATGGTATCTAATACTTAAATACTGTTTGTTTAGTAGTATAATTTCTATTGATCTGTTTTAATTAGGGTAGTTTTACAATATGTAATATTTATATAATAATTTATTAAAGTTTATTTATAATAATAATTATTATTCTTAATTTATGAAATATAAGAAAATTATTAATCATATATATTATTTAAGTACTACTAAAATATATCTATATATACTCATTCTCTTAAATAGTTTATATTTAATTTAATTCTGCTTAGAATTTAAACTTAATCTATTTTTATTACTTTATAATTTTTAATTTTTCAAAATGTAAATCAAAGATGAAGATTAAGAGATGTGTAAATTAACACATCTTAATAGGAGTTTTATTTGCACAAACATTGAATGTATTTAAGCTAAAAGATTTTAATTGGTATGTCATAAATGTTTAACATTGTAACATACTAATTAAAAAGGAATTCAGAAATTTAAAAATACTAAAACTGTTCGTCATTTGGATGATTTTATAGAATTAAAAGAATTATAAAATCATTTAGAATAGAAATATCAAACAAGATTAAATTTTCTATAAGATGTATAATAAAAATGCTTTGATTTTCAGAAAGAATAAATATAAAAAATTGAAAAATTTCCGTTTCATGATTAAAACTTCTTAAAATAAGCAAAAGCTGATGTTGATACTCAAATTTAAATGTTTATAAATGAAATAGGATANCATATTTTATGAACGAGGAGGATAAAATTAATATTTAAATAGAAAAATTATAGATTATATATATAATAAATTATTAGTATATCGATCTTATTCTATAATATCCATTAAATTGATAGTTTATAATTCTTTTGTTAATATGTATTTATAAAATTTGATTAACTATTCTTGTTTAATTTCAAATATATTTGTTAAAGTATTGTAATGTTTAAATATAATTATGATTGATTCTCTAAAATAAAATTTAAATATCAAACTTTTCAATTCAATTTTTTTTGCAACTTTGATATAATTTTATGATTAATTCTAAAACTATTATTGTAAATGTAAATAATATATTTTAAGTCTACTTTTATTAATGTAACAATTATAATTATTTATCTCTTTTAATTTTATACATTATATTTACATAAAATATATATATGATCACTTTAAAAATATCTATTCATGGTATCTAATACTTAAATACTGTTTGTTTAGTAGTATAATTTCTATTGATCTGTTTTAATTAGGGTAGTTTTACAATATGTAATATTTATATAATAATTTATTAAAGTTTATTTATAATAATAATTATTATTCTTAATTTATGAAATATAAGAAAATTATTAATCATATATATTATTTAAGTACTACTAAAATATATCTATATATACTCATTCTCTTAAATAGTTTATATTTAATTTAATTCTGCTTAGAATTTAAACTTAATCTATTTTTATTACTTTATAATTTTTAATTTTTCAAAATGTAAATCAAAGATGAAGATTAAGAGATGTGTAAATTAACACATCTTAATAGGAGTTTTATTTGCACAAACATTGAATGTATTTAAGCTAAAAGATTTTAATTGGTATGTCATAAATGTTTAACATTGTAACATACTAATTAAAAAGGAATTCAGAAATTTAAAAATACTAAAACTGTTCGTCATTTGGATGATTTTATAGAATTAAAAGAATTATAAAATCATTTAGAATAGAAATATCAAACAAGATTAAATTTTCTATAAGATGTATAATAAAAATGCTTTGATTTTCAGAAAGAATAAATATAAAAAATTGAAAAATTTCCGTTTCATGATTAAAACTTCTTAAAATAAGCAAAAGCTGATGTTGATACTCAAATTTAAATGTTTATAAATGAAATAGGATATCATTAAAGATTGTTGAATGAAACAAAGTAATATAATAATTAAACAAATAAATTTATCTTGGATTTGTATAAAAGAAATGATGAAAAATTTCATAATGATATAATTAATAAACAAAATTAAGTTTTTGATAGGATTAGAACAAATTTAGCTAAAAAGGGTATTGATTTATAAAAAATGTTTGCAAAGTAAGAAATATATTATTCTATTAGTTAAGAAGATAAAATAAATCAAGCTGATGATAGATTAAAGAAATTAGAAAATCCATATGCATCAAATAAGTTATTTAAATATACTTTTATTATTGCAATTCTTATAATGATAAGTAATTAATTCTCAATTTTAACATCAAAGGATTAAAAATAAATTCAGATAAAGGAATCACTTATGTTTGAATCAGATATAAATTAAATTAAAGAATAATTGTCTGAGTTTTAATAAGAAAATATAATAAAAATTGAAGAAATTAAAAACACATTAGATCGTAAATTAATGAATGAAATTGAATATTTAAAATTATACAATTAATAATTAAAAGTAGAAATCATAGAGTTGTAGAAATAATTTAAAGAAATATAATTATTTTAGAATTAAACTATAAACATACTATCTTAAGAACTTTCTAATTTGAAAGAATAAGTATCAATTTCTTAAAATTAGATTTCTAATATGAATAATGTATAAATAATAAAATAATCCAATAATTTTAATTAAGATAATAATAATAATGTAATATTAATAGAGAAATTTAATAAGGTTGATGAGGATATTAAATAAATAAATTTTAATTTTAATAATACAATCTAAGAAGTTAGAGAATATGTTGATAATAGAATTTTATTAAATAAATAGTTTTTCAATGCTCAAAAGTATTTATTAGGAAAAATTGAATTAGATTATCCAATAGTATTGTTATAAGGTTTTAAAATATATTTAGATTAATATTTAAATAAATCTTTAACTCTTGATTAAATTGCTAATTTGACTGATTCATTCAGTTCAACTGGAATAGCTTGTTTTGGAGGTATTTCTGTTAAAAAACCAAGTCATTTTGTATTAATGGCATGTGATTATGTATATGAAATTTTTACAATTACAACAAGTAGAGATAAAGCTAGAAAAAGTAGATCAGGTGATAATTTGTATTGGTATTTTGTACCAAGAATTTCAATTGGATTTGCACCGAACGAGAAAGTTCATCTTCAATTAGCAGATAATTATGATCCATTAGATCAAAATAGATTTAGTATTTGGGTGGATCATCCATAAGGAGGTAGAAGAATTGGGAATCAAACTTCTTTAATTGATACAACCGAATATAGAATAGCATTGTATGTAATATAATGAAGAATTTTTTATGTAAGTTATATGTAAATTAATTAATTTTTATTATTTTTTAATAATTAATCTAAATACTTAATAATTTGAATTATCAATTCAAATATAAAAAAGAATAAAAAGAATCACTTAAATTTAACAAAAGAAAATAGAATAATTATGATTAATGATCAGTTATATGAATATAAAAATATAAAATAAATTTGAATAATTAAATGAGGTTAAAAAGCAGCAATATATATAAATTAATTTATTTGCATTATTTACATAGTTATTAACTGAAAAGAGTATATTATTGAATTAAATGATAGAGTATTTATTTAAATTATCATTATTATTCTTTTATAAATATAAACTAATTGGATTGCTATCCAATTATATTAAATTATATATATATGACAATGCTACAGAGTCTTAAATTGATTAGAATATAAAATATCTATTGTTAGATTCAATTGAATTAATTCTAAATACTTTACTCAATTTTAAGTATTAATCCTTAAACTATTTTATTTAAAATTGCTCTCTAATATTACTTTTAACTTCTACCTTTAAATAAAGTCAAAAGTTTCTTTCTTTCTTTAACAAAGGATTAAGCCTTATACCTACACTATACATTCATAAAAGACTCTTCTTTCTTTAATGAAATTTTTTAAACAACTACATTATAGAATATAAATTTAGTGGAATTTCAGTGTGCATTCTTCTTTTTGAAAAGAGTAGTTTTTATTAGAAGAGTTGTTAACTTTTTATATAGATCTATAACATATTTAAGAATACAATGAAAGAGAGAGTGTTTTAAATTATTATAATAAAGATGGTATTAAGTTAATGAATGTCTACATCCAGAAAATTTTTGTTTTAAAATTTCAAAATTCTGTGTTGGATATATGCTTAAGCAATTATTGAAGAGCAGATTGAGATGAATATAAAGTTCAAATAATTAAATTTTCAAATCTATATTTTATTAATAGAAATTCTAGATTTCTTATATAATTACTTTTATATTATTCATTGGGAGAATCCACCAATCCTTTGTTAATATAAATTAATTAAAATTTTTTTTTAAATTCATAAATAAATTCAATGAACTACATTAAAATAATTGATATCTAGCCTTCAGAAGTTGTGATTAAGATTGATACTTAAACTTATTTGATGCTTCTATCAATGATTCAACCCTAAGAATAAAACGATACTGCTGAAGTAACTCCAGATTTTTTAAGAAGAATTGTGCCATTCTTTATGAATTAATTCTATATTTGGACTATCTTTTAAAAGGATGAAAATATAAGTTGTGTTAGAGAAACATTGGAGAAATTAAAAAACAATAAGATATCAAATTAAAAGAAGTTTGAATTAGGAGATCTTAAGTTGATTCATAATTCTAAAAGCAAAAAATACATATAAATCAGATAAGCTTGGTTAAAATTCCTATACTCTGATGATATAAAGAACTGTATTTAAAATAGCAATAAGGTTAAAGAAGATTCAAAAATAAAATATATTTAGTCTATCATAATCTTACAAAATGAGCTCGAAAAACAAAGACCATATGCTAGACTATTATCAAAATATAGAAAAGGCTTTGATGAAAAACCTTAGACTGATACTAATTCATAAATAGATGATCATATATAATATGAAGAAGAAAACTCAACTTGTAATTAAAGCTATTTTAGTCAAAGTTGAATATTGAGCATATTTATTGTATTTATAATTATCTACAATCACTCATTCAATTATATCTATATAAATTTAAGAAATTAAAAATTCTTTAAAATTGAAATGGGCACATTTAAATGTATTTTCAAGTATTATTAGCTGAAAAAAGTAAAATTAAATTGAGATTAAGAATATATATAGTTATATTTAATTCTAAATAGTTTTAGAATTAAATAGAACTATCAACAATATAATAATGATATTCTAATAATAAATATATTACTCTATAATCATAATTAATCTTATTTTTAAATTCAATATCAATTTATTTTATTTATTATGTAATATTTTTATCCTTATATTATTATCCTTTAATCTATTATTATACTTTAAAATAAAATATTCAAAACATTAAATATATATATATATATACAGTTGATTATAATAATAAAATTAACGATCCTTATGTATTATCCATCATCTACAACATATACAACATAAAGTTATAGGAAGTTCAAAAAGTAAGAGGATAGAGTTGAAAATACTAATGCAATATAAGATTATCACTTATAAAGAACACTCAAATAAGTTGAATAATTATAAAGAGATTTAGAATAAGCTAAGATAGAAGAATAAAGTATTGTTATTATTAATAATATAGATAGTTAAAAATAGAGAAGATTAGCAGAAGAAAAGCTTTATCACTTTTAATTAAAATATGATGATATGAATAAAGAATGCATGAATTTAAGAGAAAAAATAGCAAAAGCAGATGGAGATAGATAAGTTATTCGGGCATAAGGTGAAGGTGAGGTAAAGGCTCTAAATGTACAAATAAATTATTTGGAAAAATAAATTTCAGAACTCAAATTAGAAAATGAAAAATTAAAAAAAGAAAATGAATAACTTCATCATTAAGCATTAGATGCACAAAATTTGTCTAAAAGACCCATCTAAAATATACCTTAAAATACTTAATAACGTCCTTAATCATATTATTGATTAAATTTAAACTTTACGTTTATAATAGTAATTTGAAAAATATCAGAAATAGATTAAATTATCTTTTTTCATTTTTATTAAACTTTTTAAAATTAGTATGACACATAAATCATTTAATCATATTTTTTATACATTTGAGAGATTTTCTGTCTTTACAATAATCAATTAAAATAATTATAAGAATTTTGTTTATTAAATAAAATATTTAATATTTAGGGTTTCTATATAAATTATGAAAGGTTTAGGAGTTTTTCTAATAGGAATTTACATTGCCATTTATGGAATTGCTTTATTGACAGACCCTTGGACATAATTGCATTATGATAGATCAATTCGTTAATTAGGAATGAAAAACCTTTAATAATTTGTTGCTTTAGCTTTGAAAGTAAGATCTTTATATGGATTTGCTCATATATTTGCAGGATATTGTTTAATGAATAAGTATATTTAATAATAATTATTTAGAATATCATCTATGAAATTAATTATAAGTTGTATATTTGCAATTGATATTATAATACAAATTGGATTTTAATCAATTCATTAAATATTTTAAGATGTAATTTTAATTGGAATAGTCAATTATGTTTGAGAATTAGATATATTCTATATCTGTTTATAATTCAATGATATTTTTCAATTTAAAAGAATTAATTTTGACTTATTTCTATTTTTTGTTTATCTCTATATTTTTAATGAAATATTTCTTAAAATCATCTACTATATATATATTGATGAGAATTAAATAGTTATTTTAAATCCAAATTAGAAATTAAGTATAATATTTCAAAAACTAGCATAATTTAGAGATATTTGCTTCAATATAGTTATTTTGCTAATTAATTAAATAATTTTTATATATCGTACCCATAAAGCAATTAAGAAATATTCTAATATTGTAATATTCTAATTTTATTATATATTTTTAATCATCAGCTTGTTATATTGATCTTAAAATATAAAATATTACATAATTGGAATTTTTATAATTATTTGTATATAAATAATTTATTAAAATATATCATAAGAAGTTTGGAAAATAGTAAGATCTCTTTTTTAATATACAATTTTTAACAAAATAATTAGTAATAATTAATGTTTGAGATACAATTATCTAAGGATGAATAAAATTTACTATTTATAAATAATAATTATATATAATTATAGAAATGAATGATTATTTCTAGATAATAAATATATCAATCTTTTTTATTAAGGATTTATTCTTTAGAAGGATCATATTTCTTTTTCTTATTTTCTAATTCAGTCCAATTGTTAAAGTCTTTTTTTTTCATCTAAACTAAATAATCAGAATATGTAATTTCTTTTTCTTATCCATCAGCTGTCTTTTCATCTTAACCAAATATTTTGAATATTTCTCCATCTAGATTTTATCTACCACATCTCACATATAATAATTCCAAAGTGTCTTCGACAGTTATAGTATTTTTTATAGCTTCTTTGTCATAAGCATACATTAAAAATTGTACAAAGTTAAATAAACCTCTTTAATTTAATTAATAATATACCTTGGTTCTAGATAAGAAGTATCTTTAATGCATCTTTTGAACATTAATTGAAATTCATACCAACTAATTTATTCATCCAAATCTTCATCTATTTCCCATATCATTCTTTCTACTTCATCACCAACAGGAGTATATTTTAACTTTTTCATCATTGCATAAATAGCTTTAGCTGAAAATTTTGGTTCATTGGATTTCTTTCTTTTTTATTTTCCTAGTTTAGTATCACCATCTGTAGTCTTATTCCCATCCATTTCTTATTCAATTCTTTTAGGCTCTAATTGAATTAGTGCATTAAACACTTTAATTAATCTATCCTTTTCAACAGCCTTGATTTTTTTACTCATTATTTTTTCTTCTAATGTTCTTTCATAAACTGGTAATTTCTTTCTTCTTTCTTATTCTTCCTGACTTAAAGGAGATTCACTTCTACTTCTAGATGAATTATTATCCTCTCTATTCTTCTAAGTGCCTTACATTTTTATTTATTAATATAATAAAATTCATTTTATTGGATATTTATGTTTCATTATTTTTCGATTGAATATCCTAAAAGGAAATTTAATTTATTGATGATTAAAATGATAAATGTTCATTTAATACTTTTTAATTAGATTCTTAAGTGTATATAGAGTAAATCTTTGTTAAATATAATATTAAATCATTTATCCTTTAGTCTATGATTCCATTTGGCTCTCTCTGCTAAAATTTAAGGATTTGAACAAGGGGTTGTTTCTCCGAAATTACCCAAATGATTCTGATATTAAGTTACATAATGCTTAGTCATTCTTTAATTTCTAAGATTAGTATTTTTTATAACCTATCTCCTATTTCAATTTGGCAAAAATTGTTTTATGAAATCCTTAAACTTTAATCTGCCAATCTGCTTCTATGTGCTAAAGGGTTGTATTGAGATAATGGTTTGTTTCTCATACTAGAAAAGCATCTTCTTTTATTATTATAAGCATCATGATTGGTTGATGTAGAATACATGGATTTACTATTTCAAATACTGTATATGTTATACTTCAAATAATCTAGATTTCTTTAATTTGGTTTATAGTAAAATGGAATTGCAATGAAATCATCTCCTTTCCTTTTGATATAACTACAGGTTGAGACTTTAGTATTTTTGAAGAAATCAAAAGATTATTCAGTTTTTCTATTTGGTCTAGCCTATAATTAACGATTATTGTTTTAAGACATTATAAAATATTAAAAATAATAATAATATATTAAACACTCAAGCAAAGTTATTTAGTCTTTAAGTTAAAGTCTCTTTATATTATGCCAATGATGGTAATTACTCAGTAACTTCTTTTCTTATTAACTTTGCTGCCCATCTTCTTTCAGCATCTTTACATATATCTGATATATTTCTTCCACTCATTCCATTACTTAATTGACTAAGTATATCTCTTTCTTTATCAGTAAGATGTTTAGCATATCTTTAAAATATTTCTTATCTTGCCTAATGATCTGGTAAATCAAATTTAACAGATAAATCTATTCTACTTAACATAGCAGCATCAAGATCTTATTTTCTATTGGTTGCACATATCAATAGTACATTTGTATTACTTTCAAATGAATCAATCTTTCTTAAAAGAGTAGATAAAATTCTTCTTGATACTTCATGCATTTCTCCTCCTCTTTATTATGCAATAGCATCTATTTCATCAATAAAAATTATCACTCTTCCTAATTTTTAACAACTCTTCCAAATATCTGCAAATTGTCTCTCACTTTCTCCATACCATTTAGACATAAAACTCTCTATAGGTAAATAAACCAATGGTATTTAAACTTATTAAGCCATAATTCTTGCTGTTGTTGTTTTACCTGTTCCTGGTGGACCTTCAAATAATATAGCTTTAGGTCTATTTGGTTCATTTTTAACTCTTGTTAAGGCTGTAAGAGATTCATAGATTTCTGGATATTATAAAGCCAGTAATACTGTATCTTCAATATCCCTTTTTTACTTTTCATATCCTGCTAAATAATTCCAATCTAAATTCTTCTCCTTACTATCAGGTAAAAATATAGTTACACCTGTCTTCTCTAATTCTTATAATGTTTTTTCAGTCTTTATTTCTTGCTGATGTTTAATTTCTTCTTGAATTTATTGATTGCTTTAAAAATTTTTAGGATGAACCATAGACCTTGGTCGATTTGCTTCTATATAACAAGCCATAAATGCTTCTAAATCTGTGTTTGAAAATTGATCTGTTTTTTCTAATATTATTTAAATTGATGGTTTTTCATTTGTCATTTCTCCATAAATATAGATTGTTCCTTAAGTTTTTATTTTACTCTTTGGATTTCCTACACTTTCTTCAAAATCTATTTACAAACTATATATTTAATTCTCAAATGTAGAATGAACTTCTTTTATTTTAAAGCTACCATCTAACTTTTATAATTAACTCAATATATTGACTAATAGTGCAAATATATCACATTTTCTTTAATCTGCTATGAATGTGATTGAATATCTATTTCCCTTAGTTCCATACCTATTTACTTAATAGTACTATATAATTACTTTACTTCTGGATAATTATCTGCTTCAGATCCAAATTAAGATTTCATCTTTAAAATGTCTTATTCTATTTTTTTCCTTGCTTCTAATATATTTTTGTCTTCAATGCAATAGAACGATGTTAAACTAATAAAACTGGCAGCTAATATAGGTTTCTTATATTTGATTAAAGGGAGAGTAGCTATATTCAAAAATCTTCTAAACATTCTTGAAAAAATATAAAAATATTAATTTATTATATATATTTGTTTTTTAAAATGATTAAAGAGATTAGTAATTCTTAATCAAAATCAATTCTTTCAAATAATATAAAGAATATTTAATTTTAATAATTAAAAGGAATCTCTTACGATATCCTTATTTATTTAATTAACATATTTAAATAATAAAATAATTTATATAATGCAATCAATAAAACCAATAGTTCAATAAATTTCATATGCCAGACAAGGAATAAATGAGAAGAAGAACATATCAGAAAATATAGAAAAAATGAAGGTTGCATTTGATCAATTGGCACCTGCAATTAGAAATTAGTAAGAATATATCTAAAATATGAATCCATCTTCTATTCAAGTGAAAGATGGGGCTGAAAAATTATAGGAATAGAAAAGATATTTCTTAAGATTTCTAGATTTAATCAATTATGAATTATCTGAATTAATAAATATTGCAAGAAATACTATGGGTTTGAAAGATAAAATTACTAATCCTGATCCTTTTTGGGAAAAGATTCTGTATTAAAAAGTTAAGTTTATAGAATCAATAAAGGATTAATTGACTCCTGATACAAATTATTTTGTATTACTCTTTAAAACTTTGAATCTTAGAGATAATCTAATCATACAATTTGTTAAAGCATTATTACATAGAAAGCTACTCTTATGGAAAGATATGAATATAAGAAATGAACCATTTGTTCATGCTCAAATTAAAGCTTTGTTAAATAATATTGAATCTAAATAAACAAAAGGACAAATAGTTAGTGAAAAATTAGAGTTTAAAGAAATTGATTTTATGAATGAAACAATTCCAGGTGTTTGGAGATATTAATTAGAATCTAAAGAAGAAAGTTATTCAATAGGAATATTTTTTAATTTATTAAAAGAAACTTATGATGATTTGATTACTAGTTTATTAAATTATTGTAATTTATCAACAGATCCAGCTGCATTAAAGTAGGTTACAAATAATTCAAAATAAGTTTAAAGTTTAAGATAATAAATTGAAATATTAGTAGAAGAAAATGAAAAATTAAATAAATAATTAAATGAATTGAAAGTTACTAAAAGATCTAATGAATTTGTTGAAATTAAAAGATTATAATAAGTAATTGAAGAATTAGAAGTTAATTTATCTAGAAAAACTAGAGAAATTGATGAATTAATGGCTAATTCAAAAGGAAGTCTCAGTTTAATATAAAATCTAAGAGAAAAATTAAAAGATGTTGAAGAAGAAAACCATAGATATAACAATATATTCTTTCCTAAATAAAAGGATATTGAGTAATAGACAGCCAAATTATTAGATGAGTTTTTGTAAATTAAAAAAGATATAGATACATACAGTTCATTATTTAAAATGGAAAGTTAAATTAGAGAAAAAGCTTTGAAAAGTAAAGAATAATCAGAAGATTAAGTCTAAAAATTAGTTGATATGTTAGGAAGATCTAAATAAAAAGTATTATAATATTAAATAAATAAAAGAATAAAGAACTATAAGAAGTGATAAAGTAAAAGGAATCTATTATTAACAAAGTTTTAGAAGCTAAAAGATAGAATATGGATGAAATTCAAGTTTTGAATAAAGAAATTACAATCCAAAAAGACTAAGTTCAATATGAAGTAACTTTATTATGATCTTAGTAAAATAGAGTCAAAGAGGTACAAGTACAATTTGATATATTGGAGAAGAAGTATTAAGATATGTTCGAAATCAACACACATTTTAATAAAAGAATATATGAACTCGAAAGATAGAAAAAAGAGTTATTAGATATCTTAAAGAAACACGATATAGAACCAGATCCAACTAAATTAAATTTTATTAATGAACCATTATAATCATGAATTATTTAAAAGACGTTTACATATTTTTATTTATCTAAATAATTTGATTCAACTTATTCTAAACTTATCGATTATTATTTTTATAATCAATTTATTATAAAAACTGTGATTTCATATGAAAAAATAGAAGAAGTGAACGATTAAAATCCACAAATATTTAATATAATAAAGAGTATTTCAAATGCACAATAATTATCTTATTAGAAATACATTGTGATTTTTAATTTAATAGAGATGAAATTTGAATTTTGATAAAATAAATAAACCCTTCATACTAGATAAAGATGAATAAATTACTATTTTAATAATATATCATAAAATATAAGATGAAACTGAAATAAATTAGATTTCAAAAAAAATATGGAAAAACCTGCAAATTACATTCAGCCAATAATTACAGCTATGTATATTTTATATCAAGCAACAATAATTATATTGACATGAATTAAGAGATAATAATAATCCTTATAGTAGTCTGAAGTTTATAAATCCTTAAAATTATTAAACTTAAATATTTTTAAAAATAGATAGCCAAAATTAAATATACATATTTAGTTTTTTGATAATTAATTAAATTGGTCAAGTCTATCATATCGAAAATCTTTAAAAAAAGAAAGAACATTTAAGAATATTATTTAAATAGATGATGATAGTTATGCTATTAAAAACAACTAACATCTTTATCTATAGAAGATCTAATTAAGATCTAGAAAGAATAATCAACTTTAAATATATGAAGAATCCAAAAAATCTAAGAATATATTATGAAACTGTAAATAACTTTGCCATTAATAAGATGGCATTCTCAAATTATCTAGTAGAATAAAAAGACTAGCAACATACTTGAATGAGAACAATGCAGTTTGAGGCTTATCCAACTGATGGCATCCTTAAATCCCTCTTATTGGTAAATTTAGGCCTATTATGATTATGAGTAATTTATAAAATGGATTGATTCTTCTTTGTACTAATATTTAAAGAAATTTGTACAAGTAGATCTTCTTATATTGGTTTTGTTTATAATTTAGNTTCAATATGAAGTAACTTTATTATGATCTTAGTAAAATAGAGTCAAAGAGGTACAAGTACAATTTGATATATTGGAGAAGAAGTATTAAGATATGTTCGAAATCAACACACATTTTAATAAAAGAATATATGAACTCGAAAGATAGAAAAAAGAGTTATTAGATATCTTAAAGAAACACGATATAGAACCAGATCCAACTAAATTAAATTTTATTAATGAACCATTATAATCATGAATTATTTAAAAGACGTTTACATATTTTTATTTATCTAAATAATTTGATTCAACTTATTCTAAACTTATCGATTATTATTTTTATAATCAATTTATTATAAAAACTGTGATTTCATATGAAAAAATAGAAGAAGTGAACGATTAAAATCCACAAATATTTAATATAATAAAGAGTATTTCAAATGCACAATAATTATCTTATTAGAAATACATTGTGATTTTTAATTTAATAGAGATGAAATTTGAATTTTGATAAAATAAATAAACCCTTCATACTAGATAAAGATGAATAAATTACTATTTTAATAATATATCATAAAATATAAGATGAAACTGAAATAAATTAGATTTCAAAAAAAATATGGAAAAACCTGCAAATTACATTCAGCCAATAATTACAGCTATGTATATTTTATATCAAGCAACAATAATTATATTGACATGAATTAAGAGATAATAATAATCCTTATAGTAGTCTGAAGTTTATAAATCCTTAAAATTATTAAACTTAAATATTTTTAAAAATAGATAGCCAAAATTAAATATACATATTTAGTTTTTTGATAATTAATTAAATTGGTCAAGTCTATCATATCGAAAATCTTTAAAAAAAGAAAGAACATTTAAGAATATTATTTAAATAGATGATGATAGTTATGCTATTAAAAACAACTAACATCTTTATCTATAGAAGATCTAATTAAGATCTAGAAAGAATAATCAACTTTAAATATATGAAGAATCCAAAAAATCTAAGAATATATTATGAAACTGTAAATAACTTTGCCATTAATAAGATGGCATTCTCAAATTATCTAGTAGAATAAAAAGACTAGCAACATACTTGAATGAGAACAATGCAGTTTGAGGCTTATCCAACTGATGGCATCCTTAAATCCCTCTTATTGGTAAATTTAGGCCTATTATGATTATGAGTAATTTATAAAATGGATTGATTCTTCTTTGTACTAATATTTAAAGAAATTTGTACAAGTAGATCTTCTTATATTGGTTTTGTTTATAATTTAGGTTACTCCTTACACCTTAATTAGATAATAGCAGAATTAAATGTTTATTAAAAGGAAGCATTAGAGGATAAATAGCAAACTTATTAGATTTGCTGAATGCCTATAATATTATGTATAGATACCAAATTTTCTAAGAATTTAGTAGGAATAAAAGTATAAAGACAGATGATAAGCGATATCCTCTTGAATGGATAGAAGAATAGTTATTCATATATGATCCTATATAAAAAAAGAGTTACAGTTTAATTATTATATTAACAGCTTTGTTTAGTTTAAACTTAAAAAAAATATAAAAAATAAGATTTTGATTAATTTTATTTCAATAATTTTATTTTTATCCTTGAAGATATTAAACAGCAAAATATTGATGTTTTAAGCGTCCTTTAAACTATTCAATTTAGTAATTATACTTTGATAATCTTGAATCTATCCATATTATAATTTTTATATTATAAATAAAACTATGTGGAAATTTTGATTGGTAATCTCAATTTTTACTAATGCTATCAAATTTAGAAATAATTTGAAATTTTAATTGTTCAAAGATAATTAAAAAGCATAAAGGTTAGAGAAAAAAAATATCTATTTTTATGGACAAATAAAATATGTTGGATAAAAAATTTAATCCATCAAATTATTTAGATGAATGAAAGAATGAATATGACTGATATGTTAAGAGAAAGTTAATTGAAGTTTTCTCTGAGATAATTATACTATGGATTAGATGGAGAATATTTTAGAATAAAGAATAAAATTTGGGATTAAATTAAAAAGTAGAATAATTAGCAAGTGAAATTTTTTTTATTTTATTAAATAATATTGATGGAAAATAAAAGAAATTAATGATGCCTCTTTATTAAAAATGAATATTTATGTTTCATTTATTATAAAAGCAAATCAAGTATCAGAAATGAGTTTGTTATTTTTTTTCATTTATTTGACTACCATATAAAAGAGCATCCATCTCATTAGAACTCATAAACATTCTCCTATCTTTAAAGTCTTCAAAATCAAAAAAATTTTATTGTGAATCAAATGTATCTTGTATTTAAGAGTTAATTACAAAATATTCTCCACAAATATAGCAAAATCCATTTTTTTATTGTGTAAACGATCCAAATTATACTTTCTAGTTATTCTAACAAATCCAAAAGAATTGACACTTATTGTTTGGACATTTTATTAGTTTTTCATGATTTTTTAACTTCATTTATAAATTTTATTAAAGCTTGCTAAGTTCTATTTAATTTTTTATTTCTAAATATGATCTTCCATATTCTTAAACCAATAAACATAGTTTGGATGATAAAGAAGCTTAACATCTAGTGCATTAAGCTATTTTATTAACTTTAATTGCAAAATATACTTATTATTGTATTTTAGAAATATCTAAATAGTGGCCACATTTATTTCTGTAATTAATCTATTTTTTGTAATTAGATTAGAATAGTTATGAATTTTAGATTGAAACCTAATCATTTTTAGGTTCTATATTTCTATTTTAAATTCTTATTTTAGGTTGAATTTTATTATTTTTTTCTTTATTTAATAGATCTATATGTGTTTATAGGTTAAAATTAGCTTCTCTAAGTGAATTTTATAATGTACTATTTTCATTCTTTAATTTAAGACATTCCTCTTCATATTTTTTAATTAATTGCCTAAATTAGATTTATAATATATTTTACTCTTAATTTTACATTTCTTTCATTAAATTTGATATTTCATTCTGCAATACCAAATTTAATAGTAAATCATCTTAAGATTAAGTTCTAATTTATGATATTTATTTTTCCAATTCCTAATTTTATTATTCTATTTATTATTTTTCATGTTTTAATTATTATAATTCTTGAATTTAACCTTCTTACCTACTTATCTTATAATATTTTTAAGTAAAAACATCTATTTATTAAGATATTTCATCTCTGTTTTTCATATAATAGTTTATCTCTTAGAAATAAATTTTTCTATTTGAAAGGTTGACTCTATTAATCCTATTAATATCAATTATTTCTGATTAAGTATTGTAGAATTCAAAGTCTTTATCTCCTAATTTGGATTTTAAGATATTAATAATGGTCTATGATAAGTTTTAATCCTGTAATTTAATCAATAAAATAGCACTATTAACATCATCTAAGTTATGTAATAGCAAATGAGTGTTTTCATACGATGTTTGTCTTTGGAGATTACAATATTGATACATCTTTTTTTTAATTTATTTATATCGTATTAATATAGAAATCATACTTATGATTTTTAGTAATCTTGATTTTATTTATGAGAAGAACTATATTTAAGAACTATAACTACGTTCAAACAATATAGAGTTTTGCTTTTAAATTGGCGATTATAACAGCATCATTGAAGACATTGATAAACTATTTAAAAATAAAAATGTTCAAAGTCATAATGTAGTTTAAATTCTATTATTCCAATCCTATCTGCTATTTATTAAACTTCTTAAACCAATAAATAAAAAGATCAATAAATTATCTAGATCTAAAAAAGAATTAATTTAAAGAATGATTTATGAAAATAGAATGAAGAATTAAGTAATTTGTCTTAATAATTTAATTAATCATTATTAAAGACTTAAGCCATCTTCTAATGATACAATACTTGAGTCTCAAATACTTAATGATATCTGAAAAATTGTTTTAATTTATTAAAGCTTAGATGAAACACAAAAAATAATTTTATTAAAGTTAAATGAATTATATAAGTTGAACTTATATTAAATAAACATTAAAATCAAAATCTTCTTATTAAGAGTCTAATGATATTTTTCCTGTTATTCAATTTTTCATTTTCTATATCTTAACATTAATCTAACAAAGTACTCAAAATTATTTTCATCTTGATTTTAAAAGAATCATCAGATTATGTAACATTCCTTATAAATTCTTAGGATATATTCATGATAAGAAACTCAGGATATTCAATATTATTTGTTAATTGTAAATCATACAATTTTAATCCAAATTTAAATTAAAGCTTAATTAATTCTTATTAAAAATATTCTCTGTATTGTTAAAATGAAAAATTATTTAAAAAGTCTTTAAATACTTCATCAAAGTAAGGATTATTGATTTGATAGTTTATTTCTTATTTAATTAAATGTCTAAAAGCTTCTTTATAAAAAACTTTTCAATTATTATATTTAAAGCATTTTCTTTATCTTCCAATGGCAATAAATGTTGACTGAATAGTTTCTATATTAGGCTTCAAGTACTATAGCAGCTTAATAGTCTTATTAAATTTTTTCAATTTTCTGAACAACGTTCATAACTTAAATTAGAAGATTCCATACTTTTTCTAAAATTGCTTGATGAAATTACAATTCCTTTAATTTTAGTATCTTAATATTCCTATTCAAACTCAGTATTTATAAGTTTTCTTAACATTTTAATAATATCTATTCCTTAATAATAACACAGACTTTTAATTTTATTTTTGTTATTAGAGAATTGAAAGCTCATAAAAAACGATAAGAAATTAAATACTTTTTAATAAAGTAAGAATTTTAATTATTAATATATATAAAAAGAAGTCTAAATATTGAAAATGTTTATTTAAATGAAAATTTTTTATTTAAATGAAAAATTCTTGATTAAATGAATTAATGATTCTAATAGATAATAATATATGATTAGTTATATGAATTATAAATGCTGAGTTGAGAAATCATTGTAAAATTTAGAGATAATTTTTTTAAAGGATAATTTTGGAGCTACTATATCAAAAATAAAAATGACAAGAGGGTTTCATGAAGATTAGTAGTTTAAAAAAGAATTTTTATAAATAGTTGATGCTCATGGTGGAGAAAATTGTAGACATTGGACAAAAGTTGCTAGAGTCTATTTTGAGACAACTGGAATCTAAGTGAACTAAACATATAAGTTAAGAAAGAGATGGGAAACATTGACTGGATATAAAGAGAATTTAAGTGAGGAATAAACAAAGGTTTTATATGAAACAGGTATTAAATGTAGAGGGAATAACAAAGGAGGTTTATAGAGTTTTACATAACAAACAGGAGTTAGGTATATATATAAAAATATTATTAGAATGTATTTAGGAAGATATACAAAAACAATATCTAAATGGTTAAGAGGAGCAATAAAATTATTTTCGGAGATGTATATACATGATAAAAAGACAAGATATAGAAGGTTAGATGAAGATAATTATCGTTTATCTTATGTTTCTATTCATATAATGTTAAGAGCAGTTGATATAAATGATATTGGAGATGATCCAATATTTTAGGAATTAAAATAATGTGCAATAAAATTAGAGTAATTATTATTATTGCATGCTAAAATTCATAGAGAATTTGATAAAAGGGAAAATTATGAGAATTATGATACATACAAAAATTTTTTAAAGAGATGGTAATTTAGAAGAATAATGTTTTTTTTGGATTATGTTAATGAATTAAAATAGATTAGTATAAGTTATTACAAGGAATTAGTGATATTGGCTCATCCTTTATTGAAGAATTCAATAGAATTGAATAAGAAGACAGAAATATATTAGAAGATCATTTTAGAATCTGATTGGCAATCAAAATATCAATTATATAATTTATGTCAAGCTTTATAAGAAAATTAAGAATATTCTATGTTAATTAAGAAGGCATCAAAAAAGTAAAAGGATTAACATGATAAAGAATTATAAGAGAATTTATAAGATGTGGAATAAAATGTTGAAAATGATCATGTTTTATAAGGATATGATGTAGTTTCAAAATCTGTTCATAAAGTATGTAATAAATTGGCACATGCAAGAATAACTCCAACAGAAAAATAAAAATTAAGGACTTTTCGTGGACATTATGTTAGGCCAGGGTAAATAAAGTCAAAGGGATGGACTACAATATTGTTTGATCATGATTTACCTTCAAGTTAGGATGAAAAAGAAATAGAAGATTAACAGAATTTTAGTAATTTAGATATGAAAGAACTTTCTAGAATTTACAATAGCAATTTTGAAAAGGATATTGGAAAATTGTAAGGAAAATATAAAGAAAAAAAATAGAAGAAAAATAAACCATACGCATTTTGAGAATATGTTAAGAATTTATTTTATATAAAAAATTAATATAATATGATTGATTTTAGTTATTTGCGACCTCCAGCTGATGTTTATTAAATAAAACATGATAGTAAATTATCATATGTTATCTAATAGCATTTTATATAAAGCATGGAGAAGGGAAAAATCATGTTAGAAAAATATTCTTTCACTAAGAATTTGATGAATATGAAAAATAAAAAATTAAAGAGTTAATGGCAAGTATAGTATAACATAAATTAACATTACCTCCTGAGTAATATTATATTAAAGTTTTAGTTGGTGCCAAGAATTAACTCTTAAATATTGTTATTCAGGAGGTTTTGAAATCAGTAAATGTATTTAAAGGTTACAAAAACATTTGGAATGGATTAATGATGAAAATTATCAAGTCTTGTCACCAGAGGCTGAATAATATTTAGTTTAAATTAATAAATATTCAATTTAGAAATAAGGCTACATATATTAATTTGGAAGAGATCATCAATACCGACCTGTTGTTTATATATAATTGCATATGATTTCGAAAAATAAAGTTCATGTACCCACTCTTTTAAATGCAGCAACAGCTATTGGAAATATAGTAACTAAGTTTATGTATACTCGTGGTTATGTTGAAAATTGGATAGTAATATTGGATAGTGGTGGTAGTGGATTATTTGATTTCCCATTCTCCACTCTCAATATGATTAATGAATTCTTTTCAATCAACTACACTAGTTCATTGCATAAAATGTTTATTTTGAATCCTTCCTTCTTTTTTAATTCATCATGGAAATTAATTGAAAGTATTTCCAATCTTAATAATAGAAATCATTCACCCTGAAACTGCTTCCAAAATTAATTTCCTTAAATCTACAGATTTCTATAAATTATAGGAATTAATTCCAGCTGAAGAAATCGAAATCAAATATGGAGGTCAACATCCAAATTTAACTACTTTTTGGCCTCCAATAAATACTAGAGCTTAAATCAATTAACCAAATGATGAATTTCAGTCTAATTAAAGACCATATTTTACTAAACGTACTTAAAGTGTCAAAGAATCTGAATATTTTAGTATTGATAATAATTCCAAAGAGTTTTATAATAATTCTAAAATGAAAGGTAATCTATTATTATAGTAGAATATCGAATACACGAACAGTTTCAAGAAATTGATTAATAAAACTCACAATGTTGTTCTTGTAATATAATGTGAAACAAAATAATTTTTTTATTATATTAAATATTAAATGGATAGAGATCTTATTAAAGGAAATAAAATATGTTATAATTATGAAAAAGAACGATTAAGATAAATTCATAAACACAATTTATAAATAGCACATCCTTTAAGTATATTACTTAAAAACAATTAACAGTTAGAACTTAAATGGAAAGGTTATCATAAAACTAAAATAAGAAACTCTAATTATAAGAAGAGAGATTTACTGAAATTGAAAGAGAAAATCGTATCTTATTAGAAAAGATTCAAAATATAATGAGTAATATTTCAATATATAACTAGATAATGAACGTAAAAGGGCTACATCTAATTGGTAGAATAATAATAATATGACTACTTCTAATTTTAATTAATCTTAATCAGTTAATAGGAAATAATCACTCAATAAGGAAAAAAGGAAAAAAGAGTTGGTCAGAATTACTATTGAAAATTAAAGATTAATGAATAGATTAGTTACTAAAAAACCTAATTACAATACGAAAATTATTTTGAAACAAACATCATAATAATAATAATTAGTTTAATAAATAGCTGAATATCCACTAAAAAGATCTAGAATTCAAAGTTCTAATAGATAAAAGAGTGTTGATCTTTCAAGTAAATATAATGTAATATAAAAGAGAGTAGTTTTATGGGTTGTTTACCAACTTAGACAAATTATACACCAAATAATTAATAATCAAAAAAAATAATTCTTTATAAATAAAATAAAAAAATAGATGATAAATTGTATTATATTGAGGTTTTCTATGAAGATGAGTAAAAATAATAATATATTATTATTAGTTTATTTAAAATTACTGTTGATGATGAATAATGTCCAAATACAAAAGTTTTTGAAATGCCTTAAGAAGATGGTTAAATTGTTTTGAGGGAGATATATAATAATAATATTTTACAATTAGTAGATGCTATAAGTGTTGATAATAACATTCATCTAACAGGATTGGAATAATTTGAACAATCTTAATGATCTATCTATATTTTTTTGAAACATTATTCTACCAAATTTATTATTTGATAATATTTTATTTGATTTCTATTAATTTGCTATATTTATTTTATAAATCTCAATTATATTATATAATTTAATAAAATACAAGTCTAATTAGTCTTGTTTAATAAGGTTTTTATATTAATAATAAATTTCAATGAGGTAACAGAATCAAACTGAGAATCAAGTGACTCAGAAACTTAGCATACATGCATGATACCACTCTAAATGTAAATACTAATATATCGAATCTATATTTTAATATATAAATTACTGATAAGTGTAAGATAAAAATATTTGTAAAAACATTCCGAAAAATGATAAATTTGCAAAGGCATCAAGGATTTTATAAGATTTACGCCATGCACCTGTAATACCTGATGCATAATATATGCATTAGTATAAAATGTTAATGCAAAAACATAAGATTATCATTTAATGGATATCAATTAAAGGAACTTTATTATAATTTAGAGCTAGCTAGCTTATTTAAATTCTGAAACACTTACTTGTTATTCTATTTTATCCTAATTTATCCAAACCATTGAATCAAAGATGATTTCAATTATTAACTATATACACATAAAAACAAGAAAAACTCTTGAACGTGTTATATAAGTGTCTAAAACTTCATCAACAAAATCTGGTAAATCTTAAGTGTTAATATAAAATGCTTGTTCATCATTTCCAAACATTGGTAATATGATTTATTGTGGCTCTTAAATTACCTTCTCATTTTATATTATTGATTCATTTTTCATTGGACAAACTAAAATAAACATTCTTTAAACTATATGCATATGATCCATCCTGGTTCACAAATACAGCCCCTCTAGATGATCTCAAAGTTGTGACTGTTCCTCTTAATGATTGCCTCTCAGACTTATCCATTTAATAAAACAGATTTAATGCAATATTATGATAATAAAATAATTTAAGTGTTAAACTAATGAGATGTACTCATTCCAAAAGTAATCTATCTAATTTATATTATATTATATTATAAAAAATAACATAACTAATTTCAAAATACTATTTTATATAAATCTATTATCAATTCGATTTCTCCTTTTACACATTATTTGTAGCAAAAATACATTGTAATAATTTTATAATAAAATATAGCTTCTCAAATGTTTTACATTTTCTTAACTATATTTGATTAAAATATAAAATATAGCTGTTGATAAATATAGATCATAAAGTTAAAGGAAAAAAGTTTAACCTTTTAAAATTAAAAAATAACTTATACATTTACAAAGAGACCAATCAATTTTAGATGAAATTTATTATCAGCTTAATTTTTATAATAAAATCATTTTTTAAGAAGAAAATAATTCAATTTTTAGAATCTATACATTTTTAATTAAAATTATAGAACTTAAATATAAATAGATTCTCTATTAGGGACTCTATTTTCTCGAATTTACACGTGATTAACAAGCTATTTTAGAATATTTCAATAAAATTATTTCAAACCCAAAGATTCATCTAATTTTTATTTTAAATAAATACAAGGGCAATATTTATACTTTTATTCAAAAAATCAAAGAAATAAAAATGCTTTTCATAACTGCAATTAATAATTAAGCATTTTGAAAACAATGCTATTTAATTGTTAAAGTATAAATTAGACAATATATTATATTATAAATTTATTATTATATATACTTTTCTTATAATATAATTACTTAATATCAACAAAATGAAATATTAATTCAATAATATTTACTGATTGAAATGTAATTATTTTGTTATGAATAAATATGTAAATTCAATAAAAATATTCATGCAATATTAAAAGATATTTATAAATAATTATATGAACTAGATTAGCAATATTAAATATTTAGTAAACAACTATAATTTAATATTAAATTAAAAAAAAATGATAAGAACTGATTCTTTAGTCAATAAGACAAATTGCTTAAGTATATTTCTAATGATTTGTATCTTTGTTGCTCTTAATCCTCCATAAAAAACTATTGATAATAACAGCTTAGAAATTTTTGAAGTTGAAGTGAATGAATTCGAAATTAATTACTTTTTAGATTATGATATTGTTTACAATGACACTGATTAATTTGGTCTAGAAACTGTTCAAAATTGGTTACCAATCTAATCAGAATTAGCTTAACTTAATTTAGCTTTAGATTATTTTTCGCGATTAAATTTAGACAAATTGATTAAATAACACAATGAATTTTAGATTTAAGTAGATAAATGTCTCTAATTATCATTGAATTAAGATCTTGAAAATTTTCTAAATAAATTTAATTCAACAATCAATAATGATAGTTAAATAGCTGATTATATGAATAATTTATTAAATAGAAGAAATCAATTACATGAATTTTATATGGAAAAGAAAAATGATCTAGAAAATCTTAATAATGAAGAAAGAATGTTAAAATCATTAATAATAGAATATCAAATAAATGAATAAGATTCTACAATTTTAAATAAGAAGATTTTTAATTTAAATAAGTTGAAATAAATGATAGAATAATCTAATGAAGAATAAATTAATTTGATTGAGAAAATCAAATATCAAAAATCACTTGGAGAAGAAGAAGATTTAAGTGAGTATTATAGAAAAGATTAAGATCAAGCAAAAAAGTTAAGATAATTATTTAAACCTGCTGGTACAAAATAAGTAGAAATACATAATGAAAAATTGTATGATCTAGTAAATGTGTTAGATTAAAATATTAAATAATATTCAAGTCCAACAGAAGTATATTTTAATGGTTTGAACTTTTCTCCAGAACTAAGAAAAAATGCTTTGGAAGAATTACAACTTTAATATACAAGATTATAAATAAAATTAGAATAATAATTGAAAAATTAGGAAGATTTAGAAAGAGAAATTGATGAACTTGAAAGGAAAAAAAAAGCAAAGGAAAAGAGATATGCTGATGTGTTAAGTAAATTAGAAATGGTAAGAAATGTTTAAAAGAATTTAGAGAANACTGATTGAAATGTAATTATTTTGTTATGAATAAATATGTAAATTCAATAAAAATATTCATGCAATATTAAAAGATATTTATAAATAATTATATGAACTAGATTAGCAATATTAAATATTTAGTAAACAACTATAATTTAATATTAAATTAAAAAAAAATGATAAGAACTGATTCTTTAGTCAATAAGACAAATTGCTTAAGTATATTTCTAATGATTTGTATCTTTGTTGCTCTTAATCCTCCATAAAAAACTATTGATAATAACAGCTTAGAAATTTTTGAAGTTGAAGTGAATGAATTCGAAATTAATTACTTTTTAGATTATGATATTGTTTACAATGACACTGATTAATTTGGTCTAGAAACTGTTCAAAATTGGTTACCAATCTAATCAGAATTAGCTTAACTTAATTTAGCTTTAGATTATTTTTCGCGATTAAATTTAGACAAATTGATTAAATAACACAATGAATTTTAGATTTAAGTAGATAAATGTCTCTAATTATCATTGAATTAAGATCTTGAAAATTTTCTAAATAAATTTAATTCAACAATCAATAATGATAGTTAAATAGCTGATTATATGAATAATTTATTAAATAGAAGAAATCAATTACATGAATTTTATATGGAAAAGAAAAATGATCTAGAAAATCTTAATAATGAAGAAAGAATGTTAAAATCATTAATAATAGAATATCAAATAAATGAATAAGATTCTACAATTTTAAATAAGAAGATTTTTAATTTAAATAAGTTGAAATAAATGATAGAATAATCTAATGAAGAATAAATTAATTTGATTGAGAAAATCAAATATCAAAAATCACTTGGAGAAGAAGAAGATTTAAGTGAGTATTATAGAAAAGATTAAGATCAAGCAAAAAAGTTAAGATAATTATTTAAACCTGCTGGTACAAAATAAGTAGAAATACATAATGAAAAATTGTATGATCTAGTAAATGTGTTAGATTAAAATATTAAATAATATTCAAGTCCAACAGAAGTATATTTTAATGGTTTGAACTTTTCTCCAGAACTAAGAAAAAATGCTTTGGAAGAATTACAACTTTAATATACAAGATTATAAATAAAATTAGAATAATAATTGAAAAATTAGGAAGATTTAGAAAGAGAAATTGATGAACTTGAAAGGAAAAAAAAAGCAAAGGAAAAGAGATATGCTGATGTGTTAAGTAAATTAGAAATGGTAAGAAATGTTTAAAAGAATTTAGAGAAAGATTATGACATTGTAAAATTATAGATAGAAGAAATAACAAAAGAAATTAAGAATATTATGCCAATAAATAATATTGAAAATAATTAAAGATTAAATGTATAATAACAATATAAATGTAATTATTAATATATATAATTAAATAGAATATATATATGAGCATTTAGATTAGGATTAAAAATGTGTTGAAAAATGTGTTTAATATGATTCATTAAATTAATAATTTTATATGGGTAGATATAAATAATCATTGTATTTGATACAAAGACATTTTTAAGAATTGGACAAACTTTTCAATGAATTTAAAATATGAAAAACTTTATCAAAAAGGTTCTTTGATTTGATAACAATTTATATTATTTAATTATAAATCTTTACTTAAAAAATATATATAAATAATTATAATTTTCTAAGAATTTTGATATAATTAGCAAATAATGTATTTGTATAATTAATTTATTAAATAATTTATTATGAGGTAATTAAATGAAGAAGAAACAAAAATATTTTTTGAAAAATTAGGAGAATATATTGGAGCAAATATAAAATTATTAATTGAAAATGAAGAAGATCCTCATGTATTTAGATTGATCAAAAATAAAGTATATTATATGTCTTTATAAATTGCAAATTGGGCAACCAATGTTGGAAAAGATGAATTATTACAGTATATATAATATTAAATTTATTTTAGTGTTGGAACATATTTTGGAAAATTTACAAAAACAAAAAAATTTAGATTGAATATCACTTGTTTAGAGATTTTAGCCAAATATGCTAAACATAAAGTTTGGTTAAAATCAAGTGGAGAATAATCTTTTCTATATGGAAATCATGTTATTAAGGGTAAATAAGTATATTAGTCCTTTTTTAGCACATTTAGCAAAAATGTCTGAAAATATTCCATAGTATGCTAATGTTATATTATTCTCATTATAAGAGAATCCTTTAGGTTTTGGTGTAGCATCAAGATCAACATTATAATGCAAAGATTTAGATCCAACTACTGTTGTAGTATTTAATTAAGCAGATTTAGGAGAATATTTAAGAGTAGAAGATGATAAAAATATAGAAAAATGATGTTTACTATAAGTATGTTAATTTTGTAAATAGAGTTTATTGGAATTTTATATTAAAATAGTAATATTAATGTTGTTTACTATATATAATTGATAGATAGATAGATTTATTCAATAAAATTTAATATTAAAAATATCTGTTAACAATCTTTGTTATATTTGTAAATGTCCACAAAAGTTAGAATTTCTAAAAGAGGATAATAATACTTTGTTTCATAAAAAGAAAACTATACTCCATTTTCAAATTTATCACTATGTCCAAAACCAATAATTGCATTAGCTTAATCCTCTTATGATCCAAATTTAATTGAATCAACTCTCAATTAACTAAAAATACCTTCATAATAAAAACATGAATCTCATTTAAATAGAATGAAATAAATAGCTGATAAATAAGAATATTATGTTCATGGATAAATTACTTCATGTAGTCAAATTGAAACTATTGGATAATATAGTGATCATTCATATTATGATTAATTAGAAGCAAACCATACAAAAAATTAATAGAATTACTTTGAAGACTCTTATTAATTATTTTGATATACTTTATATTATTATATACTTTTTGATTATATATATACAAATTTTTAGTATTAAATTTCTTTTATATGTTTAAATTAAATTAATTAATTAAAAATGTAATAAAGATAAAGAAAAATTTCTGCAATGTTTAAAAGAGTAAAAGAACGTTCAGTATAAATGGCTGTTGAAAAAGTAGAAGAATGGAGAAATTTATTTTAAAATGGTAAACTTGATAATTAAGGAAATCTTAAAAAATTATCACTTTAATAAGCAGCTGAAGAAGTTGGAATTCCTAAAAAAACATTAGAAGATTATTATTAATTGATAAAGTATACTATAATAAAATATAAAGAAAAGCAAAAGAAATCTAACCAATTGAATAGTTATATAATCATAAAATGGGTTATTTAAGGTAACTTATAAAATAGAGTTAAAATTTTAAATAAAATGTTATTGAAATAGAATCTGAAGATTAATAATAAGTTGATTCTGATAATGATAATGAAATTCAATATCCAATAGAATAAATGGATTTTGATTATGAGGAATACTTTAACCTTGGGAATGATTATAATTTGGATCAAAACTCTGTTGTAATGACTGTTCAAACTAGACCTTAAATTATATAGATTCATTCAAAGAAAGTTGACCCTTGGGAAAATGAAACATTGAGTTGTGATTCTGGTTAAGAAACTGATGATGAAGAATTCTGAACTTTTTTAATTTAAAAAACTTATATATATATATATATACATGTATTAATTCAATAAAATTATCAATAAAAAGTAAACAAACAAAAATTTACACTCAAAGATCATTATACATATTACTTTACAAGACCAATAGCTTCTTGCCATTCATTATGATATTTAACAACTCAAATAATCTCATATCATTATCTAATTTTTATGTTTTGATTTTTCCTATTAGCATTGATAAATAAGGGTCTTATAATTCTATAAATTCATTATTAATAAATTACAAATCTTTGTTAGTCCATAGAAATGAGTTGATAAACTCTTGGTTAATTGTTTAATTTTGGAAAAACAAGACAATTTAGATATGTTGAATACAAACTCAAATTCTTGATCTGGTTTCAATACAATAATTGATAAATTGCTTTATTCATCCTATAATATAGATAAATATTAAATACAATATATTTTTATGAACATTTCTATATCCTCTCCCAAATCTTTTATTATAATAAATTCATTCCTATATATTGATTGGGACTAAGATTATTAATATTTAATATACTCTTGAATATATGTTATTCTATGAATTTAACTTGATTCATTAATCAATTCCTATGCTAATATTGAGCTATTTCTTCTAGTAGTTAAATCAAAACTTTTCTATTTTAATATACTAATTTAATCTGTCTCTGTATCATCATGTTTTGATAGTGATTATACTTTTTTTAGTATTGAATAATCCTTAAAACTCTTCGATTTTCCAGATTTTCCCAATTAATGCATTTTTATCAATTTATTTATTTATTGTAATATTATAAACTATGTATTAATCATCTAAAATAAGAATGATAATTCAATTCGTAAAGATTACAAAAAATTTTTTATATATTTGATATTTAATTGAATAAAACCTTTAAGTAAGTAATCACATTAAACTAGTTTCAATTACATTATGATGAAAATAATTCATCATCACATATTTATATATAATTCAAACATATATTTATACTTTAGAAGACTTAATATAATGATAAATTTATATAGTTCTTTTTTTTGATTTATATTAGATAGATATTTTGATATGAAATAGAATGTCAATTAGGATAGATTATTTTTATTATTGGAATTTAAATTTATGATATATATTTAAATTTAATGAAAGATTATTCTATTTTAATTAGATATTGTATTTCAAATGACTAAAATAATGCTTTAATTATTTAATTGAATAATATTTATGTTTAATTTTTAGGGAATAACATAGTATTCAATATAAAGATAGAATGTCATTAAAATTACATAATTTAAATTTTTAATTAATATTATTAAACATTATATGAAAAGAAGCATTGCTTCTGTTAAGGACTTAGCTGATTATTTCAATGTAGCAATTTAACATAGAGCAAACAATACAATTGTGGCTGGATAATATGTTGCAAGAAAAGTACTGATATTATTGTTAATATGAAAAGGTTTCAATAGTGTCCTTATTTATGTAAACAACAAAGGGGAGAGATAAAATTTGTTGTTTAATTTAGTATTTAGCAGATTTATATGAAGCTTGCATTAAATTTTCAAATATTCCTGAAATTTAAGCAGCATCATCAGATATGTTTTCTAAAAAAATAGCATCTCGAATTAGAGAGTCTATGAAAAATGGTAGAAAGATATTCAAATTCTTAAAATTCTTTGATTCTATAAGATGTTTGAGTAACATCCATGCTAAAAATAAACCTAAATATTATAAAATCACAACATCTATTATGCATGTATGCAATTTCTTTTATTATATAATGGATCACATTATTTGGGGTATTAATATTGGTGTTCTAAAGTAAGTAATGTGAATATATTTATAGTGAAATTGTTTCTTTGAAAGCTAAATCAACAATAAAAGGATATAAAGATTCATTTTCATTAGCAAAAGCTTTACTTAAATTATTAAAATCATTTTTTGATTATAAGATTATATATGATAAAGAAATGGATTTAGTTAAAGAAGTAAAGGAAATACCTGATAAATTAATTTATGAAGATGCAATAGCAGTTTAATGTGCTAATAGTTTAATTAATAGTAGATAGAAAAGAAGAATTAAATAATTAAATTTTATAGTAACATCTCTTAGAATTGTGATGTTATTAAGAAGATTAAAATTATTTGGATTGAATAAAAAAATTAGCAAAATATTTTATTCATGTAGTGGTTTAACTATAACTATAATAAACATAATGGTTTAATTAATAAATAATAATAATTTAATTAATTAAAAATTAGAAAAGAATGAAAAAGAGAAAGAAAAAGAAAAAGAAAAAGATAAGAAACTTGCAAGAGTGAATTCTTTCATTCCTTAAAATCATCAATTAAAGAAAGTTAAGTCAGAATTAGAAAGAGTTTTAGGAGAAGACTCAGAAAATGAAGGAGATTGAGATGATTTAAATAATAAAAGAAATCTCTATTTAAAATAATAATTATATAACTAAATTTTATTTAATTATTATATTTATTATTAAGACTTATTTCTAATAGATTTAAGAAGGTTTACAAATTTGAATGTTCAAATTTTATTAAAAATAAATACTTTTTAATTGAATAATTCAATTAATTTATGTGAATTATTCAGTATATCATTTAAATTATCTAAAGAGATTAATGCAATATATAAATAGAAGAGATTAATATCAATTTATACCTATTTTTAAAATTTGAAAATTACTACTTTAATTATTATACTTGATAAGTTTGTATCATATTTAGCCAAGGAAATCATTAATATACTAAGAAATGACAAATTTAATTTATTGAGAATTGTAAAAAATAATGTTGTTAGTAGGCAATCAATTTTACAGAAGTGTTGAAAGAAATCAATGTTTAAAAATTAATGAATCATGTGAATTTATTTTTCTTTTATTGTAAAAATCGAAATACTGAAAATCCAAGATTCTCGCTCTAGCTTCTAATTCTAATATTCTTAAGTTTAAAATTTATATACATATTCTTTTAATGCTTTTTAACATTATATATGATTGAGAGCTTTGGGTTTTTCATCATTCTCAGATTCCTCAAAAATTACATCATCAGGAGAATAAACAGTCAATTTTTATTATTAAATTTTAGGACCTTTATGTCCTTCTAATATTAATGGTTCGAGTAATTAAGGGGTTTCTTTTGGTCTTAAATTAATAAGTTAGCAGAATACCTAATTTAAGGTTTAGGAGGAGGTTTATCATAAGTATCTAAGTATTCTTAATAAGTCATAGAAGAATGATATCGCTATCTTATTTCTGAAGCATAAACATCATCCATAATTTTAAATATAATTAATAAAATCCAAATAATACTCATATGTATTTAATACATCAAATGATATGAATTCAACTTCATTTAATGCTTAATTAAATAAAAAACAAATCAATATATCATCATATGAATATTATATAAGTCTAAGTAAATAGAAAATCATTCCTAGTCATAGTATTGTTCTTATTGTTATAAGTGCAGACTAAAATATGCTTTGCCAAACTTAAAACATTAAAATTAATTTTTTAATAAGAAGTTATTCTGGATCAAGTACAAATAGAATGTAATATCAAATGTTATTTAATGTAGTTCAAATCCAAATTATTTACTCTAAATAATTGGTAGATGAATAGTACAAATAATTACCAATTCCATCAATGAAAATTATTATTATTATTAATAATATTATTTATACATTTAATTTAATCAGAATTCTGTTACTTAATTATTATTGCAAGCTTAGAGTTCTTAATACTAATTAATATTCACTCATTATATTAATAACTGTATTTTTATTTAATTATTTCAATCTATGGGTATAAATATGAAAAGTATAAGGATATGAGTATTCGAAAAACGGTTTTAATAGTGTCATCTACCTTTGAATATCTATTCATCATAGGAATTCAACCTATCAAATATATTATTTTATATTTTTTTAATCTATATTGATTTAATTCAACACTTATTTATTTGTTATAACAAAAATTATCAAAGCATTTAATAAATCTGTTCTAAAATATATACTGGATATGTATATTTCCTTATATTTTATTACTTCATTATATTTAAATGTTTGATTGATATATCAAAACCAATTGAAGTTTATTTATATAAAGGTCCAAGATAGAAACCCTAGTAATTAGTATTGATACAATCAAAGATAATTGGAAGCTTTATTAATTATTTGATTAATTTTAATGAATTGATTTTAAACCTATATATATATCATATTAATATTAAGAATAACAGATTAATTTTTATACTTTTGGATGCATTAGTCTTCCAATACTTGTATGATAAGGTAAATAATCTTAACTAAAAGTACTGCGAAGAAAAAATGATGTATTCTTCTTGAAAAAAATTAAAGATTGAATAGTAAAATTTATAGAAATATTTAGAATTATTTATATAAATGTAATCTTTAAATATAAATTGTATTTTTTTTAATAAATCCATATTTAATACTAATTCTAAGCGTACTTATTTATTTATTATTCTATTTTAATTATATTAAGAAACAATGTAAAATTCATTTTTCTTATATTAAAGTAGTTCTATCTATAAAAGGATCTATTGAAAAATTCTGTTATCAAAATTAAAATTGGTCGAATAATTGTACAATTTTATATTTATTGATTAAAATCAAATACTATAAAGGCATTTTTATCATATTCAATATTAGAAGTAGATTAAAGAATTATCTGTAATTAAAATATTATTTTAAGTTGTACAACCTCTATAGAATAATTGTTTAATCAAAGAATTTATCAAATAGAAAATTGAAATATATTATTATAGAATAAATGGAATGAGAGAATAGATGTTCTAATAAATGGTAACTAATATTTAAATAAAAAATACATTTAAAAACTGAGGGATAGACATAAAGAAATAAAATTTATGTTAGTTCAGAGGCAAATATAAATAATACTCATATTCTATTCAAGCAATTTTATTAGAATACTAAACTTCAGTACTTAAACTATTCTATTTTTTTTATTTTTCTTCTTCTTTGTTTTATACCATATGTTTAATATTTCCTTATTGATTTAGAAAACAATCAACCTTATTTAAAGAAGTAATAATAGATTTATCGATGTACTAACAATGTAATAGATATTTTTATAATCTGGCTTCGGGTATTGGTTTCTAAATAAATAAGTCTAAATATTACATATTTTTTAATCCATTTTTCATCATCATCAATATTTAATTGTAATGCTTAGATTTTCATTAAATTACTATTTTCATGCACGAATTCAAATTAAGGCATTCCAAGCATTTTTCTTAATTCAAGAAAACCTTTCTTAGAAATTGTATTCTCCAATCTATATCCTTTTTATTTGTGAACCTTTGCCATAAAATATAATATTTGACGTAAATAAAATATAGTTAATTTAACATATGCATTCTATTTATATAGATAGCAAAAAACCGAAGAACTGTTAATGGCTAAGTTAAATCCTAAATAATAAATAAATGCCATATATTTATAGCAATTTAAACTATCTATTAAATAGTAACATATATAGTTTCTCCAAAAATTGAATAATGCTGCTTAAACTCATTTTAATCTACAAAGATTAATAAAAATTCAAAGAACTTATACTATGATTAAATCAATACTTATATTAAGCTCAATTTAATTCAATCTTATAGCACATTTCTAATAATGTATTTCTCATAAAAAATTGGGAATATAAAGTAGAATAATTTTGGATAAATGATACAAAAAATATTTTTATATATTAACCTTAGAGATTTAGATAAACTAAAAATGAACCTTAATTAGTAATTTAAGTAGATATTTATTAATATTCTAAAATTTATTTTTATTTATAAAAGCATAAAATATAATTTAGGTTATAAAAATAATAAGACCAAACCAAAGTTCTGATTTGAATTTAATAATTTTAGAAGTCATATGAATATGATAATTAGTATATTAAATAATAAATATATTAAAATCATTAAAGCCATTCATCTAAAGCTACCTCCTTGAGTGGGGGTCGTTCATTCTAGTTAGTATTCAAAATTTTCTTGATTAAATTTCTTAATTGGATAGACATATATTAAGGATATTCTATTTTTCCACTATTGATTGATTTATATAAATCTTTATCATCATTACCTCGAAATGGAAATTATCCTGTAGTCATTTTATAAAGCAATATGCCCAAAGCCCAAACATCAGCTGGAAAACTATACGTTTATTTATTAACTATTTCAGGTGCCATATATGATGGAGTACCACAAAATATGTTAAGTCTACTTGAAGGGTCAATAGCTATTGAAAATCTATAATAAGGAATAAGAATTATTTTACCCAAAATCAATAATCTTAATTTTATTATTCAATGGATCAATAAGAATATTCTCTAATTTAAGATCTCTATGAACTACACTTTTATGATGACAATATCTTAAGGCATCTACAATTTAGATGAATATATATTTAGCTTCATTTTCATCAAGCTTCTTTTATGGTTGTTATTTAATGAAAGAATTTAGTGAAGTTGCACTGTAATATTCCATAATAACATGTAATTATACTTGAGTTTCACAAGCTACTACAAATTTGATGATATTTGGATGTCTTAATTTTGATAATATTTTCACTTCTCTACATACATTTTTACGCTTTTGTTAATCATTAATTTTAGACTTTTCATATGTTTTAATAGCACAATATTATGATCCTTTTTATGCCAATCTTACAATAGCATATGATCCTAATCCAAGTACTTTTGATAGAATGTAATTGTCAATTGATTTTTCTATTAAATTTTCAGGCAACACTCCTTACAAGATTCCTTGTTCAAGAATATTTTCAGTTTACATTTTGACATTTTCACTTACAATTCTTATTTCTCTTGTTTTTGTTTCAGGAGTTTAAAATCTTGGACTTTACTTTTTGGAAGTACCATGATACTCAATAGGAATATTGACTTTAACAGGACTTTTTGCTAACGGAGAGATAGATCTTTTTCCATTAGATTTATTTAATTCATGGATTATGTTTTGTAACTCTGCTATTCTATTTTTAGCTTATTTAATATTGTCAACATTAGATGTGTAATCTTTGAGAGGAGGCCTATTCTCAAATTAGAAATTAGGACTGCAATAGTTTATATTCATTAACAGATAGTTATTATTAATTTTTATTTATGTAATTAATACTTGATAACAATAATAAATATATATATGTGCATTTTATGATATAAAATAAATTTTATTTCTTTCAAGTATGAGTATAGAATAATGCTCCTTTTGGATTCCTAACAGATTATGTTAAGCAACAAGGACAAAAACTATAATCATCATCATATTATTTTTGATGAGTTATTTTCCAAAAACAAAAAAACTTACAATTAGTGTTTTCACAAGATATCAAATTTAAATGTGAATTTTTAATTGCCTAACAACTCTTATATATGTTTGGTAATTCTATACCGGATTTCATTTATAAGTAATTTTTACCTATAGTACCAATTTCGTTACAAAGTTTAGATGAAAAATGAGAATAGCAAATTTAACATTTTGCAATCTCTTTATTCTTTATTGCTTTACCTAATAATTATTCTAATATATTCTTTTCTATGCTATGTCCACATTTATTTGCATAAGTTTCAACAGTCTCTTGATCATTAAATTCAAATAAATCTGGTTTGTTTTATGGTAATATTAATTCTTATTAAACTTCGTCTGTATCTACTTTCTTTTATAAAGTAGTATCATTTTATTTAATTAATTAATTAATTTATTCATTTTTAGCCTAGTTTTCAGTCTTAAGTTCTTCTATTTTATTTTATAAAGTATCTATTTATTATTAATCTAGTTATCTTTAATTCTATTTTAACTTTAATTAATATTCCAAAGTATTAATTTAACCAATTTACTTTTAGATGAGTTCCTCACTCTTTAAAAGCTAACTCTGTAAGTCTTTTTATTAAATATAGTGGTCTTTTATAACAACTCTCATTTATTCATCTTTTTCATCTAATTTAGCCTTTAATTCTTAAATTTGTTATTATTATGATTCAATTTATTATAAATTCTAGTCTTGATTCCTAATTTAATTATAATATATTACATTTATTTACTTTAATTGATTGATAATAATATTTCATCAGTTTAACATATTTAGTCAACTAAATTAGAATATTAAGGTGTAAAAACAGATTTAGATTGTGACTGTTGTTCTTTTCCTTATTATATAGATAGTTTTAATTACCTTAAATAGTTTTCCCGTATGATGAATGTATTGATTTTTATGATAAATCAATGTTATAATATACTGAAGTTCCTTTTAGTTGTTTTTATAAATATAAATTTAAATTACCTGAGAAAGGTTAATTTTTTGTAAAATATATGTCAATTTTCCCATTACCATAATTGTTAATAATATATTAATGTAAATCAACAATAAGTGTACTTTTGGTACATGTAAAAATAGTTGGAATTTAAGGCTATGCTATATTTATGAGATTGATCTTTTATTCTTCCATCTTGATATAACTTATTTTGTTTATAATAAATATTTAATCAAAACTTTTACTATTATCATAAAATCCCTTTTCTAAAAATTTAATGTAACTAAAACAATAAATTAGATTTTGTAAAAATAGGATTCAAATATTTTGAAACCTTAAATAAGATTAGGAATTGTTTAGATTATTAATATCAAAAGAAAAATAATATAAATTAATTTAAATACTGAATACTATTATAATATTTCTATTAACTTATTTTCTGCTTTCAATTAATTTAATTATAAATTACACACTATATAAGGTTTAAATATTCTAATGAATGATAATAATATATGATAGTCCTTATATATTAGTTAGATTATTCAAAATTTGAAGAATTATTAATTAATAGAATTTAAGTGATCAAAAATTATTAAAAATAAATAGAAATGATTATATAATTGAATTAACTATAGAATTTATTGTGAAATTTTATAAAATAAGATGATTATTTTTATATATTAAGAATTAAAAAAGATGTATAAATTATATATAATTATTATAATAATATTAGTTGAAATAACAACTCATAATTAATCATTCAATAATTAAAATCTTTATTACTGATTTTGCAAAATTATCTATTCTAATTATTCAAGTCTTGTTGACTGATTACTCATCATTCCTATTTAGATTAACATAATTATAATCATTATTGTAATTAACAATACAAAACAAGCTTCTTTTTAAGTAATAATTGAAGGTAATCCACTTTTTTCTTTTTAATTTGATAGATCAGAATTTGAATTTTTAAGAATTTTGCTAAATATATTTTCATTATCTAATTTCATTGATCTAAAGAATTATTAATAAATTTATACTCTTCATATTCATGAGTTGAATAAGAGACTGATGATTTAGATTATTTTGCTTAAGCTTCTAATCTAATTTTTACATTATTAATCCATTTTTCATAATCCTCTTTATATCCTGCCATAGTTCTATTTATAATAGTATTTTTCATTATAGTAGATTTAGTAAATACAACTGACACAAATACTCTAAGTAGACATTTATTATCTTCTGGTTAAGTAACTTCCCATTTTTCTTCTGCTTAAAAACAATTTCCATATGGCACATCTAAAGTATGTGTTGTACAAGTATATATTAATTTTTGCTGATCTCTTTTGTAAGTGAATAATTTATGCATTCTTGTTTTATCTTTAAAGGGTACTCCAGTAAGTTTCATAACATGTTTCATTTCTCTTTAATACATATCTTAAATATCTTCATTAACTGTCCATTTGGTTATATTCATATCAGTGTCTTTTTCATTTTAACGATGATCATATACTGAATACAAAGAAGCATTATCAGCTATGAAAAAATCAAAGAATTTATCTAATGAAAAAGGGAATGTGAATTTGCAAATTTCTTAATCAGTTGACGATTCTGATTTCAAAAATTAAATTTCAACATCAGTATTATCTATTATTGATTAATCATTATTAGATGATTCAGTATTTACTTATGAATCACTAAAAGTACTTAATGGTTAACCTTATAATAATGAATTCATAAAATTGAATACATGATCTTTATTTTAAAAACTAGTAAAACAATAAACCTTATTATTATTTAAAGTAATTTCAATATCATTTTTATTCTTACTTTCTATTCTTTATATATCATTAAGTTTAAAAACCAAATTGATCTTACTGCCAGCCAAATTGGCATAAAAGCATATGTGATTTTCTGCTATAAAAATCCTACCATACTTTGAGATTAAGCTTTTTAATGCACAAGAATAGTCTTGGAATATGATTTCTCCTTTAGGCAAAGCAAAAAGTTGAATTAACAATTCTTTAGCTGACATTTAATAATATTATTTAAATAGATATATTTATTTTACATTATCATTTTTTCTATAATTGTGTATTAATAACATGTGCCAATTTTACTATTTCACTTAGATAAGTTGGTGATATATGAGCTGCATTAATATCATAATTTTCTAGTTTATTTCTCATATTAACTAAATCATGGAAGGGTATCATCTCCGTAATATCATTATTTGAGTTATATCTTTTTATTTATTAAATTTCATTGCGATCAGTTTATGCTCTTGGAGATTAATAAAATCCTTAAAAGTGTGTAACAACAGATTTAGGACTACTTATGGGATGTCCAAAATTATTATTAACAAATTGCTAAGGTGATGTTGTTATTGATTTAATTCTGAAATAAATTTTATTTTTACTTTTATTGCATTCCATTAAGAGTTACAGGCGATGATAAATTTTTTGGAGAGCAAACACGTGAATCTGTTTTTAGTTTATTACTGCTATGATTCTATAATCTACTTGATATGGAATCAAGAGTTGGAGCACTACAATTCCATTAAGAATTACTTTTTTTTAAATGATTTTCGTTGATTGCTTAATAAATTGTCTTATCCTATAATTGAATTTGAATTATTTCTCGAATACTTATCAGTTAGTCTTTCTCTATAGAGTTTTAAATTAAAATTTAGTTAGTCACTCATATAAGTTAATAAACAAATAATTTTAATAAATAAACAAATATATCAACAAAAAAGAGAAAGTAACATCTTAGAATATTCCTATTCTCATTTTTGTCTTATGAATATTATTATTCAATATACATATGTTTTTCATTTATTTATATTACAAATAATATGATAAATAATTATATATATTGAATTAAATAAAAAAAAAATATAATATTAAAGAAGTAAGTATAAATAATATTTGAATATCTTTTCAAAGATTTTAGTAGATTAATTTATAGATTTTAATAATTAATAATCATCTCCAAAGTATAGCATTTCCTCCCTAATCAGCTGTTATCATAAATCCATTTGCCTTGAGGTAAGCAAATGAAACTATTCCATATTCATGTTTCTCTATTTTAGTAAGTACTTTGGCTTATTATATTAAAGTTAAACTTATTGATTTATCGTTGCTTACACTAGCTATAAATCCTGGTTATAACCTAATGTATTATGAAGCAATACATAGAAATTTTAGTAATTTTATCTTCATGTAAATTAAGCTATTTCATAATTACAGCCCTTCCATTTTACCATTAAAATATTTTAGCTATTCCTTTTTCATTTCCTGTAATAAATTTCTATTAGATTGATTATTTCTTTTTTGAAATTAATTAATCTATAGGTGAGACAGCATAAACAAGACAATCATCATTTATATATTAAAAAGGATTAATATTTGAAAATGGTAATGATAATGATACAGTTTTATCATTATTTGCAGAAACTAGAATACATCCATTTAATAAAGTGAAATCTAATACTTATTGTCCTTATTTTAATATTTATTCTTCAACAATTTTTAAATTAGTATCTAATTTCCATAATTTAATAATTCCATCATCAGAACAGGATAGTATTTATTCATCAATATCTAAAAATATACTATTCATGCTTCCAGTCTATGATACTTGACTACTTAACTAAGCAGTTGTTGTACTATTAGTAAAGAAGTTTTATGAGAATTGAGGATTAACATGTAAATATTTTATTTTTCTAATAGAATTATTATGAGCTTATGATACAATAAATGTTGGTTTTAAAGTTTTTAAATCCCAACTACATAATGAATTACCTGTTTATGGAGAATATCCACTAGATAGTAATACTGATTATCCATTAAATTAAAAGGCTCTTAAAGAAAATACAAATATTCCATGTTTTAAAATTTGAGTTTATTTTTTTAAATTAACATTATAGATTATAATAGTTCCATCAATAATTGCAATAGCTGCTAAATTTTCATTAATAAAACAAACATCTATTATATTTTTATCAGATGGTTTAAAAAAGTGAAAGGGTTCCCATTCACTCAAACTCTTGCCATCTTATTTAATTTTATATATGCTTTCTTCTAAACAAAATGGTTCATTATTTAATAATTGATATTATTTTTAAATGGCTTCAATTTCACCATGTTATTTATACAAATCCATTAGATTTTATATCTTTTCCAAAAACAATTAACTAATACTAACAAGTTTATGTTATAATTTATCAGCCTTTTTTGGTAACACTTATTCAGTTTTAACAATTGCACTTAACATATTATCTATTAATTATTTATTATTAATAAATTTTATTCCTAAAATAACAGCAGGATTATTTGATGCTATTTTTCTAAAATAGTAATTTTAATAATATACTATACAGTCATCATATGAATAAATTGATCAAAGTATTCTTTTGTAAATTATCCCCTTAATTCTTTAGGTGTAGACTCCTCTATTAAATGATATTTAACAAACATTTCTTTAACAGATAGAGAATATTCTGTTAATAAATTTTTAACATTTTCTCCAGCTGTACTAAATAACTTTTCAATTCCTTTATGTATACTTAAATCATCCCAAGGTATAGCCAATTATTCAATAATTTCCTTATTCAATATTCTACTTAATCTTGCACTAAATTCACTCATCTTCATTCTATCTACACATTTTGTATCTATTAAACAATCTGCACACATTTTTCTATCTTTATGTTGGCAATCCTATTTTACACAAATAGCTAACACCTTACTATTTTTATATCTATTTTACTTCCTAATTATGTGCTAAACATTTAAAGTTCACCTTCTATTATTATTAACTTTATTAATTATTTATCTATTAAGATTCCTTTGGAGATGTAATGTTAGATTTATCTTCATTCTATTTAATTCTACTTTGTATATTAGATTAATCTTTATTCTAAACAATCCTCTTACTCATTAATTATGGTTTCTAATCCTCATCTAATAAATATTCCATAGGAGTAGTTAATAAATGAAATAGAAACTATAATAATAATAATTATTATTACTTCTATTGCTGTCATATATTTACTTACTACTTAATTAAACTTAAATACAAAGTCATTTGAAAATTCTGTTATTTTATTTTTCTTTCTTTCTATTTATTCACACATTGTCTCTACTACTCCACGATTCTAAATTAAATAAATTGCAAAATCTAAAGTCTCTGGATGAGCTTCATTTGCCTTATCTAAAATTGTTATAATATAATTATTTATGTACTCTCTAAAATAAGCTCAAGTTAATGTATTGTTTACTCTTTCAATTTAAATGGAAGTCTCTATGAGGCCCAATAATAATTAGTAATTAAAATTGGAACATATTGCTATCCAATCGAAGACAATTTTGTTAAGACCATTTCAATCACAGCTGTTATTTGTCTATTCAAATCAGACTTAACTTAATTCTTCTCATCAAATAATTCCATAAATGCTTCTTATGCATCTTTTGATAAACAACTTCTTAAATGTCTGAGATAATCTGAAATTCGAAGTTTCTTACTACAAGAATAATCTATCAAGCATTCTACACATAAAATTTTATTATTGTGTGAACAATCTTCACACATACAAACAGCTTTGATTGGTTCATCAGAATGAACTTGACAATTATAATTATCAACTTATTATGGTTTTGGAGTTCGAACTTATTATTATTGTTATATTCTTTGTGTTTAAGGTGCACTTTCACTAATTTCTATTTTTTTAGGAGTTCTATCATTCTGTTTGCCTCTTGTTGTTTTTTTCTTAGGTTCCTAACATAAAACAGCGTTTCCCATTATATTAATTTAATTTATATTTTAATATCATAATACTTTATATCTACTATTATTCATATTTTACTCTCTCTTCCATCTACACTTAATAATAAAATAATATTAAATATTATCATATTTTCAAAACCAACTAAGATTTTGTATTCTTTAATTCAAAAATAATTTAATCAGCTAATTGATAATTTAAATTTTAATATCTTTAATATTTATTGAAATCATAGAATCTAATATCTTAAATAATAAATCACAAAAATTTTGATAGATATTAATACTAAAAAAGAACTAATATAAAATATAATGAAAGCAAATTTGAAATATTTATATTTATTATTTATAATTATTAAGTTTAAAGTAATTTATTTTCTTAAATAGATATTAATAAATTAAGAATCATTTACATTTACTAAAGTGACTCTTTTTATATTATCATCATATATTGAAAATTATTATGAAACTTCATCTACTATATATACTTAATTAGAACCATCAGATATCGACACTTATTAAAGATTTTATGAGTCAAACCCCCCTCTTACAGATTATAATATATCAATCAATTTTAAATCATTTATGAAACATAAATCATTTGTATTAATAACATTTCTTATAATGATTTTAATAAATCTTAAGTTTTTCTTTTCAAATCTTGTTATTTGATTGATTCTATTATTTATTATATCTCACTCTTTGCAAAATTAATATGATGGCAATTTATAATTAAAAATCAAATTATTAATATTTTGAATTTGACTTTTTAGTAATACAAATAATTATACTATTTTATTTTCTATATGTAAAACTTAATTAAACAAATTAATGATAAAAAATTTATATTATAATTTTACAGATTCATTTTTATTTATTTTAAAATAATCATTTTATATAAAAAAATACTTTATATTCTAAATATATTATTCTTATAATGTAAAAATAAATTAAAAATTACTTTAGAATTTAATTATTTTCTAAAATATTGTTTTAATCTTTTTAATGAATTGAATAAAATGATATTTATCAAACAAAATTTATTAACAGATACATCTTAAAATATTAAGATTTTAAACATAACAAAACATATTTTGAATACTATTATTAAATTAATCTGTTTTAATTATGTAATAATAATTAATATTTTTCTAATTATTATATTCTGAGAGATATTTATTTAATTAATACCATACTATTACAATAAATTATTCATTTATAATAGTGTTCTACAAATTGAAAGATTCTATTAACTAAATTATAAATAAAATTTGCTTTTTCATTAGTTTATATATATATTAAATTAATATTATAGCCTTTAAAATATGTAAATCTATAAAATCTGCACTTCTATAATTCTTTTTATTCCATCATTATTCTTATTCTTCAAATATATATACTATGTAATATAAATGCAAAATAAATTAAAAATATTTTTGATCCTTTTCATATATAAAATATCTCATTATTGTCTTTTGAGAATGATAAGTAAAAATAATTCTTAATAATAATTAGATTGACACTATGATTTTATATTGATAAGAATGAAATTTTGATAATGATGCTTTTTGCTATAAATATAATCAATGTTTAAACATTTTCCCAAGAATGTCACTTATTTTCCCTTCAAAATCGCAACTAGGTTCTAGTACCATTTTATGAAAAGAGTCCACCCATGTACTACCTCCTTAGTATGCCTTTGTATATTAATTGAAAATCAAACCTAAAATGGAGTTCCGAAACAATGAACACATCCTACAATACATAATACACAATTCACAAGTTCAAATCCACAAAATGCCATAAATAAGACAAACAAAACTTTCCAAAGTGTACTTCCAATGCTTTTAAAGACTATATAATATGAAATATAACTGTTACTTTTTGATGTGATATCACATGTTCTAGCACAATTATGCAAAAAAGAGTAGTAACTGAACCATTATGGGCAACAAAGAATGCACATCACAATTTTGATAGGCTAAATGAAATATTCAAAAGTGATACATCTGCCATTGAATTTTAGTTTTATAAAGATTTTATTATTTGTTAATTTTTTTGTTTTTTACCAATTAAATACTATTAATTTGTATAAATTTATAATGGGGGAAGCTTAAAATTTCAGTAATATGATTTTTAACAACTCATGTTTAAAAAACAAAACTAGAATGAATAGATGAAATTCATCAATCACATTAAGAAGCCATGTCTTTAGATTCAAGTATTTCATCATTTTTAACTTCTGTAAATTTTTTGGAAACCGAAACAATTCCTTTTTATTTCATACCTAATTATTTTAATATTTTGTCAGTTGCATATACTAGAGGAGTGAAATTATGTTGATTTACAATATTTAAGCTTCCACCATTATTTAATAACAAGTATATTACCTAAAAGATATAAATCAAATTATATTACATCTATTTTATTTGATTTGACAGCCATATGCATAGGAGTTCCATCACTGCATAATACATTAGGATTAGCTCCATGTTTTAACATAAAATCTATTAAAATATTATTTCCATGCATAGATGCATAATATAAAGCTGTATTTCCATCTTAATCCATAACATCTATATCATCTTATGTATAATAGAATCCTGATTTTATAATATGATTTGGTTAATTCAATTTTGCATATCTAAGAAGTCTTTCATGTTTAACAAGAAGTACTTTGACTTTAGATAAATTTTAAGTTGTTACTAATCTACCTTATCTACCAAATCCAATTGAAGATGGTTCAGCAGTCTCTTCAGTTTTTAATTTAGTTCTCATAGACTTAGTTAAAGATATTTCTGATTATGCTCTATTAATTGAAGTTTTTATTCTGATTTAAGGTTTATTAATTAATTATATTGTTATTTCTTTAACATTTGATTGGAATTCCTTTTCTGAATTAAGTCTTGATAACTTTTCTTAATAAATTCGAAGTTTTTTTTGAAAAAATAATTCTTTGTAATTTTTTAATTTTTTATAAGCAATTCTTTTTCGAATAGCTCTTTAAATCATTATAATTGAATTTAATTCTTTATCTGTCAATTTAGGAGGTTCATTTGGATTTTATAGATCAAAAATTGGATCTTATCTTAATGCCTTATTGGGTCCTGATGAATAAAATTTTTAAAAGTTTTCTTTTATATTGTTATTTATTGATAATACTCCTAATCTATATTCATTTTCTTTTTATTTTTATATCTTAATTCTTTCAGCTAATTTTTAACCTTCTAAACTATCCCAATCATCAGCGGTCATCCCATGAGTAGGAACAAATCCTACTTTAGAAGAGGGATGATATTTCCTGCGTTTATCTTCTTCATGATTATATGGTAATGATAGTGTTTTTAATCTTTCTTTATGCAGTCTTAATTTTTCTTATTCTGCTAATGTTTCCTTTACAAATATATTGCTTTTTTCCATTTTAATAAATCGTAGATATTCAACTTTCTATATGATTTTTCTGACAAATATTAAAGCAAAGAAGTTTCTATAGACTTAATCTTTTATAGATATATTCTATTCTAATTTTTTGCATATTCTTTAAAGTTTTTTGACTTTTTTATCATGTTCCTTTAGTATTTTGTTATGTTTCATTGATTCTTAGAGTTATTTATCATGTTATTTAATTTATGCTTTTTTTTTAGTTATTTATTCTTTTAACCAATATGATCTAGCTTATTAAATTTAACAATTAAGTGACTAATGATTTTATATAATTTATTAAGCTAAGTAATTTTCTAAATCATAGATTTATTTTTCTTTGATATGCATTACTACTTTTTTGACTTACTTTTAATCTACACATTTATTCAATAATTCTGATGTATTTGCAAGAAATTTCATTTCCTATGGTGTTAACCAATCTCCATTCATATATTTTTACATTTTAAGTTCTCTTTATAAATATACAGGATCATCAATTTTTACTTAATCAAAAATCTACATAAAAGCTACTTGATTGAAATTGCTTGAATTAATTGCTGAATTATATGTATATTAAGCTTTTAATCTTTCTTTTTAAAATTTAGCTTCTAATATTGGATTCCATTATAATAAATCTTAATTGTTTTGTTAATAGAAATTATTATTTTTAAGAATTTATGAAGTTTAAATAGTTTCTATACCTTTTAAGTTAACTTTTTTATTTTAACTAATGGCTTCAGCAATTTTTATTTGATTTTCATATTCATTTATTTTTTCCATAAGCATTTCTCTTAGCTTTTTTTGAAGAACCTAATATTTACTTTTTAATGTTAACCATTTAAATAAATCATTTTATTATTTACGATTTTTCATTCTTGTAAGTGTAAATTACTTATCTATCAATTGTAATTATTTATCCTTCTTTGCAATTTTGAGAATCCATTCATTCATCAATGAATCACATTTCTATTAAAAACTATTAATTAAATAAGTTTATCGTTCTTCAGCTGTCTTCATATTACATAAAGTAACAGCTGACACATTAAATGATTATAAAATCTTTTATGCAGTTCCAAAATGATCATACATAGGTATTTGATTCTAAAATTTGTGTTTTAAAGTATCAATAATTAAACTAGACATAAGTGAATTTTATAAAAACTAAATTACATTATTAAGTATACATCTCCATATCTATTGACTAAAAAGTTTACATCATTTGTTAAAGTTTATGTAGATGCTGATTATTTTACTTCTTATTTATGAAAATATCGATCAACAAAAAATTTGTAAAATTCTTCATTTTTTTAACTAATTTTCTTTTCTGGTTTTTAATCTAATTCAATAATCTCATCTTCTCTAGATTGATTTTCTCCATCATATGAAGATTATTCAATCATTTGACTCTCCTTAATAGTTTTCTTTTTGAATTGATTAAATGCCAATCTTCTTTATTTACCTTTCTCAACTATTACTAATTTTATTGTTTCATTTTAAGCTTCATTCAAAAATTCACTGAATTTCTATTCTATTTATTCTTCAGTTTCTAAATCAAATGATTATAAAGGTCTTTATGTTATAGGAAATCTTGATTATTGTTATACTCTTTATTTTTTCATAATTTAATAATAAACATCAATTGTGTCTCTTTACAATGTCTTTCACTTTAGAATCTGATTTTTTGAAATAAGTACATTAAATTCTTTAAGATAATGTTCTTATTTTTAGATTATCTGGAGATTTATATCTACTAGTTAAAGCAGCTAATTTATTCACAGGTTTCTTATCAATTCCTTCTGATGAATTTAATAGACTTGAAGCTCCAATTTAACTTATTCTAGAGACTCTTGGATAATAAAACTTTTTTGTATCAAATTATATTTGTTATTGCTAGTTTTGTATATTGGGTTCAGTTTTCAATCTTTATACAATCAAAGGAGTTTATATTTCTTTTGGTTCTAAAATCTTCAATGCTTATAACTTCGAAGTAAAATCAGAGAGAGTTTAAGGAGATGATTAAAACACTTATTATTATTTTTTGATTGGTTGAGAATTTACTAACTTTGATAATACGCTTTTCACATGTACCATTTAAAGGATATGAGTAATTGGCTTAAATTTTGTTCTTGCTTTACTTAAATTAATAGGAGTATGTCTTAAGATATGAATTATATTTACATAGATGGATTTCCACTTGAGCGAAGAAGTGTTTCCATATTATTTGGAGTTTTATCTAATTCCAAATGCTTAACTTTGATAATCTTTTCAAGTGGAAAATGATCATTATCTTATTTTGATAGTAATTTCTTATGAATCTTACCTCCACAATCTGTGCAATGACAACTTTAATTGAGAACTTTATCTTCAGAGACAATTTATTTCTTTTCACTAAAGGATAAACTTGGTTTCATTTTAGTATAAGTTCTTGAGAAAGAATATACTTTATATTAGCTTCCATGTTTGTAAGTTCTTTTGCGAAGTGGCTAATTAGGTCTGGAATGATAATACGATGTTTATGATTATATATCAAATATATTCATAATTATTGTAAAATGTTTTTAAGAGCATCAAGATCAGATAATTAATATTTCAATTCATCAGATGTAAATTTACATTTGACCTTTTTTATTTTTACTTTAAAATTCATTTATTCTTAGATTACTTCTCGTATATCAAAAACATTGTAATTCTTTAATTGAATTATTTCTTCCTCTAAATCTATATTTAATTGAAAATTCATTTTATATTTAATTTCATTAACTTTCCTTATTAAATCTTGCATATCAATTTCTAAATCAATTGGATTTTATTTTAACAAAATCATCAATCCTATTAAAATTAATTATTAATTTAAAGCTAAAGATTCAACACATCCTTTCATATCAGAATCAAATCTATTTAAATTTATATCTTGATTTTCACTCAAACCTTGTTCAGCATTTCTAATTATTCTATTCAAAATTTCTTAAATTTATCTCATATCTCCCCCTTTTTAATTGTAGGTTTTAGATATTATTAATTTAACAGCATTCTAATCATATTACCTTTAAAATATAATTATAACAATTACATTTATTCAGTTGTTTTAAGAATATCTTTTACCAATTCTTATACTTAATTCAAAGTATAAGGCTCAAATATAATATTTTAATAGGGAGGTACTTTTATTTATTATTTATTTGATTGCATATCTAAAAATCCAATATTATTACAAATTCCTATAAGATGAGTATATTTAGATAATTAAAATATTTATGAAGTTTCAACTTAATTTCCATTAAATAAATTTTCAAATTCATCAAAAATTATAATCCTAAATTATCATAAAATTTGATATTACTGTTTGATAGATGTTTATTTTTGTAATTTATTTATAAAATCTTCATGAGTATTGATATATCGTAATTATAATTGTTTTGATAAATATTAAATAACGTCTTTATAATTTTAAAATCCCATAGCATTTGTATATATAATTTTATATTTCTTTATTCTCCATTATTTAGAACATTAATGAATCAAAGTAGTTTTACCTGTTCCTGGTTATCCTGTCAAAAGTAATAATTTATATTCATCATTAGAATTTATGAATTTTTAAATTAAATGTTGCTCTTATTCTCTGAATTTTATNGATTTTGCTTTATCAATTTAGTTATATTTCTGCAATTGATTTTCTTAATTCTTAACTTAAACCTGAATTGAATATTATGAGTATTTAATTGACTGTTTCTACTTATCCAACTCTAACAGATTATAAATAATGAATTACCTACTATCAAAAATGGCTCTAAGATTCTTCTCTTCATCTTAACAAGTTTTAATCCAATCATTAAGTTCTTTAGTTTTAATTGATGCAATTGATTTGTTAGTATTAACATCATTTGTTACTTCAACAATATCTTATTATAAATGTAAGACTTAAGCTTTCAATTATGCTACTGATGCAGCCAAAGTTTAATTAGCTAAGAGTAAAATTTCTCTATCTATAAGATTAATAAAAAGTACCTTTATCTAATGAATTCAACTTCTCTTGCATCATCAACCAATAATTCTTACTTTTAAAGTTCATAAATAGAATCAATTAATCCTTATATTGTAGCAACTATTCTTTCAACTTATTCTGGAGTTTTAGCTTATGTTGATGCTTTTAATAATAATTCAACCATGATTCCATAACCTCTAGGTGTTGGATTTGCTTCCTCTAAAAATAATATTTAATTATATTTACTGAATTTAGAATAGTGTTCATTTGAACTAACTTGCAAAAAGCTAACAGAACCTAATCCAGAAACAATTGATTTTGCTTCTCCTAATGCTGCAACATAATTTGTTAATTCATTTCTTCTATCTTAATATTCTTATACCAATTCTTATACTTAATTCAAAGTATAAGGCTCAAATATAATATTTTAATAGGGAGGTACTTTTATTTATTATTTATTTGATTGCATATCTAAAAATCCAATATTATTACAAATTCCTATAAGATGAGTATATTTAGATAATTAAAATATTTATGAAGTTTCAACTTAATTTCCATTAAATAAATTTTCAAATTCATCAAAAATTATAATCCTAAATTATCATAAAATTTGATATTACTGTTTGATAGATGTTTATTTTTGTAATTTATTTATAAAATCTTCATGAGTATTGATATATCGTAATTATAATTGTTTTGATAAATATTAAATAACGTCTTTATAATTTTAAAATCCCATAGCATTTGTATATATAATTTTATATTTCTTTATTCTCCATTATTTAGAACATTAATGAATCAAAGTAGTTTTACCTGTTCCTGGTTATCCTGTCAAAAGTAATAATTTATATTCATCATTAGAATTTATGAATTTTTAAATTAAATGTTGCTCTTATTCTCTGAATTTTATTTGTTGAGGTTTTTAAATAGTATTGTTTACTTAATTATCAATTGATTAATATTATTTTGGCTATTTTTTTTAATTCTTTTTCTTTTAGCTCTTTTTAGGTTGTTTATTTGGCATATAATTATATTAAAATGGGCGCTAAATTCATAAATTTGATGATATAAACATAATTAATAATTAAATATCCCTTTTTTTATTTGTTTCAATATCTTTAAAGCTAAATATTTAGAATTCTATGTAATTGAGTTTATTAATATTACTTAAATTTTATAATTATTTATTACTCAAGTAAAACTATTTTTAATAAAAGCAGACATTATTTATTATCTATTAGTTTAATTATAATAGGCTAATACAATTAAAGTAATCCATTATAAATTTAAATTTATTTAATTTTTTGGCATATCCATTCAATTAGTAACATCATATAATCTAAGAAAGTAGTAAATAATTTTAAATTGATACAGTTAAATTTAAGTTTATAAAATTGAATTTTATTAATAAAGAGATTTGAATTAGTTTATACTTTATTAGAGTACTTATTTATAAATTATCATATAATTATTAATGTGATATAGACTATAAAGTCATTTAAGACACTCTTTGGATATAAGATTGGTGTATGCTTAAGTACCTGGTTATCCTTCATCCATGATTTTAACATATAGATTTTCTTTACTGAGTTCGAATTAGGATTCTAATTTATCTCTTAACAATTCTTCAACTTATTTAGATTGATTAAGAATGGATTTGGCATTATTTTTCATAAGTGTTTTACCAAATTAGGACAATCTATATAATTTACTCTTGATATAAGCATATTGTAATTCAAAATGATCTTCTAACATTTTATAATTTCTCTTGATTCTATCAGGAGTTACACTTAAAATTTATGGATTATAATTGACTTCTAAGACCCAAACATCTAGATTATCATCAAGTAGAAAATCAACAGCAAAAAATTCACCAAACCTAGTTTAATAAATACTTAATACGTGCTATCTCTAGCAAATGAATGATAAGTAGCTTTGGTCATATGAATTAAAGATCTATGAATCTTGGGATATAGATATGATTGTAGCCATCCTTTTTTAGCTCTTCCTTATTTGATTAATAAATCTTCCAAACCTTCTAAATACCAATCAATAAAGAATTCTTCATCTTCAATTTCTTCATCATCTTTGTCAGTTTTCACTAAATTTTTCACAATTGCTGTATTACAAACATGAGCTCCTTTTTCTGTAGAATGGACACTAAATGGTTTTGCACATCTTTTAATCAAAGCTCTTATGTTAGAATAGTAATTACCTTGAATATGAATATGCAATGACTGGTTTAGTTGATATGATTGTATAATAGATTCTAAATTCAATTTTATGTCCTTTATATAAGAATGGATTAGATATATATCTTTAAGCGATTACTTATTTTGAAATATTTCCACATTCTTATCCATAATTATATTCTTCTAATATATCCTTAGTTTCATTTTCAAATAAAACAGTAATTCCTTCTCCTCTATGTTGATTAGTTTTTAATATATATTATGGTCCATATTTTTTGAATTTCTTTTAATAATCATCTGTTTTAAATGTTTCAAAGAATGCTTTGCAATCATCCTCATCATTTAATCGATATGTCTCAGGAATGAATGAAGCATTCCTTTTACATTCTGGATTAGTAATATTTTTCTTTTCAAAATCTCTAATATATTTCATAAAATTGTCAATCAATTAGTTTTTCATTGCTACAGAACTTTTACCTGGAATATGACTATATTTTTATAATACACAACCTAATCCCTTACCCCAAACATAGTTGTTATACAAAGATGACACAGTTGTATAAATAAATCCAAGTTAAAGTGGTAATTAATACTCATATTTATAAGAAGCAGTCTTTGATGGACTTACTTTATCCAATACTGCAAATGTTTTATCTAAAGTTATCTTTTTTGGTAAATTTGTTGGTGGATAGTCTCTCCATACATAATAATCTTGTAATACTATATCTGGATGAACCATTTTATATGAATCACTCTTTTTACAATACACAGGAGATTCAGCAACATTATAACGAGATTACTAATTATTTATAAATCATCATTTACATTATATTCAGGCTTAAATGCTGAATTTTTGACAAATGTCTATTTTCTTATTTAATATACTTCCCCAAAGATATTCTCCCAAAAGTTTCTGATTTATTATTCCTAATTTTATAACGCTTTTGAATTTGAATACAATAACAATATAATCAATGGTGCTAATATTCCTTTTATTATTAAAGCAATCACCATTAAATTAATTAATTTCTTATTTGTTTTAGAATTATTCTTAAAACGAATACAAATTCATATATTTCTTTTATTCATCTTTCTTCTATATTCATATGTATTATTATAATTTTTGATCTAAAAATTAAATTTCAATCAAAGATATTTCAATAATTAATAAAATTAATGGACTCAAACTATTTTGAAGATGAGTAATTCAATAACAATACATGGGATGAATACTCTGACAATATGGTTTGCCCATCACCTCTCTTGCTTGGGCATCCTTAAATTAAAAAATTTAAAGATGAAGACGAACTCTCACTCATCCATCTTTAATATCATACTGATACTTTAGATGATGAATACAGTCAACTAAACTAACCTTCTTAAACTAAATAACCTCTTATCAAAAAGAAACTTCACAAAAATAATAAGAAAACTTCCTTTAAAAAAAATTAGAATACCCCTTCAGTGAAAAAAGTACTTAATAATTTCTCATCTTATCCTAACCTTTCAGAAGATAACACTACTCAATAAATTCATTATTGTTAATAAATGTAGATACTTATTGACAACCTTGAAGGAATCCTGTCCACAATCAAATCATAAATTCTAAACCAATACAAAAAGTAGATAAATTAGAAAAATTGATCTTTTTCATTTTTTTAATCAATTTATTAATCTTTCTATTGATATATAAATATATATAAAGTACTTCCTCATATAATATATCAGTAATAATATGAAAACTTAATATATATTATATATAATTATTGTATATATAAGTTTATTTAAAATTACAAATTTTATGTATTCATCTACAAATAATACAAGTAAATGCAATAAAGAGGTGATTTATAAATTTTCTGGAAATTTTACTAAAGAATATTAATATTTAAATTTTTTACTTTGAAAATAAATGGAATATATATATATAATTAATTAATTTATAATTAAAAATTCTTATTTTAATTATGTTCAATTTATCAAATGGAAATTTGAAAACAAAAACTCAACACTTCTATTAATAAAAACTAATTTTTAATAAATCAAAATTTATGAATATCTGTCATAAAATTCAATTATTCTTTTTGTTAAGATCAAATAAATTGTGTTTCTAAATATATAATGACGTCATTATATTACTTAATTACACGTTTATAAACATTAAATCGGAAAGAGACTTAAAAATTAATGGAATTTTGAAAAACTTATCTACTTAATTTTATGAAAATCACTATCATATTATTTTAACAGATAATGTTCAATTACAAAAAATAATTTCTTTTCAATTAAATTGCTAATCAAACCTTTATTTTTAAAAATATAATGATGATATCATAATTTAAAACTTTAAAAGTTATTTCAAGAGCTTTAATTAAATATCTTTAGAAATAATAATTTATATAGTTTAATAAACCATCTTTCATGGAAATAAGTTCTTTTCTTTATGACAATTTACCTCAACCTTAAGAAAATCTTGAGTAAATTTCAGATGATTGTCATCTATACATATCTAAATCGAATTACAATAAATCAATATTTAGAATTTAAAGTCCAGACCCATCAATTCAAGAAGACTGTTTCTATAATGGAAACGATTAATCATTCGAAATTAAATAAGGAGAATTTCAATTTCTTATTGATGAAAAGAATGCAACTAATAAAGAATAATATAAAGGTCCTACCAAAAAAGCACAAAAGACTTAGAAACTATTCAATAAGAGAAAATTGAAAAATGGACCACTATCAGAAACAGAATTTATAGACATTATGAAAAAACTAGATCAATGTCAGTAGGTGATGAATATGATAGATAATATGACCATTATTTTAGATAAATTTAAATGCTAGTTGTAGCAATAGAAAATCAAAAGGATTGAATGATGAATTCTATTTTATATATTCAACATTATGAATAATTTTGCTGTCTTTTAAGACAGTTTATTCACATATATAAATAATCTCATTGTATAATTAATTATAATGATATATCAAATAAACATGAAAATAATTGTTAAGAAACCATAAAGAATTATGGAAACTATAAATAAATTGATTGGGGAAGCAAACCTCCTTGGCCATTGTGTTTATGGAAATTCATTTTAGGGTAATCCCTTTAACTTATCTAATCCTATACTCAAATACCACATAATAATAAAAAAAACATAAATTTCGAAATCTCTTAAGGGAGCCTTCCATTCATTAATCACACTAATAAATTATGTTATAATCTTACATTTTTGATCTTGATAATCTGCCAAGACTTTTTTATGGACTCATATTTTTCATTGGAATTACGTTAATTTTTGCTGTTTAAACATGAAATTCTTAACCCAAATATTCCACTATTCTATCATTTTTTATGCTTTTTCTTTATTAATAAGACACTAATAACTAAATTATCTAAAGAACATAGCTTTGAATATTTTCATTTTATTTTATTAAGAATTCTTCTTCATTATTGTTTTTAACATAAATATCACAAAAATTCTTAACTTCTGAATAGGATGGTATTTGATAAGGTTTTTAGTTAAGAAATTTTAATGAATCACAAAAGAATGAATTTTAATCATTAGAATATAAAAACGTTAATAAATGAATTAATCCATAATATTCTGTATCATTAACATAATTTAAATTATTTAAACATTAAAAAATAGTAATTAGCAATTTTGTGTAAAATGGATAATAGAGTCTTATTGAATTTTTCATATAATTTCTTTAAGGATCTAATTCTCTAATCTGATTGTCGATTTGATATTCAAACTAACTAAATCTTTATTCAATCATATGTGGTTTGAAGTTTTTAAACAAAATTGCTTAAGGACATTCTCCAAATTTATTTTAAAAGATTTAATAAATAGGATGTAATTCATTCATTATAAATTTAGTTAAAAGATTGTTAGTTTTATAAGTAATATCCCTCTTTTTTTAAATTTGGCTCATAATTTAATTAGATGACATAACACAAGATGAACAAGCTTAATCAAAAATTAAAACTTAATTATAAATGTTTGATTCATATTTAACAAATTGCCATCTTAAAAATAAAACATATGCTGCTAAATGTGAATATATTGTAATTTGATTGCATTACCTTTCATTAGGATAAACCTCAAAAGATTATTAAAAAAACTTATATAAACCTTGTTAATATGTTATTGTTTACTTTTATCTTCCACATTCAAAAAAAAAACTTCTATTTTAATAGATGAATTAATTATTTTTATTGAAAATATCAGAATTTTTCAAAAATGGCTTAAATTATTAATACATTGTTTCTAAGTCAGTTCCGTATAAAGAATTAAAAAATATTGTTAAATAAATTAACATCATTTGAGTATCCAAAATTATACTGCTTGGTTTAATTTTATACAATAATTTCTATTATTCTAAAGTTAAATTTAATTCAAATAGTTTATTAACATATAAATGTTCATATAATGAATATTCTTATAATAGTATAATCATTTATTAAAAAGTGAAGATTGTTAATTGTTTTTTTGTATTACTTAACATTTAATTATTTTCTTTTATTTTTGTATACATATATTCTAAAATTCTTCTAATTAAGACTAGATATGGATTAAAAGTAAGTTATTTTAATAAAGGATCTTTTGTATTCATTTTCTTTTTGCATTTATTGAAAGCACAATCTAATAATTTTTGACTATTATCTGTTGCATATAAGGCACTATCCTTAAAATTAATTGCACCATTTAATAAATAAATCCAAAACATCATTTTTGAACTTACACAAAATTTTAGTTAATTTTTTTCAATTAAAATATTCTCTTAAAATATTTCTTAAAATGCTTAAAATTATTAATTCATTTGAGCAATTGATGGGTCTTTAAAATATAATTATATGTGTGCAGGTAATACATCTAATGAAACAGAATGATAAGGATATTCAGAAGGTAAAGCTTAATAAAATGACATTTCTTCTGGGGAAAGTATATGCAATAATTTTATAATGAAAAGTGTATCTTCAATTGATGAAAATCTTTATTGAGTTGTACGAAAACTATTATTCAAAATACCATTTTATTTGAATATAAGTTCATATAAATTTTGTTATGATCTAAAAAATTCTTAACCATATGAGTATTCTTTTTATTTTATAAGTTCGTAACTGACATTCTATAACCAAGATAGAAATTCGTTGCTAGTTGCCTTTTATGCATATTTTAGTTCATCTTCAAATTTGTTCATAATTATTTATGTAATAAAATTAATTCCTAAAAACTTAATAAAACTTATACCTTTTAGTTTCTGAACATATTTCTCCTTAAATACTTAAATTTATTGAATAAACTAAATCTATAATATTGTAAATTAAAACAAAAATAAGAATTAGACAAGAATTTATAATAAGTTAATTGGAATTAAAAGATTGATTTAGAATTGAATTTGAAATATCCATAATCAACTTATAAATAAAATTCCTTTTTGAGAGTTAAGTGCAATATTCAATATTTAAATAAACTCATTAATCACAAATGCTATTTAAAATTTATTGATTTTACATAGGATCATATTAACATAAAAAATAGTAAAAGATTATCTATGTAAAGATAACAAGAATTCTAAATGAAATACAATGAATTGATTAAGATTAAAATATGAAATTTTAATATCAATTAAAAAGAAATAACTGTAAAATTGCATTCTAATAATAATATATACCATAATAATTTGTAAAATTTATAAAGTAAAATATTGATTAATAGTTTTAAAAGCATAATATAAAGACGGATAGTTCCTCAAAAATAAATTGAAAGTACTTTTTATATAATATAAATTATCTATTATTTTCTCTTTCTAAAATTTAAATAAATTGTATAACTTATTAAATACTAATTGAATAATGGTTATTTGAAATCTTATTTATAGTTAAATTTAATATCATATTGAATTGATTAATATTATACTATTATATTTGACATAATCTGATATATTCTTTCTGTTTTCAATACATAAAACTAAATAGATAATATTTAAGATAATCTTTTAATATACTTGCATTAATAAATCAATTAGAAAGAAAGATATAATCAATTAATATTTAAAAAAGATTGTTTTCAAAGTTTCTTATTTATAATTAATGGATATTTACATAAGAATGACAAATTTATTTTTGTTTATTGTTAATTTATTAAAAATATAAGGATACGATTATTATTTAATGCTTTTTGATTGTTAAATCCTTAAATCAGTGAATAAATTTAATTATTAAATATATTTATTATGGGAATGTATTGTACAAAATGCTAAATTAAAAATGAAGAAGAATTATTTTTAGGCAATTTTATATAATAAAAGAAATCTTAATTATCAGAAGAAAATTTAGATGAAAGTTAGGAAATCGCTTCAAGTATTTATTAGTAGAAATAATTTATTTAAAGTCTGCCCTCCTTAAACAAAGAGTAAGAAGAGTATAGTTGAATTGAGATTATTAGAATAGGAATAACGGAAGGAGAAAGCAAACTCATCAGATTTATATGAGACAGAAGAATTGTATTTTGAAGATTAATCAAAGTTTATTGGTAAAATAGAAAAGAATTAAGCAAATGGGGAAGGAAAATTATGGTTATATAATGGAGATTATTATGAAGGAAATTTCTGTAATAATTTAATGCATGGGAAAGGCATTTATAAATATAAAAATGGAACTACTTATGAAGGAGATTTCTTAAATAATAAACCTGATGGATTCGGAATAGAATTATAAATTAATGGATCAATTTATAAGGGAACATTTAAGGATGGAAAAAAGGATGGGTTTGGATACTACAAATGGTAATAAGGTTGTTAATATGAAGGCGAATGGAAAAATAATAATATAAATGGAAAAGGGAAATATGATTGGCCTGATGGGAGGGTATGTAGATAAATAATAATTTCAGTCTTATGTAGGAGATTGGGTAGAAAATTAAATGCATGGGAAAGGAAAGTATAATTGGTAAGATGGGAAATACTACGATGGGGAATATTAATTCGATAAAAAGCAAGGGTTTGGTATATTCTACTGGCCAGATGGGAAATAATATAAAGGATATTGGATGGATGGAAAATAACATGGAAATGGTATGATGATTTATGCTGATGGTAAAAAGAAGATTGGTGAATGGAAAAATGGTTAATTTATACATTGTATTGAAAATGATAATATTGAAATAATACCTTAGAATTAGATTGTATGATGACAGTAGGATTTTATATTTATAATTATTTCACTTTATGGTTTTATTGACTTAACTCTTAATTGTATCATAATTCTAAACAATTATACTTAATTTTTAATTCATTTATTTATAACCAAATTCAGCTTAGACAGTTTTTATTAGTTTTTATAATGAACTATTAGGTAATTGTTTTCCTTAATAAAGTATTTAAAGTCTTTAGATTTCTTATTCCTCTAATTCAATAATTTGATTATCTAAATTATTTATTTAGAGTGATTAATTAGATAATTTTTAACTTAGATTATCTTATTTAGAGTCACTTTATTATTGTAATTCGAATGATTTTAAAGTGTATTTTTATTTTTTCATGTTTTATATAGTGTTCATAACTTAAAATAGTTTCTTTTCATAATTAACTCTATTACCCTATTATTATTATTATTTGATTTAGTTTTCTTTCATTTACAATTTTAAATAATCATTATTAATTTCTAATTTAGCTTTTGAGATAAGGAAGGTTCTTGATTGATTATCTAGATAACATGGAAAATCAGCTAATGTAACACTTTCATTAATTTACATTAATAATTTAACAATAATTATTATAGATCCTGATATTCTATGTATTATAAGTATATAAGTTACTAAATTTCTTCACTCTGCAATACTTATTTTAAGAACTCTGCTAAATCTTATTTAATTTATTTCTTAGTAAATTTAATATCTTATAACATTTCTTCTTCTTTTTTTAATTATGTTTGATTAAATTATAGTTATTGTTAATATTCCATATAAAATGTTTTGATTCTAGCTAATTCCATTTATTCATTTTAATCAATAACCTAAAAATATTATTATCTATCCCATTTTTTATTTGGATGAAGTTTATCTTCTTAATGAAGTGCTAATTATCTTTATTTTGTATATTTTGATTTAATTGAATCAATTTCATCACCTAATTTAATGACATGATCTCTTAATTTACAATTTTCCATTCTTAATTTTTATAAACTTATTTGATATTAATAGATTTCTTAACTTAGTAATTTAATTTAATTTAATCTACCTTCAATAATATAATTAAAATTAAATTATTATCTTTCTAAATTTTTATGTTCTTCTTTATTTATAGTAATTTATGCTTATGATTATCTAATTTAATTGGCAACAGCATGATAATCTACAATTTAATTAATACTCTTAAACATTGAAGATAGATTCTTAAAACTTTATAATACATTAGTAGTTGAATTATTTAATTCATGTTATGAGACAATTCTCTTTTATCTCATTTTATTAAATAAGATTTAATTTACTAATTTTTGATTAGTTTATTTTGATATTTTTTCAGCAGTTCCATGAATTTTATCTTCTTATAATATTTCTTTTTTATCTGAATGATAAATTTAGAATATATTATGTATTAATTTTGTATTGATAGTTGGACTTGGAAAATGTGGATTATGATCTACTTCATCTTCAGCCAATTTACCTTATTGAAGCATTTATTACAAATTAAATTTCTTTTAATGTTTTTTTGCTTTAAAGTAATTAAGATTAATAACTTCCATTTTTTCTTCTTCTGATTAATTATCTTCATCATCTGAATTTTACTTGAAAATCATAGATTACTTTTTTAATGGAGATCTTATTCTCTTTTAACTTACTTATTTACTCCCTATATATAGAGAAGTAGATTTCATATTCATTTGTTTTTTATAATTAATTTTATAATCAAATAAAAATGAATTTATTAGATGATTTAGAAAATAATGGAACTCAATAAATGGATTTACTTAATTTTGAGTATGATTCCTATAATCAATTAATAGTCATTAAACTAATATGATACCAAATGTAGATTTTTATAATGCAATTGTTATTAATGAATTTATGAATAATCGTATTGTAGAAGTCAAAGATGGTGATGTAGTAAAGGAAGGATATATAACTAAATATAAATTATATCTAGTAAGAACAAAAAAGTAAGGAGGAGATTGGGAAACTGAAGTATCAAGAAGATTTAGTGATTTTGAATGGTTATACTAAGAAATGATTAATAAATATGGAGGATACATAATTCCTGCTATTCCTGAAAAGCATTTACTTACTAAAGTTAACTTAGCTAGTTATGAAGTATCATTTTGTGATTTAAAATTTAAACAAATAGTTTTCTGAAAAGAGAAGGAAAGACCTTTAATAATTTCTATAAAGAATACTTAATCATCATCATTTAAGATATGTTCCAGAATTAAGAATTTTTATTGAAGATAAAGAAAAAGTACTATTAAAAAAATGATTTATTAGTTTATTTCTCTTTTGAAAGGTGAATTAGAATAAAATAAAACTATTGAATAAAAATATGATAATCTTTTACAATCAGTTAAAAGTTTATGGCATAGTAGTACAATAACAACGAAAGGATAAGATCCAACAAAAATGTTTGATGGAGGTGAAAAAGATCTAACATATGATGAAACACTTCTTTTATCTTTGTCTATGAAAGGTAGCAAATTAAAAACTGTTGTTGAGGAACATATAATTACATTAAGAGAGGAAGCTAAAATATTAAATGATTAAAATGAATCTCTCTATTCTTGGAGTAATATAGAAATAATATAATTATTAGATGGTTTAGGATCTGCAAGTGAAGAAGATATTTCATAATTTAAATAATTGAAGTATAACAATGAAATCAGACAAAGAAAAATTAATAGAGAAATTGAAGATATTGATAGAAAATTTCTGCATAAATTATAATATAGTTTATTTGAAATAGAATGGGCATTGACTGCTTGTAAAAGAAGGAGAAATTTATAATAACAATTATTGATTGATCAATAAAGAATAGATCAACTTAAAATGTAATATACAGATAATTCAAGCAGAGTATTTATTAAAATAATTCATAGAGAGATTTAGAAATGGATGTATTAAAAACTAAATATTAAAAAAATAAAGACAGAAGTGATAAAATGTCTATTATTATGTAAGATGAATTATTGAGTTTCATTTCAGAGATGAAATAATAATTAAAATCAATTCTTGAAGAATGGAGATCTATTATGAAGACATTATCAAAGAATATTATTGAAGATGACAATGAATGATATAATTTAATATAATACTTTATAAGTATTAATTTATTATAAAATTTCATTATTTTTAACAAACAACTGAAGTTTTAATTTATTTAGAATGGTTTATAAATTTAAGAAAAAACAAGATTATTTTTATATCTTCTTATAAGATTTCTATCCCCTATGTTGATATTTAAAGTCTAAGGAATAATTAATTTAATTTTGATAATAATTATTAAATGGGAAGTCATTGTTCTTAAACAGTATAAAATAATACTGTTAATTATGAAAAAAAGCATGAGATTGATAATATCATTTAGGATAAAGAAATTTAAGAACCTAAATTTACTACAAAATTGAATTTAAATGTGGAAATTGACAAAGGTGTATATTCAATGAGACCATGTAATGTTAATGATTCAGTATTGGATATAACAACTGAAAGAAATTTACAAGAATCAATACAATAAAAGTTCAATTTAAGAAATTATACAGTTAGTTTCTATCAAAGAAGTATTTTGACGATACAATGACCATTAACAAATCTCACAATTTAGTTTATTCCAATATGGGTTTGAACATACTTTCAGATTTATGTCAAAATGAAGTAGTTTCATAGAAATAAGAAAAATAAAAAAAAGTTGAAGAATATGATGAAGATTATGATTAGATGTGCAAATATGATGTTGATCAATTTAAATTTTAGCAACCTGCTGTTATGAAATATGTAGATAAATAACTACCATCATAATAAAAGACAAAGTAAAAATAAAATTAAATAATAGCATTGTTGAATAAAGAAATCTTAAAAAATGATATAAAAAATATCAATATATATAAGTTATAATAATTTGATATATAAAAATCTTAAAATCTTAAGGAATCATACTTTTTTAATCTATATATATTTATTTATTTTACTTTATCTATAAAAATTCTATAAAGGTTTAAATAATTTAACTCTTTATTTTCTATTTAATAATGTATTAATTTTAAATTATCATATATATATACATATACTTATATAGGAATATTAATACAAAATTTTGTAAGTTGTATCTTATGATAATGATGAAGTATAAAAATAAGGAATAAATTAAAATATTATAAACTGAATTATTCATTATCTATGACAAAAGAATTTATGACGTAAAGCTTCATGACAACTGATTCTTTTATCGGGATCAATTTCAAGCATTTTTTATAATAAATCTCTTAATAATGGATCAAGTATTAATTCTTTTAATGGTTTTTGATTTTCTACTTTAGCAATACTCTCTTTGGTTGTATGTTCCTAAGGCCAAATGTAGTATTTCCCATTTGTAGAATTTCTTGTGAAATATTATTTCAAAGATCCTTTGACATTACTGGCCATCCAATAAGGGAAATTTTGATCAGTTATTTTTTCAACTAATGCCATATGTTCTTATTCATTCTTTCTTGTTTAAAATAGTAATTGTCCTAAAATATTCAAAATTATTGATTCCTACCTATATACATTTCAGCAATGATACAACCAATCCCCCAAACATCACTTTTATGATTCCATTCACTACATTACAACTATACCTCAGGAGCTCTATATTGACGTGTATTAATAATACAATCATGTCCTTCATTATCAAAAACTGCTCCACCAAGGTCAATGATCTTGATTCTGTCATCTTATGGTAAATATCTAAATAAAGAATTAATCAATATTTATACAAATCATTTTATCCTTTTTTGAATTTGTAATTTTTACTAAAAAGGATATTCTCTGGCTTTAAATCAGTGTGAACAATTTTTAAATCATGTAATTAACCAATATACTTTAATAATTATTTACTAATGCTTTTTATTAAAGTCATAGGAATTCCATGATTTTTATAGAATTTCATCAATTCATAGAGACTTGGTCCTAGCTAAGATTAGATGATGGTAAATGATTACTCTCTCAAATACCATGCAATAATATCCTCTATGATGGAAACATTCATATAATTCAACAAAGCTACGACTAAGTCCTTTTCTCTTTAAATGAAACAAAACATCTGCTTCTGATTATGCACTTTCAACATGATTACGTCTCACTATCTTCATTGCATATGTTTTTGAATTTCTCCTCTTTACTTTCAAGACCCTTCCAAAAGTACCATCAAAAATATGTCTTTTTACTTTATATTCTTTAATATATTCTCCTTTCCTGTATTTATAGTGTTAATCATCATCACTTGAAGAACTTCCATTAGATTCATCATCTGTCCCTACAGAAGAAGTAGTAGTAGAACTATAAATATATTAATTATATAAAAATCTTACTATTTTTATTTTCGGTTAGATCTTCTATTTGAACGTCTACGTGATTCTTTTGAGGACATGTTAAATATTTTATTTATTTATATTTTTTAATAATTAAATGTAATTTCAATTTTATTTTGATATATTACATATAAATTACATTTTGTTTATAAATCAATATCTTTATACAATAGATAATATAATATGATTGATATCAAAATAACACATATCATTATTATTATTAATAATCTTTACTAAAATTGAGTATATTCCCCATTATATAATAAAATTAATTTGTATCAATATGTCATTTAGTTTATTGTTCAATATTTTAAACCCGCCTTAATTTACTTTTCATAACAATCCTTATATAATATTCTAATCAATGTTAATGAAACAAAAGCTCCAACAAATGGTAATCCAGCATAAATCCATAAATTCCAAAATCTAGCCCAATGACCATCTTTACAACATTCAAAAAATACTAATCTAATTTATTTGATCATAATATATATATACCCTATAGCAATAGCTGGATTAAGACTACTTTTGGCTACATAACTAAGAGTTCTACCAACTCCATATAATCCACTAATTATAATACTATGTTCTAATCTATCACTAGTAAAATCCATCAAGTCATCATATTAAAACAAAAAGCCTGCAGTAAGAATAAGTGATCCTAAGATTTCTCCTATTATGACTGCAAAATATTCTTCAAATGTAGTTTAAGACAAATATGGAACATCATTTACACTAGTACATAATCTATAAATATTTTACTAATTTTTAAAGCAAAAGAAACCAAGCATGCTTGCTAAAAATGCACCTCCAAATTAACTAGCAATTGCTACTGATACCCATAAACCCTTATCTTTACCAGATAATACAGTAGTAATTGCAGGATTAAATGAACACTTCTGATTTTGAGCAACTAATATTAACATACCATATGCACAACTGAAAACAAATACGTTATTACTTAAATTATTATAATGATTTTACTTGCTGGCATAAATAGAAAATGTTAACATGAATGTACCTAAAAATTCGAACCAGAATATATAGACAGCTTCTTTTTTCATTTATCCTACTTTTGTTTAAGGCATCTTTCCATCTACTTCCCATTTAATTGGTTTATTCTACTATTAAATTTCTTGATTCACTAAATCACTATAGTTTTGTTATTATTCTTCCATTAATCAATAATTATTTTAATTAGAGGAATTCTATATACATAATTTATTATTTTCTGTATAAAAATAAAGGAATAATACAAATAATAGTAAATAGATAATGTAAATAAGAATAGTTTTGTTGAATGATAGAATGATAAATAAATAATGATAATATAAATTAATATAATATTTTTTTGATGGATCAAATGAATAGTAAAGACCTTTTGAATAAGATCAATGTATAATTAAAATCAGCAGTTACAGTATATGCAAAAATTCAAATAGTGAATTATATACTTAATTTGACTTAAGAATATATAGATATGTAAAAAGGGGGGCTAATTTTAGGGTTGGATAATCAAGTTCAATGAAGATGATTGCTTAATATTTGAAAGAATCTTTGAAATGTATTTAAGCTAATGAAGAGCTAATAGATAAAATATTTATGTTATTGTTGAAAATGAATTTAAATGATTAAATATTAAAAGAATCTGAAATGGGACTTTTGTTTATTAAAATAAAAGATAAAAGATTATTGGAAGATTAAAGAGCAAATGTAAATGATTAACTTTAATAAAAATGGTTGAAAATATATGTAAGGTATAGAAGTACTTTGGAAGATTTAAAAAAAAATAACAATTTAAAGGATAAATATGAGGAACGTAAAAAAAAAGTGAAAAGGAATTAATCATCAAGTTCTAATGATTCATCAAATAAAAAGAAAAAAAATAGAAAAAAAAATGTTCGGTATTTTATAAATACTTAAATTAAATAGTTTTGCAAGAGAAGACATTCTAATGAATTATAAATATTTTAAAAGAGATGATGAACCTAATTAAAAAGGAATGACTATAGAAGAAGTGATAGCTTTTTAAAAATTATATTAAGGAGAACTTAAAAGACTTAATCAAATCAATAGTTATGATATTAAACATAGAGAATCTATGATGGAAGGATAAGAACATAAATTATAATTAGATAATATTTAATAAATGATTGAATAAATTCCCTTTATCAAACCTTTGAGTAAATTATTTAAATAAATTATTATTAGAATTACGTCCAACATATCTTGATTCTTATGATACTAATTTCAAAGAAACTCAAAAATAATAAATGAGAACAGAATCCAAAATGTCAGCTTTCTATAATCGAGATGTAAATATTTTCTATATTCATTTATTTCATTTAGATACCTGAATAACCTGGTTATAATGAAATCTCCAATACTTAATCAGGAATGCAACCTAGAAATATTCATCTTGATCCTCCTAAAAGAGAAGACCTTATGTTTATGGTTCAAATCATCTGTAATCGAGGATTCACTGAATTAGAAGATAAACATAAGAATGTCAATAAAAAACAAATCAAAGGCATTTTAAAAAAACCACAAGAGGAATAATCTAAATAGAAGGATATCATGTTGAATCAAGCAAAATAAGATCTCTAACCCAAAATGTAACAATTGGTTCAGATGGTTGAATAGAAACAAAATCATAGCCAGGAAAGCATTCGTAAGAATATTAATTTATTTAAGTCACTTTATTACATGATATTATATAAAAATTAAAGGAAATTGGTGAGGAATAATATATAAAAAATTTTAAATCATTCCTTGAAACTAAGTTGAATGACAAACAATCAATTATAATTGAATAAGAACGCATTAAATCTTAATAAGAATAATAGAGAACTCGAATTGAACAATTATAAAACATCAATCCCATTCAGGCTCAGAGATTAAGAGCATACAAAACCAAGCATTGTCACAATTTTCATTCCTCTATTGGATGCGCAAGAGGAGATAATTGTAATTTCATTCATGACTCCCGTTATCCAGGAAGACCTGCTCCAATTCTTCAAAATCCAAATTTCCTTAACAAAACCCTTTATCCTTAGTCCCATATGTAATCAATTATTCCCCCTTTGCTTCAATAACTAAACCCTACCTTTCTACTAGGAAGGCTAAAAAAGTACGATAGTTTGTGAGTTGATATTTATTAAAAATACATTTAATATGCTAATTTAAACTTCTATTAGTACATAATATAATAAGTATTAAGATTATTCTAAAAATACATTAAAATGTCTCAAGAATTATTATATTAATTAATGAGCAATATGGTATTAGAAAAAACGTATAATGAAAGTATGAATATATATATTCACATAATAAGGTAATTCATGATCTAAAACCTTGTTTTCTAGCAAAGGAACCTATTGCTGCAAACCCAATTAAAGCGATTATTCCAAATAGAACCACATTTGAAAGGAAGTCAAGAATCATTATTGAAATTTAATTATTTAATTACAAATGTCACTTTATAAATAATCTTAATGTTAAAAACCAATTAAATATTTAAGACTATTACATTACTTAAATAAATAAATTATTTTGTTATTGATTCGTATTTTAATTTATTCTTCCCTTATCCATTTATAAAAAGTTAGAGATTTTGATATAAATTCCAATTAAAAAATTAAAACATGGGTTGTATATGTGTAACTATACCAAGAAAAAACTAAATTATGCCAATGCATACTAGAAATAAGGATTTAGTGTTTACTTCGACTGAAGACATTTCTAAAATATATGTTTTTGGTAAAGTACTAGGAGTAGGGTCATTTGGAAAAGTTATAGCTGCTAAAATGAGGAGTAATCCAATGAAATAATATGCTATTAAAATTATAGAGAAAAAAAAAGTAAAAGGCAGAGAAGACATCTTGGCTAATGAAATATATATTTTGTAAAAGTTGGATCATCCTAACATTATCAAATTTCATGAAGTTTATTAAAATAGAATGAACTTTTATATTTGTATGGATTATTGTAAAGGTGGAGAATTAGTTGAATGGATTCCTAAAAAGTATAAAAGTTTTCATGAAAGAAACATTTAGGAAATAATGAAGAAGGTAAAAGACCATATAATTATTTAGATAATATCTGCAGTAGCATATATACATGGTTAAGGAATAGTACATAGAGATATTAAAGCTGAAAATATAATGATTACAAATAAGAAGGATGATGCTGAACCAAAATTAATTGATTTTGGCTTAGCAAATAAATTTGATACATCAAAGTTACGTCGTTTAAAATCTTTTGTTGGAACTCCAATGTATATGGCTCCAGAAGTTATTTAAGGAAAATATGATGAAAAATGTGATATTTGGTCACTTGGTGTTTTATTATTTACATTACTCTCAGGTCATATGCCTTTTCATGGTGAAACAAAAGAAGAACTATATGATAATATTTAAAGAGCTAACGTAAAATATTATAAAAATGTATTTTTAGATTACCTTCACATATAATGCGTGGAAAAATGTGAGTGATAATGCAAAAGATATCATAAGAAAAATGTTGCAAAAGAGTCCAAACCTAAGACCATCAGCAATAAATTTATTAAAACATGAATGGTTTACAAAATTGGCAGTTTTTGAAGAAAAACAAATACTTGATCATCAAATTTCACAAAAAGGCTAAGTATCACCTTCAAATTCTAATTCTGATAACAGATCTATTTATTAGATGTTAAAACAGACATCTTCAAAAGGTGGAAGTAAATTTAGAAAGGAAGTTATGACAATTTTAGTGAAATAATTAAATGAATAAGAATTGAGTAATCTCATAGAAAAGTTTAAATAAATAGATGTTGATAATTCAGGAACAATTACAATATTTGAATTAAGATAAGCACTTATTGCAGAAGTATATATTTATATATTTATAAATAGGGATCACCTGCATCTTTTGATGAAATTGAAAAATTAGTTGAGAATATAACACCTAGAAATAGTTTTGATGTAAAAAAACGATCTAGACCATCAGTTGAATTAAAATATAGTGAATTTTTGGCATCTTGCATTGATGAAAGGAAGTTTTTGACTAGAGAGAAAGTATTAATTATAATAATATTATTAGTTATGGTCATTATTTAAGTTTTTTGATACTGATAATTCAAATTATATTACAAAAGATGATATTAAGGAAGCTTTTGCAAGAAATGCAAAGGCATTTACAGATGATTAGATTGAGGAAATGATTTATGAAATAGATCCTAATCATGATAATAAAATCAGTTTTGAAGAATTCTGTTAAATGTTTGATAATGCTGGAATCTATTAAAAATTAGATGATGACGATGAAATAATAGAAACTTGATTATAATAGTATAATCTTCTCTAATTTTATCATATTATCACTATTTTCCATTTATTTCATTATATGATGATAATTCTTAAAAGTATTATCACTTAATTAAATAATTAATAATATATATAATTTATATGTCATAAGAATGGATGTCATAAAATTATAGAATGAGCATTAGATTAAGGATCCTTAGCATCATCTTTAAATTCTAAAGTTTCTTATATTCCAGCAACTCCCATCATTTAACAAAAAGCATCGAATCCAATTTTATTCTCATTATTAGGATCTATTTCAGATATCATTTAGTTAATTTTTTCAAGTGAAAGTGCACGTCCATGTCTTGCAAATGATTCCCTAATGGCCTCTCTTGATAAATGATTCTCATTCTAAGTATCAAAATATTTAAAAATTGACCATAATTTCTCTCTTGTAAAAACACGTCTCTCATCAATACAGGCAGTTAAAAAGTCACTGTATTTAATTACTAAAGGTTTCGTTGTAGATTTATGAGACATAGTTACTGTTATATCATCCAATTCATCAATGTCATATCCAATGTTTTCCATAATTTCTTCAATTTCCTCTACAGTTGCTAAGGAACCCTTAAAATATTTTTAATCAATACTTCTTGTTGAAGTGCACGATGCAACTCTTGGACTGTTATTGTCCCAGAATTATCAACGTCAATGTTTTTAAATATCTGTTGCAACCTTGATAAATCCTTTTCATTCATTTAATTTACTAAGACTTTCATTACTTCTTTCTTAAATTTAGCACCAATACGATAAGTTTTAAGAATTTAATATAATGTCCTTTAATCATCTTCAGAAGGAGTTCCTGAAAATCCAGTACTTCTTCTAGGAGGTTTATAAACTCCATCTTTAAATAATAGTTGAAACCATGGATGCTTAAGACATTCTTTGGCAGAATATCTTAGATGTTAACTTTTATTAAGCATTCTCTTCAAAAGATCCTTTGCTTCATCACTTGTATTTCTCCAATGTCTTCTATCGAATATTAACTAATATATAATTTAAATTGTATACATTTTGATATTAAATATTTTCATAAAGTTCCTGTCGATTTCTACCATAAAAAGGTGGATAACCCACAAGCATATTAAATAATAATACTCCAAGACTCCAAACATCACATTTTTCATTATATGTTCCTTCAATGACTTCTGGTGCCAAATAGACAGGTGTACCGACTCCAGCTTTTAATTTACTATATTATTATGATAACTTCCTTACTTATAGCTGAAAGCATCATATTTAACTGAAAGCCCAAAATCAATAAGTTTAGGCTCAGATCTGATGTCACGATCTGTAAACATAATATTTTCTGGTTTGATGTCTCTATGTATTATTCCTTATTCATGGATATATGCAACTGCTGATATGATCTATAATTAACATAATAAGTTACTTTAACCATTATATCTCTTGCCTAACCCTCAGTATATGATTTTTAATTTTTGGGTACACTTTCCATAAGTTCTGCTCCTGCACACTTATCCATACAGATATAAAAGTATAGTTCACTTTGATATACTTCATGGAATTTGATAATATTTGGATGATCTAACCTTTATAATACATATATTTCGTTGGCCAACATAGTCTCCCTTCCCTTGACTTTTTTTTTGTCAATCATTTTTATAGCGTATTATTTTTCAGCGTTATTTCTCCTTCTAGCTGTCAGAACTTTACCGAAGGCACCTATTCCTAACACTTTCCCGAAGGAAAATATTTTATGAATGTCAGCTGTTGACGTAAAGATGTATTCTCTATTTGTTGTTTGCATAGCAACAATTTTATTTATTCCTTTTGGTTAGAAACAACCCATTATTTATTTTTTATTATACATTTATAAGATCTAAGATTTGCTTAAATTTCAAAAAAAATTAACTCACAAATCATATTCTTTTAATCGAAAAAATCAATGGATTTTGAAGTGTATTAAAACCTATATAAATAAATTAATTTATAAAATCATAATACATCATACAAGATCCCTAATATAGATTCTAATAAGGATAACCAAATTTTCATTAATTTTCTTATTAAATTCTTTAATCTCCACTAATAAATACAATTTTTAATAATTAATAACAAACTCTACTTTTAGTTTTCTTAAGGAAATTTCTAAATTCAAAATATCAAAACTAATTTTCTGATACTATACTCATAACTATTAGAATAAATAACTCATTTTTAATTATCAGATTTCTTTATATGAATAAAATAATTAATTAATTTTTATACTAATTCAATAATTATCGATTGTTGTAATTTAGTATAAAATTTATATATTATAATAGTTCTCTAAATTCTAAATATAGAAAATTATAATTATTCATTGATTTTACTATCTCAAACATATTAAAAATATAATTATAAAATACTCTCATATCTGAAGTTATATAAAATTCCATAAAATAACAAATAAGAAATATTATTTTTTTTTTCAAAATCTTTCAATTATTGATGTAAATTTAATCGAATAATTACGATATTAATATTAAGATATAAAATTTCAACTTAATCAATTAATATATATATGTGTTATTTTATAATATNTCTGATGTCACGATCTGTAAACATAATATTTTCTGGTTTGATGTCTCTATGTATTATTCCTTATTCATGGATATATGCAACTGCTGATATGATCTATAATTAACATAATAAGTTACTTTAACCATTATATCTCTTGCCTAACCCTCAGTATATGATTTTTAATTTTTGGGTACACTTTCCATAAGTTCTGCTCCTGCACACTTATCCATACAGATATAAAAGTATAGTTCACTTTGATATACTTCATGGAATTTGATAATATTTGGATGATCTAACCTTTATAATACATATATTTCGTTGGCCAACATAGTCTCCCTTCCCTTGACTTTTTTTTTGTCAATCATTTTTATAGCGTATTATTTTTCAGCGTTATTTCTCCTTCTAGCTGTCAGAACTTTACCGAAGGCACCTATTCCTAACACTTTCCCGAAGGAAAATATTTTATGAATGTCAGCTGTTGACGTAAAGATGTATTCTCTATTTGTTGTTTGCATAGCAACAATTTTATTTATTCCTTTTGGTTAGAAACAACCCATTATTTATTTTTTATTATACATTTATAAGATCTAAGATTTGCTTAAATTTCAAAAAAAATTAACTCACAAATCATATTCTTTTAATCGAAAAAATCAATGGATTTTGAAGTGTATTAAAACCTATATAAATAAATTAATTTATAAAATCATAATACATCATACAAGATCCCTAATATAGATTCTAATAAGGATAACCAAATTTTCATTAATTTTCTTATTAAATTCTTTAATCTCCACTAATAAATACAATTTTTAATAATTAATAACAAACTCTACTTTTAGTTTTCTTAAGGAAATTTCTAAATTCAAAATATCAAAACTAATTTTCTGATACTATACTCATAACTATTAGAATAAATAACTCATTTTTAATTATCAGATTTCTTTATATGAATAAAATAATTAATTAATTTTTATACTAATTCAATAATTATCGATTGTTGTAATTTAGTATAAAATTTATATATTATAATAGTTCTCTAAATTCTAAATATAGAAAATTATAATTATTCATTGATTTTACTATCTCAAACATATTAAAAATATAATTATAAAATACTCTCATATCTGAAGTTATATAAAATTCCATAAAATAACAAATAAGAAATATTATTTTTTTTTTCAAAATCTTTCAATTATTGATGTAAATTTAATCGAATAATTACGATATTAATATTAAGATATAAAATTTCAACTTAATCAATTAATATATATATGTGTTATTTTATAATATATTCAATAAATATATCACAACTATATAATACTGAATCAAATATAAAATCAAAAGATAAATTTGTAAAAACTTCTTTGATCTATAACTAATTCAAAGTGGAATAGAATACGTTTTATTTAACATTTAAAATATCTTTCTATTTTATTCAATTTTTAAAGCTATTTCAAAAATAGTCTCTAGCATATTGGGAAATTTGTTATAGGAATTATACTATTCGTTTCAATTTAATTTCTATATTCTTATTCTGTTAATTAATAGTATAAATCCTACTAGAAATTTTTAAGTACGATATTTAAGAAGATAATAAAAATTCAGAAAGGTTAAGTAAAAATGTGAATAGATATTAAATAAATAATTAATGGTTTAAGAATCTTGGCTTATTCAACTATCTTCCCATTAAAATCCTATTATCTTCATTATAAAACTATAATTTCTTTTAGGAATTAGACAGCATAATACATTTCTACATATATTTTAATAGTATAAGAAATATAAAGAATTATTAACTAAGATAATAGAACTAATTTAACTAACTAATAGGGATAAATTTTATGTACTATATTTTAGTTATTATGTTTGAAATTTTGATAGAGCTAATTGCATTAAAATCATATTAGAGTTGGAAAATTGAAAGAAAGTAGTAAATTAGTAAAGAAATGGTTAATTAATGGAATTAAAAATATATTAATCCTTATTATTAAGTCTTGTTTATTTTTTAGAATAATAATAATTTAATTCATTATATATGGGAGATATTTAAGGTGAGAGCGGGCAAAACTTAATTTAATCTGAGTCTATAGGTTTCTTTGAAAAAGTGAAGCAAATTATTTTTCAAGTTCTTTTTGTTTTAAGAAAGGATGAAGAATCAGAAGAGTCTTAATTATCATTTTATATATAAACTGGATTGGATTACTTTTAAATGCATACTTTTCCATTCAATAATAATATTTACTATTTATGGAAGGCTGACAATGTGATTGGATTTGTCTTAAATTTTGTTAATCTATTTTAATTAAGTACTTACATACCTAATATCTCTTATTTTGCTCTTTTGTCATCTGTATATATATTACTTGTAATTATTTTACTAATCATTTTGGATATCATTTATGTTAGTTATTCATTTTCAAAAAATTAATTTGCTGCAACATGGCCTTTGGTTGTATTGAGATCAGTTACTTCACTTGTAGTTACTGTATTGTTTTTGCCAATAACTGAAACTTTATTTTCTATATTATAATGTTAAACAGATCCAACAACTGGAGAATATATAATATCTGGTTATAGTGAAATTTATGTTGTTTGTTGGTAAGGATGGCATACATTTCATGCATTATTGACATTATTGTTTATGTTTATGTTTGTTGCAATTTGTGCTATAGTAGCATATGCATTTTTTGAGCCAGGTATGATGAGTGATGATAGAACAGCAAGATAGGATAGTAAAGGGGAAGTGACATTCATTATTAATAAGGTAACATGTTAAGTATTGTATTGTTTTTTGGGGGAGAATCAATCATGGATTTTAGTATTGGCAACATTTCTAATGGCTGTATGGTTATTTTGGGAATATAATTTTGATGATCCTTATTATGATTTTGAGGTAGGTAGATTCTATTCAATAATATCAAGTTATTATTTATGGGCAAACATTTTATTATTAATGTGTAAGATATTTGAGAATTAAGATTTTAATGGAGGATTTATTGCATGGATAATAGGATTACCATTTATAGTATCAATAATGTTAATGACTAAAAAGTCTAAAATTGATACTTTAATTAAAGTATAGAAGAAGATTAGAAGTGGTAAGGAGATTTGGGCACATATTCGTTATGTTTTGTAGCTTATTCAATAATAAGAAAAGGATAGAAATTCTTATATGCTTTTGATTGGATATATTGAGAAACATAAAGAAACTTGTAAATATAATGATTGCTATTTTAAATTTAGTAGAAGAAGAAATACTGAATTAGATATGAATGATATGATTAGAGGATTAATTTAGGAACTTGAAAAGATGTTTAAAGATGGTATTAAGAAATTTCCAAAGAGTGCTGAATTGAAAATATTCTATGCATTGTTTATTATGGAAAGAAAGAAGAATAAAGAAGGAGCATATAAATAATTTGAATTAATAGATGATAAATGTAAACCAGCATTATATCAATAATTTATTAAATACAGATATATGTAAGACATTTATATTTATTATTTAATAGGAAAAGTATTAAAGAAAATAAGAAAGAAAATAAAGATGATGATATTGTAGAGGCAATTAAATATAATAATCATTAAACAATGTGTGAAAAGAGTATGCAATAATCAGCAAAATTATAAAAAGATTTTTGGGGAGAATTAAAAGAGGATTAGCCTGATTTAGGTAAATTGATGAAATTGGGTGCTGATATTACATATGTTACTAAAACAGCTAGATAGAATTATGAGGAAATGTAAAAGATATCTTAAAATGTATATTAAAGTGTTAAAATATACAGTAATTTTATATTGTATGTTTTAAATGATTAGAAATTAGGTGGAGAATTAAGAAAAATAGCATAAAATATAAAAGAAGAATTTTAAAAAGAATTTGGAGGTAGAAATGAATTTTTAAATATTGATAATTAACCTATTCCATTTATATAAGTGAGTGCTAAAAAAGCAGAAGTAGGTAAGATAGTAAATGTTAATACTTTATTTACAACATTTTTTGGATATTAAAAAGAAGAATTATTAAATAAATCAATAAATGTTTTGATGCCTAAATTATATGCTGAAAAACATGATAATTATTTAATTGAATTTTTTGATAATATTGTATTAAATCTAAAATTAGAAGGTGAAATTGATAGTTAATATTTGGATACAGATTAAACTTAAATATTTAAACATAAAAATGGATATATAATTCCATTTATATATCATGTTACTCTTAATCTAGAAACAATGAAATATTTGACAACATTTAAAAGTGAAAATACTATTAAAAGTTAAGTCATTTTTATTGTTGATAATACTTCAAAAATAATGGAAATGTCATCTGGAGCAATAATCTTTTTTGATTTAGAATTAAAATAAATAGAAAAAGATATTTATCTTAACAATTATATACCAAATATTCTATTATAAAATGAAAAACATATTTAGTATAATCATCAAAGTAAAGATGGATCAGAATGTAATATTAATATAATACTTAATAGAGACATTCTATTTTTCATGTATGATTAAAGAGATTAAATTACCATAGAGAATGGATGAAAGTACTCATGGTAAAGTAAACTAAAAGGATGAAACTAATAATATAAAAACTGGCAAATGGTTAGTTAGATTAGAGAAATTAGAAAAAAATGAAGTAAATTTAGGAGGTCAATAAAAGAAAAATAAGAATTTTGCTGTAAGTACTCGATAACTTATAACAACAAATACAAATACTAATAGTAATCCAAATTCATAATAATATCTTTAAACTTCTAAAATACAAGTTAATTAATCAATTGATGGATAAATACCTAAATTTGATACTAATTTAGAGTTTGATCAATAATATGCAGTATTTTTATCTGAATTATATTCAGAACCTAGGTATGATGACTATAAAATGCTTTTAAATTAATAGGTTGAAAGTGATGTGAATCCAGTTGTTGATTATTCTTGTGATATTGTTGTTAGAAGATTAATAAGAAATTAAATATTAAATATAGATGAAGAAAAGGAATAAGAATTTTTATTATAATTAGAAGAGGAAGAAGAAGAAAATTCAATATTTAGATTCAATTAAAATTAATATGAAGATGAAGATGATTATAAAATATTTGCTCATAGAAATTCTTAAGATCTTATAAGACGAGTATTAAATTAAGATCACAAACATATTAAAATTACAGAGTTCAAAGTATATTCAAATCTTTGGATATTTTTCATCTTTTTTATTACAATTCTTTAATATTTATTTTGTTAATCATACTTTATTTCTTATAAAGAGAGTATTAAATCAATTTACTTAGTGAATAATGAAATTATATATCAAAATTAAGTAATTTCAAGAGTTTTAGATTTATGTTTACCTTAATAATTTAATATTACTTAATTATATCAAGAACTTTAATATGCTGCTAATAATGCAACAGCATTTAATTAATTTGTTAATTCTGCATTATTAGATTATTACTTTGATAATCATTTTATTACATTAAGATTTTATGATGGTGATTAATATTCTGAGATCAATATAAAATTAGAGAGTGCTTTATTATTAATTGAATCTTTAGCATTAAATACAACACTTTTAAGTAATCAAACATTCAATTATAAAAGTAATATGATATAAAATATTGTTTATAATCATTTCAATGTAGTTCATCAATAAGTTATTGATATTGCTTATGAATTATATTCAAATGTAGAAACTTAAATGAGTTAATATGATGTAAATCTATTAATTACTTTGGGAATTCTAATCTTAGTAACAAGTTTAGCAATGACAAAATTCATTACTTTAATGTTAAGTATTAAAATGGATAGAGAAAACATATTATTCTTATTTTTAGATATTCCATAAAAACATATATCTATTTTATATAAGAAAGTTGAATATTTTATTAAAAATTATATTAGTATAGAAGAATTAAAAAGAAAAAATGAATTAGAAGGTTATGATTCAAGTGAAGAAGAATAAATGTAGGAAGATTAAATTAAAATATAAAAAAATCCAGAAGAAGAAGAGAATTTTATTTAATTATAATTGAAAAGAAAGAAAATTATAGAAAAATATAGAAAAAATAAGTTTAAAGGTAATTAAGCAATTATCATTCAATTTATATTTATTGCTCTATGTACATTAATATTTGCTGTTTACAATATCATCAGTTCAGCTAGTGAAAGAGATCAAATTAGATATTTACTTCCTCAATATTTTTCAGGTTCCATGGATATATCTGAATATGGAAATTATCTCAATATTTTTAAATTAGCAATATTAGATAATTCATTTAATTTAATTAATTCAACTTCTTATTAATCAGCTTTTAATGATATTTAAACTTTTACTGGTAATCAATTAAGTTCTGTAGACTTTGCGTCTGCTTTGTTAAATCAATTGCCTACATTAAGAGATAAGTATTTTGGAATTTATTATGGAGATATTTGTAATGAATTAGGACTTACTAGAAGTGATACTTGTTATACAATTATTGAAGGAAATCTTGAATTAGGAATTTTTAATGTTGAACAATATTATTTATAATATTTTAGACATCAATTATCAATAAATTAAAAAGGTTAACTAGCATATGATCCATATATTTATTAGATAGATTAATCAATGTATAATTATGTAAGAAAAGCAGTAGATTAAGTATAAAGCTATTAATTATCAATGATGACAAATTAGATGGATGAAACATTAAATATTTAACTTATACTTGTTATAATATTCATATTAGTATTACTATTAATTTTTGTAATCTATTGGTTACCATTTCTAACTAGTATTAATTCATAAGTAAATTTAATTAAAAATAAAATAGATTAATTAAAACATATAAATGTTAAATATGATACCAATAGATGTAATTAAGGATAATAAGACTATTAGAAGATTTTTAAAAAATATAATTAAAGATATGAATATTTAAGATTGATAACATTATTATATTTTATATATATTTTTTATATTAGAATATTGGTATAAATGTAATAGTTATCAGTTTAATAATATTTAATACATAATACTGATCATATATAAGAGGATTCTAGAATTATTTTTAAATGAAAATACAAATTTTAATTTTAATATTAAATAACTAGATTAATTAAAGAATAATTAAATTTAAATATAATTTGAAATAGTATTTACACAATAAAATTTACTAAAAGATATATAAAGGTTGTTAGATTGTTGAATTAGTATTATTAATTTTCTCTATGATTTAAAAATAATATAGAGTGGTGGTAAAATATAATTACTAAGTATTGAAATAACAAAAATTCCGTTCTTAAATTTTAAAATAATAACATCAAAAATATATTTATTTATATGTAATGTTTATTTTGATTAGAACATGAATCATAATTTAAAACAAAAAAGACTTAAAAGTATAAATTAAATCATTTTAAGAGTCAAAAAAAATTTTAATATATTTTAGGCTTATTATTTATTAATTTTAATAACATGTATTGGTATAATTTTGGCATTTCGATAAGTTTTTCTAAAGAACACAATTATTCTAAGAATTTCCATAGATAAATTTTTGTTGATGATGTAATGTTTTTAAAAAATAAATAAACAATATGATTACAACTTGTATATTTCTTTCCTTTTTTATGGTTGTGATTGCATAGTGGGAACTTTTAAGTGAAGATTTACTTGGATTCTCCGTTTCTGGAGCTAAATGGAATTATAGAGGTTCATGTGATTGGAATAGTGGAAGCATGGGTGGAGGTGGAGCAGTTGGGCAGTGTTAAGATAATGATATCTAATACATTTTAGTAGGGACTTATAATGATAGAGCATACTACTCTGTTTTAAATTTGCCTCCTCATTATTAAGTCAAAGCCATAGTGGATGGCTATTTTTTAGATTCTTCTGGTAGTAACTTTTATTATATTTCGTATGATGTCTAAGGATCATCAACATCTACTTATTCATTACAATATAAGGATAATATATTAGCAACTTATTAAGTAGCCTGTAGATCATCAAATTGGAATAATTTTGAGATATAAACTTTTATTATGACATTCTCTCATAATGATAATAGTGAAGTAAGATTTCGAGTTTGTGGATCAAATTTTGGTAGTAGTAGAAATTATGGTGTAAGAAGTTTATAGATATATGTTAATAAATGTCATTGGTCATGTTTAAAATGTAGTTCTAACAATTAAGCAAATAATTGTTTAGCTTGTTTTACTAATCCTTCTACTACTTTAGGTTCCCCTTCAACCTGTAGTAGTTGTCCTGCTAATTAAGCCTTTATTGAATATATTGATGATATAAAAAGTTGTGTAATAGAATGCAATTATTATCGGGTTCCAGATACCAATAAAGTATGCTAATTTGATGAAAGTATTTATCTTAATTTTATTTAGATATGTTACCCTACACAACATATTTTGACACTTCAACTTTTAGTTCTACATCTCCTTGGGTATTTGTTCCTGATCCAATCTACTACAATTTAGTATTTTCATAAAAGATTGGAACTATTCCTTGCTAAACTAGCAAAAACTATGTTGGCCCATTTTTTTATAATGAAGGATTTAGTGTAACCCTCTCTATTCCTTTTAATATATCATATATACGATTTAGAGCAACAATTGTAAAATTAAATAATTGGGCTGATTATTCAGCAGTTCATGTATTATTAGATAATGTGGAATTTGCATCTGTTTATACATTAAGCTAAGTATTAACAGGTCGTAATGCTGATAAACTATATTCTGATTCTAATTGTACAAGTCCAAGTGTTGGATATTATAGATTAGAAGCTAAATTAAAATCAAATATAACTAATCCGATATTGTTGTTATAAGGATCAATGGAGTATATATATATTTAATACGTAAAGTTTATCTGGTTCGTAATCATGGGGCTTTAGAGATGTAGTTATGGATATTATGAAATGCTAATCATCATGTAGTTGGTGTGATTTTGATTTGAAATGCTATGCTTGTTCAACAGGATTTCTTTATAAAAATAGATGTGTACCAAGTTGTCCAGTACACTCAGTATAAACAACTGGAGTTTGTACAGACTTTGATCAAGCAGTAGATAGTATTAATTCTATTAATATTTAGATTCAAAATATTTAATTAAAGCATTTTATGATTCTTCCAATACGACTGATACAGATGTAAGTAATATTGTAGGAATAATGACAACTGGAAGCTCAGATTTTAAAACATCAGATCGCTTTTTAAACACTAATATTGCTGTATATTTTAGCTATTACATGGGTAAAAGAGTATTAGGAGGTCCATTAGTTTGGAACAAAGCTACATTTACTAATACATATACTTTAAATCCACATTATTAATTTAGATTGAAATTTACATTAGTTTTAGGAGATAGTTTTTCAGGAAATTTTCAATATACAATTGGAGGAGTTTCTTAGACAATATCATATTCTTAGTGTACAAATACAGTAGATAATGTTGGTAGGTCTCAATAAGATAGATTCATTATAATTGATAGGACAGAAGTGCATACTACAAATAGTTTTTCTGTTTAACTAAAATGCAGTTCATCATCATAAATTAGAGATAACTTTTGCATTGTTTATGATTATTTCATTATAATTTTAGAAGTAAATAATTAATAATAATTAGTGTACTTAATATTGTACTGCTTGTACTGGTCCAACATGGGCATAATGCACAGGAAAATAAACATTACCAACAGGTATGTCATCACCTTCAACCTGTGTTGACAATACTTATTATTTAGATAATACAGTTACTCCTGCAGTTTGTAGAACATGTACACCTACTTATTGTTTAGAATGCTAAAATTCTTATATTTGTACTAAATGTGCAACTAACTTTTATTTGTAAAATGGTAATTGTTAATGTTATCCTTGGACCTATTTAACAGTTTCAAATACTTGTGCAAATTGTCATGATTTATGTGATTCATGTTATGGNATATCATATATACGATTTAGAGCAACAATTGTAAAATTAAATAATTGGGCTGATTATTCAGCAGTTCATGTATTATTAGATAATGTGGAATTTGCATCTGTTTATACATTAAGCTAAGTATTAACAGGTCGTAATGCTGATAAACTATATTCTGATTCTAATTGTACAAGTCCAAGTGTTGGATATTATAGATTAGAAGCTAAATTAAAATCAAATATAACTAATCCGATATTGTTGTTATAAGGATCAATGGAGTATATATATATTTAATACGTAAAGTTTATCTGGTTCGTAATCATGGGGCTTTAGAGATGTAGTTATGGATATTATGAAATGCTAATCATCATGTAGTTGGTGTGATTTTGATTTGAAATGCTATGCTTGTTCAACAGGATTTCTTTATAAAAATAGATGTGTACCAAGTTGTCCAGTACACTCAGTATAAACAACTGGAGTTTGTACAGACTTTGATCAAGCAGTAGATAGTATTAATTCTATTAATATTTAGATTCAAAATATTTAATTAAAGCATTTTATGATTCTTCCAATACGACTGATACAGATGTAAGTAATATTGTAGGAATAATGACAACTGGAAGCTCAGATTTTAAAACATCAGATCGCTTTTTAAACACTAATATTGCTGTATATTTTAGCTATTACATGGGTAAAAGAGTATTAGGAGGTCCATTAGTTTGGAACAAAGCTACATTTACTAATACATATACTTTAAATCCACATTATTAATTTAGATTGAAATTTACATTAGTTTTAGGAGATAGTTTTTCAGGAAATTTTCAATATACAATTGGAGGAGTTTCTTAGACAATATCATATTCTTAGTGTACAAATACAGTAGATAATGTTGGTAGGTCTCAATAAGATAGATTCATTATAATTGATAGGACAGAAGTGCATACTACAAATAGTTTTTCTGTTTAACTAAAATGCAGTTCATCATCATAAATTAGAGATAACTTTTGCATTGTTTATGATTATTTCATTATAATTTTAGAAGTAAATAATTAATAATAATTAGTGTACTTAATATTGTACTGCTTGTACTGGTCCAACATGGGCATAATGCACAGGAAAATAAACATTACCAACAGGTATGTCATCACCTTCAACCTGTGTTGACAATACTTATTATTTAGATAATACAGTTACTCCTGCAGTTTGTAGAACATGTACACCTACTTATTGTTTAGAATGCTAAAATTCTTATATTTGTACTAAATGTGCAACTAACTTTTATTTGTAAAATGGTAATTGTTAATGTTATCCTTGGACCTATTTAACAGTTTCAAATACTTGTGCAAATTGTCATGATTTATGTGATTCATGTTATGGTCCAAATAGTAATTAATGTTTGTCTTGTAAAAGTTCTTAACATCGATATTTGAATAACAATACATGTGTTTGTTAAAATAATTATTATGATGATGGTATAAATAATACTTGTTAATCAATTTGTGGAGATATGATAGTCACAGAAGGAGAAGATTGTGATGATGGTAATACAATTAGATTTGATGGCTGTAATGATTGCAAATATGAATGTTAAAAGGAATGTTTAACATGTGTTAATGGATAATGTTCTGTTTGTATTGCTGGTTACACACTTTAAAAGACTATGAAAAGATGTTATCCTACATGTGGAAATAATTCTATTGTTAGTCAAGAATAATGTGAGGATAATAATTTGACTCCATATGATGGTTGTTATAATTGTTAATTTTAATGTTAATCTTAATGTACAAATTGTATATATGGAAAATGTTATGATTGTGATAATTCTATTGGATATTATATTAATTTAGCCACTTTTAAATGTGTTACTTTTTGTGGAGATTTAATTATAGCAGGAGAAGAAATGTGTGATGATGGAAATAATGATCCTTTTGATGGTTGTATTAATTGTGCTTATTCATGTGATTCTTTTTGTGATTTATGTATATTTGGTGTTTGTACAAAGTGTAAATAAGGATTCTAATTATTAAGTAAAAGTGGTTAATGTGCTCCTATTTGTGGAGATAAAATTGTTACATATTATGAAGCATGTGATGATGGTAATTTAATTAATTATGATGGATGTGATTAATGCAATCTTATTTGTTAAGAATAATGTACATCTTGCATTTTTGGAACTTGCTATGAATGTAATACACCTGGATATTAATTAGATAGAAATTTATAAAAATGTATTCCTATATGTGGAGATAATGTATTAATTCCACTAACTGAATAATGTGATGATGACAATTAAACAATAGAAGATGGATGTTTTTAATGTAAATATGAATGTTAGGCTGAATGTTTAACATGTGCAGCTGGAATCTGTTATAGATGCAAATCAAATTTTTATCTTAATTCTGAAAATACTTGTCTTCCTATTTGTGGTGATGGAGTTATTTCTAAATTTGAATCTTGTGATGATTTCAACTTTATTATTTAAGATGGATGTTCAAATTGCTCTTACTAATGTGAATTACCTTGTACTCAATGTATTTTTGGTGTTTGTCAATCATGTCAAACTGGATATTATTTAAATCAATCTAAAAAGAAATGCTTCCCTATTTGTGGTGATTAAATTATCTAAGGAGATGAATAATGTGATATTGGTATCATTCCATTCGATGAAACTATTAAAAATAATACAGGTTGTATTAGTTGTTAGCTTTAATGTTCACCATAATGTGAAATTTGTGCTTAAGGTTTATGTTTGAAATGTAAAGAGTCTTTGGGATGGTATTTAGATTATGAAACATCAATTTGTTATAGTTAATGTGGAGATTCAATTATAAGCGATTATGAATAATGTGAGGATTCTAATTCTTAACTAAATGATGGATGCAGTCAATGTGTTTTTAAATGTTAACAAGAATGTTCAATATGTATATTTGGATTATGTTAACAATGCATATCTGGATATACATTAATTAATTAAAAATGTTAATCAGTATGTGGTGATGGGATAATAGCTGGAAATGAAGAATGTGATACAGGTATTATTTCCTTTGATGGATATGAATGTGTAAATTGTAAATATAAATGTTCAGAAGGTTGTGATAATTGTGTTTATGGTAGATGTTTAGAATGTAAAAACAATTATGGATGGTATTTAAATTAACAAAATTAATGTGAATCAAAATGTGGTGATTTAATAATCAGTAATTAAGAGAATTGTGATGAGAATTCATAAAATTGTGAAAATTGTAATTTTATTTGTGATGATAATTGTGATTAATGTTAATTTGGAATATGTTAAAGTTGTATAACAGGATATAAATTATTGTTAAATAAATGTATTAACATTTGTGGAGATTCAATTCAAACAAATAATGAAGATTGTGAAAATGATGATATTATTCCATTTGATGGATGTTATTTATGTTAATTTTAATGTCAAAATGAATGTTAATAATGCATAAATGGAGAATGTATATCATGTTATGAAAGTAATGGATGGTATCTAGAAAATAAAAAATGTGAGACAAAATGTGGTGATGGTATTATAGCTGGATTAGAAGAATGTGATATCAATTTGAAATTTGATAATGGAGATATTTCATCTAATAAATGTTTTAATTGTCGATTATCTTGTGTTTAAAATTGTTTAAATTGTGATAGAGGAGTTTGTAAATAATGCAAAAATGGATACTTTCTAAATGAATTAAACGAATGCGAAAATATATGTGGTAATTTAACAACTGAAGACTTTGAAGTATGCGATGATGATAACCTTAACGGTTTTGATGGATGTTTCTAATGCTAATATGATTGTTAACCTGAATGTTAAGTTTGTATTAATGGAGAATGCATTAAATGTGAAGATGGATTTTAGTTTTATAATGATGCTTCTACATGTAAATCTACATGTGGAGATATGAAAATTACTTAATATGAAGAGTGTGATGACGGTAATGATGTACCTTATGATGGATGCTATAATTGTAAGTATTCCTGTACAGAAAATTGTGATAATTGCATAAAAGGAGTTTGTTACACTTGTTTATAAGGATTTGTCCTTGAATTTCCAAAATGTATACCTGATTGTAGAGATATTAGTCAAACTTAGGATGTTAATAAATGTTATTAAAAAGAATGTTAAAGAGAATGCATAATTTGTATTGAAGGATATTGTTATTAATGTTAACATGGATGGTATTGGAATGAAGTAGAATATATTTGTGAAAGCATTTGTGGAGATGAAATAATAGTAGGATAAGAGTAATGTGATATGTCTATCAGTTATGCAAGAGATGATTCTTATTGTAATAATTAATGCTAATTTGCATGTCCAAAATATTGTGATAATTGCTCATTTGGTATTTGTCAATAATGTTAAAGAGGATATTATTTAATAGAAAATGAATGTCATAATTATTGTGGTGATACTATAATGACTGAGTATGAAAGATGTGATGATGATAATATTTTACCATTTGATGGATGTTTTTAATGTCGATTTGATTGTGAATAATAATGTTCTTTATGCATTGAAGGTAAATGTGAGATTTGTTTTAATGGTTATGAAATAAGAAATGGGCGTTGTATATCTGTATGTGGAGATGGTATTATTACTATTGATGAAGATTGTGATGATCAAAATTCTATTAAATATGATGGTTGTCATGAATGTAAATTTGAATGTGATAAAAATTGTTTATTTTGTGAATTTGGTCAATGTATATTTTGTTAAAATGGTTTTTATTTACAAGGTCAGATTTGTATTTCAGTTTGTGGAGATGGTTTTATTGTTGGAAATGAGAAATGTGATGATGACAATTTATTTGATGAAGATGGATGTTTTCAATGTTAATATGCTTGTTAATAATAATGTTTAACTTGTATATATGGGTCATGTATTCTATGCAATGAAGAAGAAGGATGGCATTTGACATCATAAGGAGATTGTTAAGCTGTTTGTGGAGATAGTATAGTATCTGGAATAGAATAATGCGATGATGGAAATGAAATAAATTATGATGGATGTTATCTATGCAATTATATTTGTTAAGATGCTTGTACTAAATGTATTAATGGTTAATGTTATGAATGTAATACTCCAGGTTGGAGATTAGAAGACTATTTTTGTTGGGAGATTTGTGGAGATGCATTAAAGGTTGGGATTGAAGAATGTGATGATGGTAATGATGTTCCTTATGATGGATGTTATTAATGTAAAACATAATGTGAAGAGGCTTGTACTGTCTGTTTTGATGGATAATGTTAAGAATGTGTATATGGTTGGACATTAAATGAAAAACATAGATGTGAAACTATATGTGGAGATAAATACATAGTACCTATATATGAAGATTGTGATGATGGTAATTTATTACCTTATGATGGATGCTATGATTGTAATTATTAATGTGTATAACATTGTACTGATTGTAGGAAAGATATATGTTATGAATGTAATACTACTGGTTGGACTTATGATAATCAAACTTAATTGTGTATTCCTATTTGTGGAGATGGAGAGATTAATGGATATGAATAATGTGATGATGGAAATAAAATTGAAAATGATGGTTGTAGTAATTCTTGTGAATATTAATGTCATTTTGCATGTCTTAATTGTGATAAAGGTAAATGTATAGAATGTGATCGTTATTTGGGATATTTTGAATCAAATAAATAATGTGCATCAAAATGTGGTGATGGATTATGGGAATCTACTACAGAATAGTGTGATGATGGAAACCTTATTAATTAAGATGGTTGTGATAAAAATTGTAAGATTGAAGTTGATTGGTATTGTGACAGTTAAGCATTACAAATTAGTATTTGTATTTTCAAAAGATAACCAACTATTTAATTAAAATTGTTATCTTAAAATTAAGGGCTATCTAAAATTGAAGTGACATTCTCAACATTAATGATGCTTTAACCTAATTTTGTTTTGATTGAGAATGAAAATAATTTAACTGATACTGAATAAATTCTCTTTTTGGTTACAATTGATTAATTAACAGAAGGGGATTATGAATATAATATTGAACCAGTAGTTAGTATTTAAAATATCCCTTAGGATATTAAATACATTATTAATTTAAATCTCTTAAACAATGTTCAAGTTGATCAAATTAATGTTTTGGTAATTGTTGATAAACGATTAATTATTACTGAAGATTATGTCAATTTAGAAAAGAATTCTGCTGAGATTAGAATTCCTGCTCCATATATTAATAGTTTATAAGCTTAAAGAGTAGTTGAATTATTTTCAAATGCTAATGAAATTTCTTAATATGTGGCATTAAGTGTTTCTATGATTAGTATATTTTCAACAGGTTATTCAAATCTCTACATGACTCTTGATACAATCTAATATCTTTATTATACTAGATATATTAATTTGGATTTTCCTGAAAATTTATAATAAACAATGGACAATTTAAAAAAGTCTTCATTGAATTCTATAATAAAAGATAAACTTGGTGAAACAGGATTACCCAAAAGTATTGCTTAATAACCTAATTAAACAGTTGAAGAAATGCCAAATAAATTTAAATAAGATAATTTGTAGTATTAATTTACTTACAATATAAAAACAACAGCAGTTTCTTTATCAGCTGGTTTGAGTATCTTTCTAACAACATTAACTATATCTAAATTACTTCATTTGATTCCACCTCATAAATTAAATGATCTTGGTTCTATAATAGGTGGAGGAATATTGAAAGTACGATCAAAATGTACTAAGATATCTAATGACTTTGTTTATTCAGGAGCTATAAGATTAATAACTATTAATTTTTATGAAATGTAATTTGCATCATTATTATAATTAACACATGTTGATTTCACTTCTAATAGTGATATTGCTAATTCAAGTGGGGCTATTGCTACTCTGGCCTTCACATTTATTTTTACTACAATACTAGTTCATAGAATTAGATAGATTTAAACTAAATAATCTATTACAATGAAACATTATATAAGAACTCTTTTGCAATAGGATGATAAAAATCTTTAAAAGTCAACATGGTAAATGTAGTATAATACAATATTGCTTGTCAAAAAGTCAATATATATGTTTGCAATTGTTTGTTTCTAAAATTAAGGTTTTTATTAAACAATTGTAGTTGCTACATAAGCAGCAGCATTTGTTACTTATTTGTCTGTATCTTCACCATTTTCAAATAATGAAGATTAAATTAAATAGATAATCACAGAATTAGGAATGTTTGCAAATACTCTAAGTTTTAGTGCTTATTATACATATGAATACTTTTCAATACCAAAAGAAAGTCTAAATTAATTAGGATGGTTTAATATAGGTATATATACTACAATTTTAACATCAAATTTAGCAATTGATGTTACTACATAAATGAGAGTTTTTTATAAGAAAGCAAAGAAAGCATTTAATAAATTTTTAGAATCTTAAATGCCTACTAAATCTAGAGTTTAACCAATATTTGTATGATATGCTCTTATATATATATAATAATTAAATTTATTTAACATATAGTTTATTCATCAAATATTTTCAACATTATTAAGTATTCTTTTTTAATAAAAAATTTTATAAAAATTATAGTATGAAAATATTATTCTGGTTGATCTCATAGGGATATATGTGGTTACCTAGAAAAATACAGAAATCTGTACAAAAATCTATACTATTATAACAGGGAATTGATTAAATATAAAAAGTATCATCTAAAATTTAAATTAGATTGAGTTCTCAAATGGAGAAGTGTAAAAGATTACAAATTTTGAAATTGCAACCAATAATATTAAATTAATTAGTGTATGGAAATGTTTTATTTGTTTAGATTAATACTATTATAGTGATATTTATAGAAAAAATTATAAGCATTGAAAATATTATAATACTAGGAATTCTGATTATAGTACTTTCTGGATAAACTTATCATCATGATCAAAACGAAGAAATTATTGTATATTATACTCTATTTTGTTATCTCTTTAATTTATTGTTATATCTTGGAAACATATTAATAATTGCATTTTAACGAATGATATAATAAAATACCATTAATTCTTAAAAATGCACTATTATTGCTAAATTTCCAGATTTAACAGCAAAATAATTATCAAATTAAAACGTTGAGTAAATTAACATATATTATTTTAATAGATTACGTTCATATGAAACTATTAATTGGAGTTAATTAAAAGTAGGTCACATTATTTGCTTATAATAAAATGAATAAAGTCCTGCTGATTTATTGATATTAGATTCTAGTAAAGAGTAGGTTTTAATAAATTTTGATTAAAGAATTCCATGCTCTTGTACTTTTGTTAGTTTAAATTAAACAATTAAAGGAAATATTTTAGATTTTAAAACAAAATTAAGTGGAACTATTTAATTCACTATTACAGATCTTTCAATTTAAGGCACAATTAAAATGAAAAATGATCCAAAACTAACTCCATTTACTAAAAAGAATATGATTTAAAGAGGAGAAATATTAGATTCTGTTGATTGGATATTTGGTATGGTAATTAGAGTAGGTAATGATTGCATTGCTTAATCTAATTTTTCCAATTAAAATTTTACACAATCTAGTTGGATAAATAATATTTATTAGTAGATTATACTAATATTTATTGTATTGTTTATAATATTATTTGTTCCAAATATCATTTTTTATTCTTTTTAATCTTATGAGAAATATTTCTATAGTAGTATTACTTATTGTTTATTAATAATACCTTAAAATTTATTATGGTTAAATTAATTATGGCTTCTAATTAATATGATAAGAAATAATATGATATTTAATAAACAATAAGATAAAGAATGTGTTAGATAGAAATCAATTAATAGATTATTGAGTGAAATTAATGAAAATCAATTACTTATTATATCTGAAAATGATAAGAAAGTTCTATTACCAATATAAAAATAATTTAAAATAAATCTCTTAACTATTTAATAAACAGAAATTGAAACTTAAAAAAAGTAGAAAAGAAATTTTAAAGGATTTTTGACATTCTCACCTAAAAATATACTTGATATGATTAAAGGAGATATGATATTAATAGATAATCCTTAAGAAATATTTAAAAATAAACATTAAATTATGTAAATAATTACTAAAAATTAAAAATAATATATATTTAACTACTAAAAATTATAAGAATTAATTAAAAAAGCATCACCTACATTAAAAACCAATTATGATAAATTATTAATAGATACTAATAGACAATAGACTAATGATGAATAAAAGACACAAGATTTAGATTTTTTATTAGCTGAAAAAAAAGTTCCTAATTTAAGAAATTCAAATGAAAGCTTTAATTAAATTAAAAAACTTTAAATGGCATCAAGGGATGAACTTACAATTAAAACCTTATCAGGCACATAAAAACAATAATTACCTAAAAAGAAAAGTACAAGATATATATTTGATTAATCATTTGCAAAAAAATCATTAGAACGAATTGATTCTATGAAAGACCTAAATAAAGTTAATAATAGTGCTTCCAATATTAATACTACACCACCTGTTTCTCTGTAAAAATAAAGAAGTTAATTTTTTGGTAGAGGTGGAACTTTAATAAAATAATTCAATAATAATTCTTCTCTTTAAATATCTCCAATAAAATAGAGTGAAGATTAAGGAACAGACAGATTGATTGGAGATTATTATAATGAATAAGATTTTATAGATTAACTTTATAAAAAGGATGATACTCTTCATAATGAAATTTTATTGATGATTTTAATTACTAATAATATTTTGAGTGTTTTTGATGATTAAACTAGAGAATTATAATTTAATTTTGGGAATAAATTTGATTAATCATTATTAGAATTCACAAAAATTTTTAATTATTAATTATTATGTAGTACTGAAATTGAAAACTCAAGATTAGATTATTAATTAAAAACTTATATAAAAAAGGTTATATCTATTGAAAATTAGGTGAAAGTTTTTGAAATTTTGGCATTTTTAGAACCAACTGAAAATAGAAAGAATACTTTGTCTGTTTTAGTAAGAGATCCTGAATCATTTCTATTAGAAGAAGGTTCTATATTATATACAAGAATTTAAACTAATGAATTGAAAAATCTATTAAAAGGGAAAAATGATTCTAATAACATATAACCAGAATATTATAACTATTATAATGAATAATTATAAGAATTATTATGGGATGGTTAATCAACTTTTATTTATAGTAAAAGATAGTTAAATTAACATCAAACATAAGAATTTTTATAAAAATTATCTTAATTACATGATGCTTATGGGAATAGATCATAAGAAATAGAGATTGAATACTAAAAATTAGAATCATAAAATGAAATCTTATTTTGTATAGGTATTAAATCAGGACATCATAATAATTAAATACAAATATTACAAAATGAATTTAATATAGATTCTCTTTAAGATGATAAACTTTTTCAAACTTTGTAGATGTAAAATATTAAAACTTGTTTAACAACTTCAGAGTCATATGAAGAATTGATTATTTTTCTTAGATCTCATTAAGTTGTTTAAAAAGAATAAATAGTTCATTTTAATGAAAGAGATATTTAATAATTATAATATAGATTTAGATAACATATATAATATATGTTAGAAGAATAAGATATAATGGGATGTGATATATAAAAACATTTAGAAAAATATATAATCATCAGTAAATAATCATTCAAAATAATATTGTAAGATGATTATTTAAAATATCATTTTGTATTTATTACATAATTTGCAAGTGGATTAGGAGCTTATGAATTTACTGGAAAATGTAATGGATAATTAATAAAATTACTAAAATTAAATAATAAGAAAATAATAACAATTGGAAATTCTTTATAAAATAATTATTTATTTAATAAATCAGACATAAGTTTTACTTTATCTTAAAATAATCGTTTTTTTTGTATAACTTAACCAAATTTCATAGTTAAGAATATTAAATAGATATTTTCACTTTTTTATTTTTATTGTACTTAGTATTTATAAAATTACATTTCTCTTTTAGAAATACAAATATACAGAAGTACTTTAATAGGATTATCAGTTTTTGGGATAAGTTTTTCATTAAACGATATAAATTTATATACTTTAATAATATTTTATCTTATTCCAAGCAACTTATTAACATTTATTTATTAATAATATTTACTTATTAATTAAGTAGATTATGATTTAAAACATCTTAATAGTTTTGCTAAAAGATTGAATATATTAAAAAATGAAAAAATATTTAAATAGATAAGTAAAATAACAATAATTGGATTATTTGATTCTTCATTTATAATTTTATTGGAAAAGGCACTAATAAACTTATCATATAATGATGGTAAGATAAACTAAACATTATAAATATTGTTATTGTATACAGGTATTGAATTGTTAGAGAAAAGTAAATTATTATTTATTGTTTTTGATATGTTTAATGATATTTTATATAAGATTAAGCAAATTCTTATTATGATATTTATAGCATTGATTTTATCAATTAGTTATTTAATAGTACAATCAATTTAAGATAATTAAAAGATTTCATTGTAATTCAATTTTGTAGGATTATTAGTTTTTATATTTATGGCTATATTTTTAATAGGTTTATCATTTGTGATGTATTAATTATTATAATTCATTAATATTGAGTTTTCATTTCCAATTGATAATGTTTAATTAGATATTAACATGAAAGAGATCAATGATATAAAATAAAACTTAAACTTTGAAATTAATGAAAAAGGATACTTTTAAAATATAAAGAAAATGATAGAAACATTATTTGAAAATATGGATATTGTTGATGAATAGATAACTAAATTTATAAAAGTAGATTAGACAGCAATAGATTATATGGATAAAAATCATGGATTTTATGATAGAAGAACAGAGAATGATTTTATGGATTTCTTTAGATAATAGAATTGGTAAAAATATAGTTTATTATATGTATTTATATTTTATGAAGTAACAATATTTATAGTTCATTTATACGAAATTATGATGAATAACTTTTCAACATCAATCCTAATAATAATTATAATTTAATTATTAATATAATTATTAATTGTAATTTTATAATTTAAATTCATAAACAATAGAACTTTATAATAATAATTATAAATATTGTCATTTGGATTAAAATTTGTATTTAAAATTTTAATAGATTTACTTTATTTAGATTAAAGTAAGGAATTTAATGCATTTTTATATCATACTTTATTTATTTTATCTTTTGCACTTACAACACAACCAAAAATCAATATATATTTATATGTTGCTTTATAAGTCATTATGTATCTTTTTAATTTAGTATTGGATGGATTCACAATAAATTTTGAGAATGTTAATTAAGCTATATTTTGTTCATTAAAATATTTTTTTATAATAATAGAGATCTCATACCCTATTTTTAATTACATATAGAAAATATAATTTTTATAAAGATCATCCTATGTTTATTAAAATAGATTAACTAAGGAATAGAAGAAAATTAATAGTGTATTGGGTCTATTAATGCCACGATTCATTTAAGAAAGAATGAATAAAGGATAAATTTAAATCTCGTAAGATTAAGGTGATGTCAGTGTATTATTTTGTGATATTTATTAATTTGATAAAGTTATTAAAGATTAATAAGAAAAAATCATAGAATTTTTAGATACTATTTATAGAGCTTTTGATTAATTATGTTAAAATTATGATTTGTAAAAAATTGAAACTGTTGGTAAAACTTATATGGCAGCAGGAGGACTTAAAGATTATGATGTTGTTATAAGTAAGTTCACATTATTTATTATAGATTAAAAAAATGCAAATAGTACTTCTAGAGCCCTTGAAGCTGCTATGTAAATGATGGAAACTGTAAAAACTATGAAATATGGAGATAATTAAGATGTTTAATTGAAAATAGGAATCCATTATGGTAGAGTGATTGCTGGAGTAATTGGTGTTCATAAACCTTAATTTTCACTTATAGGAGATACAGTTAATACAACAAGTAGAGTATGTAGTACAGGTGAAGCTGGATTTATTACTTTAAGTGAGGCTGCATATTTAAATATTAAGGATAATACTAAATATTCATTTGAATAAAGATCAGTTGCTGCTAAAGGAAAAGGCATGATAGAAACTTATAGATTGATTCTATAATAAAAAGAATCAACAAGAAATTTGACTCCAAAAGTATCTACAAAAGAATGTTAAGACAAAAATTCAATATAAGGTAAAGAAACAAAAAAAATATTAAATTTCAAATCATCTACAGATAAAAAGAATATCCTTAAAAGACCATCTGTATAACCAGCCTAAATTGGAGCTTTAATTCTTGGTGATCATGCTAAATCACCAAAACTTGTTATAAGATAATTACATAGAGAAACATAGTCTTCTATTATGCCTAATATGATATTAAAATAAAAACCATCAGCAGAAAATTATTAAGATACCAAACGTTTGAACTCTATTAAATCAAAATCATTTAATTAAGTAATTATTATTATTTTAATTTCAAGAATGATGATATTCAAATGAAAGAGATTAATCACTCAAGTAATGCAAAGACTCCTGGTTTTTAAAAGAATTGGATTTAAAAACGCCAAAGTGTTTTAGATAATGTTTAACCAAATGGTTTAACAATATAAAATAATTAATAAGATTCTATTACATAGATTTAATTCTAAACTGATCCTAAACCATTAAATTAAATTGTATCATAATCATGTCAATAACAATTATTTTAATCTGGTGTTAATCTATCTCATTAATCTAATCAATAATAATTTTTAAATTCAGCTGATTAATTATTAAAGTATACTGATTAACAGATTGATAACAATAAATAAGAGGGTTTCAATTTTATTCCTAGACCATAAATTAAGAAGAGAGGAACTATAATTTTGGGAGAACTAATTTAGAAAAAGGGAGCAATTATGAAATCTAATACTAAAATAGTATTACCTGAAGAAAGGGATAAAAATCAAATAGTTAAAATATCTGGTGTAGGTGGAGATAGTGATTCTTAAATGGAATAGAAAAGATATATCAGAAATTAAAGATCTCTTAAATTATTATAACTTTAAGAGTCTAGTTCTGCTTTAAAGAAAAGTCCAGAATCTAATATTGAAAGATTAGAAGAATTAGAAATAGCTAAAAAAAAGATGATTATTACATCTGAATAGAAATTTGATTATTAGACATTAGAGAAAATTAAGAAATTTAAATTAGACTATGATGATAAGTCTACTTTTGAAATTGATAATAATTAATTCAAAAATGATGATCAATAATTGTATCATTCTATTTATGAAGAATACAAAGAATAAGAAAAATCATAGATGAGAACTATTTTAATATTTGTAACTGCCTTAAATTTATTTAAGGGTTTACTTTTATTTATAATAAGTTAAGAATTTTATGATACTTAGATTGAATTAATAATTATATAAGTTTGCTAATTTGTTATATGTTCCATTTTGACAATTTGTTATTCAATGATTTAAGATAAAATGAGTTTAGAAATGCTTAAAATAATTATTTGGATTTATTTTTTTAGTTTAAGTAGTCTATCTATATTAATAATCTTTTTTGAGAAATAAAAGGGATTTGAAGTAATTTTATAAATAAGTACTATAACAGCTATGTATATAAATATTTATCTTTCATAAATATTAAATTATGAGGATAGATAAAGATTTGTTGCTATATTTATGATTGCAATAACAATTATGATAGTTTATGAAGAATATATTTTAGAAATAATTATTTATTAAATGGGAATTGCAGGATTAACTTTTTTTTATTAAATGCAAGAAAAAGAATTATTATTTAAGAATTATTTAATAAGTTTACAATTATCAACTTAAATAGCTAAATATGAAAACATGCTTTAATATTTAATGCCTCCACATGCATTAAGAAGATTGTTAAATCCAGATTAAGAGAATACAGATACATTTATGGATGTATTAGAAAATACTACTGTTTTATTTGCAGATATTGCTGGTTTCACTAAATATTCAAGTTCTGTTGAGCCAGAAACTGTGGTTGATATGCTTAGAAATTTATTCTCAAATTTTGATTAATATTGTTAGAAAGCAGAAATTTATAAGTTATTTACAATAGGAGATTGTTATGTTTGTATGGGTGTTTTAGATTGTAAGAAAAGAGATCCTGCAGGAGAAGTAATTTTTATATTAAGAATAGGCATAAAAAGTCTTAGCATTTGGTTTTAGTATGATTGAAATCATCAATCATTATAAAAAAGATCCATAATATTAGCATCTAAATATGAGAATTGGAGTTCATACAGGTAGAGTATTAGGAGGTGTAGTTGGAACAGATGTTGTTAGATATGATATCTATGGAGAAGATGTTACTATAGCAAATCTTATGGAATCATCAGGATAAGTAATAAATATATATATTTTAGGAAGGAAAAATATTAGTCAGTGAAGTCACTAAAAATTTAGTTGAAAGTGAATATGAAGGATTCTAATTTGATTATGCTAAAGATGTTTATCTACCCTCAAAAAATATGACCATATCTACTTACTTTGTTTAACCTAGTGATATAGAATACAGTTAAGATGATTGATTTTTCTTTCTTAATTAATGTATTTATCTTATAATTTACTTTATGATTTCAATAAATAAATAGTTAACGATATTCTTTTGATTAGAATAATATATATATACTTTTTTAGATTAAGTTGTAACAAAAAAATAATTAAATCACAATCACCATAATTATTTGGATATATTTTGATTATAAAATGTATTTATTAAATTAATAATAATTAAATAGTTAAAATAATACATTAGAGATTTTAATAAATAGTAAAAGCTATATCACTTTTAGAGAAATATGATTGATTACTAAAATAAATATAATAAATTTATATTATAAAACAAATATCTTTTCAAATTAAAATTACTATCTCTAAGACTGTGCATTTTTCTATAATTTAAATTATTTGACAACCCTTTTATACTTATATTATAAAATTATTTTATTAAATTGTTGTTTATAAAAAATTAAAAATCCTTAAAAAATATTTAATTTCTAGATTTAATGGAAACTTATTTATTAAACAATAAGAATTATAAAAAACAAAAGAGTTTTGTTAGATTATTTTGATAAATAGTATCTCTTTTTACTTGTTAATGAAACTTCATAATATATATTATAATGAATTTGATTGAATATTTATAATTATTTGGATAAGATTTTTTAAACATATTTCAATGAGATTGAAAATACCTTTAAATAATAAAATCTATTGTTTAAGGATAAGGTAAGCATAAACATAATCATGATAATTTGATTTCACAAAGAATAGGTAAAGGTTCAGGTTTTCTTTTAAAAAATTTGTTTCTAAACAATCCAAAATCTTTATTATCACTCTCCTTATCATTTTTTGAATAATAGTCTTCTTCCTTCTTTTTTGGGTCCGTGCAAAATTAAATTTTTTGTTATCTTAGATAGGTTAAGATTGATTTTATTTTTTGATTAGGTTTATGATACAACTCTAATTCCAATGAATCAAGACTTGAATTAAGGTCTTCTTGCATAAAATATATTTAATTTCAATTAAACATGAATAAATATTTTTTTTTTAATATCACTAAAACATAGTCGTTAATTCCAAACCTAATTTATATTAAATTATTACCAATAAAATATATACCTTATAACAATATATCAATAAATCTATTTTTAGTAATAATTTAAATCTATAAATATTAAGATCAAAATTAAAATAACTAAATGCATCCACACAAATTAAATTAAAAAAGTATTAACAAAAATAGTTTAATAATTTTAAATAAAATCAAAGATTTCTATTTACTCAAATGATTCAAATGTAAAAATTATTTTTTAAAGCCTCACTCTTTATAATAATTAAAATAATTGTTTCAATTTAAATTTAAATAAAACATTACATTTATATATGATGTTCTAAAACAAGAAAATAGCAATAATACTTAAATTACTACCTTTTAATACTAAATATTATATAAAAGTATAAAAAAATGTTAATTAAATTACAATTATATACTAAATTGATTTGTTATAATATAAATTATGAATTCAACCTTTATTAAGAATTTAATTTAATTCAGTTGTTTTTAATATAGATTGGAAATAGTATATAGATGGTTTAGAAAACTTGGTTAGTAGAATAATTGAAGATATAAATTTTTAACTTGTACTATAAAAGGAATCAATTAAATTGAATTAATATAAGAGTATATATATAATTTTATAAGTTTAAAAATTGAATAATTTTTACTACAATATAGAATAAGTTTCAAATAATAGATGTAATCAATATAGATACTTAATAATATATTGATTCCATTTCTTCTACAGATAAAATAGTTTGATACTTAATATCATTTAAGTTATCAATGCTTTAAATTAATTCTTAGTATAACGTATTAAATATTTTTAATTACCCAACTAAATTTATTTTAATAAGTTTGTTAGATAATTCAAGGATTTAATTTTACTTTTACTTAAATAATTATTTTTCTTCTTTGACTTCATTTATAATATCTTCATGATATGGAGAAGGTGTTATAAGCATTGGTGCTATTCGACTTTATCTATGATGATTTAAGATATCTTTTATTTTAACTCTTTTTTAATATTTTCCACTCTTTTTATTATTCAATATTTTTTTTTAAAGATTTTATTCATCCTATCTAACTTAAGCAAAATTTTATAACATCTATTTTCCCAATACCATACTAGTTCTTCTTGATTATAATTAAGCCTATTTTTTATGATCAATAATCTTTCTAACAGCCATTTTAAATATTGCTTGATATTTCCATTTCTTTTCTTGTTTTTATCCAAAAATATATCTCATTAATTTTTTATGTAATTATTAATATGAATCTTTAACAATATTTCTTTTGAATTATCTTTCCAAAATTTATTTTTTTGATGCATATTAATTCATCATTTCTCCATCTAATGCACTTATTCTTTTTAATTATTTTGCATTTTCTATATAAATAAATAATAATAATACTTTTTATTCTAGAAATACTTTCTTACAATAATAATCTTCTTCTTAATCCTAACTACTCAATTTCAAATAGTAATTTTTCATCTTCTTAAACTAATTGTAAGAAATGTAATACAGGACACATAATTACTACAGAATCTTTACCAGCAATAGCCGATTGTTTACGATTACTATCTTCTAATATTTCAATCTCACCAAATATATATCCTTCTTAAATATTAAGAAGTGTATTGCCATCTTTATCACACAAACGAATTTCTCCAGCAACTAAGAAAAATACTTCAAGACTAGGAGAACCATTAAAATATATTGTTTCATATTGTTTAAAACAATATATACTAAAATGAGGTAATATGGCTGCTGCAAAATTTATATCAAAAGAAAAGATGTTAACATTTTCAATTAATTATTTTTGACAAAATGCTATAGCAAATACTTTAAGTTGAGAAGGCAAGGTTTCAATAATTCTGTTATCTTAGTTATATAAATGAAATACTTCTTGTAATTCCAAAATGGATTATTTTCAATATTATAATAATAATAGGAGAATAATTAAGAACTTAATTCTTCTGGAATAAGTATTTGAGACATGAGTGTTTCAAGTGCTTCTAAATCTTCATCAAAACCTTCATTTGAAGATTATTATTCCAATATTGCTGCTAAATTACCAATAGTAAAAGAATAAAATCCAACACCTACAAAAATCCATATAATTGTTAAATTATATTACATAGATGTTGTAATAAATACATCACCATATCCAATAACAGTAACTGTTTATATAGCCCAATATAAACCTTATATATAAATCTTTAAGGTATTATCTTCTTCTGATATACCTTCATATTTTAATACTGAATAAAACAAACAACCAAATAAACTGATTAAAATGAGCATATTTTTAAATATTTTTATTATACTCCATAATTTACCTTCTAATTAAAATAGTTTTTCAAAATATTATGATTAATCTTTAGATGTTTATGTTTCTTAATATATTTATCTTTCATTATAACTAAAATATTTAACAAATCTCAGTAATTTTAAAAGATTTAAACATAATTATTCAGTAAAATTATTTACAAATAATTTATATGGGATGATACTTATTATATCTAATAATAGCCATCTCTATAAATTAAATAAAAATATATCCTAGAATGTATCAATTAAATTATAGTTTTTATCAATTTAACATGTAATTTATTTAAGTATGATATCAATTAAATACAAGCTATCCAATATCAAAATAAAAATAGTCATCACATCCTAAAAATAATTAATATCAATACTAAACTTCTATAATCTGACAAACTTATATATATTGGATACAACATTAAAGTAATAGATGTTTACAATTACATAAATTATTTCCAAATTTTTAATTAATTTGGATAAAATGGCAGCTTTTTTCTTTTCTTATGAATTTATTTAAGTTGTGAAGTTTTATCTGATTCTTTTGTTTAATTAATATGTCTAAAAAATGATAATAGAATCATCAATCTTCTAGATGCAATATCAAATTTGCTTTTTGTTACTCTATCTCTAAAATAATCATCTTCTTCAACAATTTAATCTTAACTAGTAAACTAACTACGCTTAGGAGTTAAAAATGCTCTATTGCTTATCCCACTTGAATAATATCAAGTTATACTGTTTAGGTGAAATAATTAGAGTGGTTTCTTTTGATGTATGTCTACTTTACCTAATTGTATTAAATAGTTTGAGTGAACTATTCAAGTAAAAAAGATATCATACTCTAATCCTGTTTTATAATCCTTTGTGTCAATTGGAGATGAGCAACTTGGATGAACCTATCCAACACTCATTTATATGTTAATTTATCAAATATTTACAATTACTTAAGCTTTTAAAGTACATAATACCTAAACAAAAAATACAATTATTTCAATCACAAACATGAAAGTTACCCTTAATTGTATGCAATCTAACACATACTCTATTCCATATACATTAAATTATTCATTAAAGTACTGGAATTGATAGGTATGTAAGACTGTAAGAAAAGGCAATATCATACTATTTAATCCTAACAGGTAAGTATAAATATTCAGAAATTTAACATAAGATAAAGAAAACTATATACTATTTTAATAGGTCAATTTCTTTATTATTTATGTATATAATAATCCATATCCATAAATGAAAATTTAATACAAATATGAGCATGAAATTAATTGTATATCATAATATATAAATTATATAATGATAGAGAACTTCAGTTTAGATAAAACAAATTAATTTATAATTTACAATTATACCTATAGCATCAATTGAACATTCTATTTCTTCTTATCATATAGATCTATATTATTAAAGTTGATAATAAATTGTTAGATTGTTGATTATTACAGGATAATTAAACAAATTGAGAAACTGATAAATATCAGAGATATATGAATATTACCTTAACGTTTTAACATCAGACCAAGTTTTTTTTTATTTTTTGTCATTTAAAATGAATTGCTACTTCTATTAGATTTATTATTAGTTTTTGTATAAAATTTATCAATTCAACAGATATTTCATCAAAAATAGAGTGTTGATGTAATCTGTTTAAGAATTCATATATTATTATAAGTGAAAAAAATCATTATCTTATATAAATCTTATAATTCAAATCAATTAGGAAATGTCAAAAATCTAAATTTAGAATAAATTGTTTAAGATTCCAATTCTAATTAGGGATAAAATAAAAAGATTTGTTTTTATTTAGAAGGTATCCTAATTTTAAATAGATTAATAATATTGATTAATATTAATAGATATATAAATTTAGATCTAGAAAATATAATAAATTCAACAATTCTTGGATAGAAATAAAATGTATAATAATATATAATTATAGAGTATATTAATAAAAATATTCTTCATTATTAATAGGATTATTTTTTAATACATTAGTATCCACTAATATTTTTCATTCTCAATGTAGTTGATTATTCAATGTTTTCTTTTGAGGTTTATTTTTAATTTTTTTGTTTTGATTGGCAATTCTACTTTAAGACTTGATTATAAATAGATTCTCCAGGATGACTGCATAATTCCTTAATTATTCTATCTTTCAGAGTATCTTCATTTGTTGTATTTTAATTGGCTTAAGAGGTATATTATTATATATTCATATTAGCAAGTATAAATTATCTCTTTCCTTCTATTTAATCTAGAGATGGTTATTTTGAATTTGTTCTTCTATTCATATTATTATCTTATTTATGATTCTATTAATTATTGATTCTAGAATAAAGTTCTTAATGAAGAGGAGTTAATGATTATTATTGTGGTTATGAATCATAATTTTTTTTAGAAAATTCTGTTTAATTCTTTTATTCTAATAAATTATTATTTACTAAAGGATATTGATATTATGCTTGAATAGATGAACATATTTACATTTTTAATTTATATGATTGGTTATTAACTTAAAAGTTTATGGTATTGCATTTGTAAAGTGTTTTTAATGTTTAGGTGTTAATTATCGATCTTCAAAACTATTTCTATCAATCTCTTTTGTTTGTCTTTATATATATAACTAATTAATATTATTATTTAATAATTAATTTGAATTTTCTTATTATTTTTAACATTCAATTGTTGTATTTTACTTTTCAGATTATTAAATAATACATTTATCATTCAATTCAAATTAATTATTATTTATTTAATCTGCCACACTGATATTATGTTTAACACTATCTCTATCATTAGGAGTTACTTAATGATTTTTCCTATCTTAAAAAACCTTAAATTACCAATTTTCTGGAGTATTAGTATAAGTATTACTTTCTATCTTTGAATTCTATAAAATTAATACTTGATTAGAAAATGCATTCTCTTTTTGTTTTTACTATTGTTATAATATTTGAGTTGAGCTTTTTCCTGGAGATTATATATGATCTTTTACTGGATTAGAACAAGTACTCTAATATATATCATCACCTTTCAATAATTCAAATACCTTCATATTTATAGGAGAATTTGTAGCTTTATGTATTATTTTTGGAGTATTTTAATTTTAAATTTAATAATTAACATATTCAGAGGAATCTTCAGTATTTAATAATAAATTATAACACATCTTATTCATTGTAGTTAATATTTAATTATATTCAAATTAAATTGATTTTTGGATATATTCTTAATTAAATTCTTGAATCTATTATTTAACTTAAGACACTTTTTTATCATATCTACTCATAATATCTTCAAATGGTTTCATTTCCATATTTTTAACTATATTTTCATGATTTGTAGTAATATCAATTTCATATTATTTTAATTAAGTATCAATTTATTAAATAAGACTTATATTATCTGTAACTTAGTTTAATTAATTTATGTGATCATTTTCTATTTTAGACAAATAAGTTAGTTTCAATTATTTAGCAATATTGATAACAAATTCAAAGAATAAATTACAATTATCTTTTTAATCCTACAATTACTTTGAAGAATTTATTTATAGATTATTTAGTTTCTTAAACTTAATTGAACATTATTTTAGAACTTCTCTTAACTACTCTTAAAAACTCTAAATTCTTTATTATCTATAAATTTCAGGTTATTTTTCTTATTTTTCTTATGTTTCCTCTATTTTCAATCCTTTAAGTGCTAAATTCAAAGCACATTTAGAACAAAATAATTTACTAATATCTTATTGAACATAATATTTTGCCTAATTTAATAATATTGTTATACTTTTTTATTTGGATGTTTTGCACAACTATTATTGCATTATTCTTTCTACTTGAAAATATTAGACTTCTTTAGTATTCTTTCTTATTCAGTTTATATAAATGATTTTTCATCTGATTCAGAAGAAGAAATTTATACACTCATTATCTGTTAAAAATATTTATAAATAAATAAAAAAGAAGAAAGAATAGGTAGTATACAAAATACTATAATCTTATATATTTTAATAAAAGAAACACTAAACTTCTATCTAATTTTATATCTTCTTTATTTTAAATCTTTATTGAAATATAAATTTGTTAACTATTAACTTTATTAATATTATAATTAATTATAATGTTGTTGTCTTTAATATATTCAAATTTAATAGCAATACATAATATTATATATATATTTTATTGAAATAAATGAAAGTTCTATAATAAATTTAAATAGATAAATTATATTATATTATTTCATTTCTTTTTATGAATTAATTAGTAAAAATTCTAAAATATTTCTTAATTAGTCATTTTTTCTGATGGAAATTAAATATTTTGTTTAAAAGAATTTAATTAATCACTTAATATCTCTTTTTCAAAATTTTCATAATTTTTATAAATACAAAATTATATTTTTGTTTATTATAATCCTACAAATTAATTTGTATGATATCTTTCAATATCTAGACAAGTTTACTTGAAATCAAACCTATTTTAAGGTCCTAAACTACTTGCAAAATATTAAGCTATTATATATCCAATAGTATTAAATTATAACTATTTCATATTATGAATTGCTTATTAATTTTAACAATTTATTTATTAAGATTTATTATCAATTTAAATTAATTAGATTGAAGATACTTCTTATTTATACATTTCCATCATTTATTACAAGGTTTAGTTAATACTTGTTATTTTTTCAAAATAATTTCTTTATTCCCAATTTCTTTTATAATCATCCAATTAAAATGGTTCAATATTTTATAATTATGTTATTATTGAATTAGCTACATTTAAATTAGGATGGGTTAAAGATATTTATAAAGAGTTTTCAAATTTTTTAGATTATTTTATTGATAGTTTAATTGATTTTTTTAATGGTTAAACTTAATTTATAATATTAGTATCACTATGAATAATAGATAGCAATAATTTAATAAAGTAAACTAAATTCATAATAATAGAAATAAGTTTTTATTTATCAGTTGTCAAAACTAAATTTTTAAGATTTGGAAGTTGATTTTATTGTTTATTATTTTTGTATTCAATTTGAAGGTTAAGACATAAATCAATTATAAATTAATCTAATTTTAAGATTTTGATATCACTCTTAATTTATTAATAAGATATTTAATATAAATTAAATAGATTACTATTTAAATTGTAAAGGAAATAATTCAATTATAATTATTATTTTATGTTTTGTTGAATATATGTTAAGTATTCGTATTTAGATATTTCACTATAAAATTATTAAATAATTTCAAGTTAATGATTGATTTATTGTAAACTTAATTTTGAATTAAACTAGAATTAAAAATAATTTTATTACATATTATTATTTATCTCTTAATTCAATTGCATTTATATATTTATCATATTTATCCTCTTCAATTTCTTCAAATAACAATAATATTTAAGGTTAAAAAGAATTACAATAAACCTAAGTTACTTTGAATTTCCATAATTTAGACTTATTTTATTCTTCTAAAATAGCAAAATATTTTTGAACAGGATGTTCTTCATTTTTCATTTTAAGTTCTTATATTATTAAATGTTCTATTTTTATATATTATTAGGTATTTTTATTGTCTATATCAAAGAATACTAATTTTCTTAAGAAATCTCTGAATGCTTCATTGTTTAATAAATTGAATGTATCCTTAAAATGTTAATTTATCTTTTCAATATCCAATTAACCAGCTAATTTATTATATTTGACAATAACTACCCAAGAGGGTAATAAGTCTTCTAAAATATTATCATATTGAACTTTAGATAAATTGACTAAAAAATGCTTTCTTTTGATTATCTCATACTGATATCTTAATAAAACAAGTAAAATAGAAATTATACACTGTGAGATGACAGATTATATATCATATGTTTAGAAATTATAGAAGTTTGCAATTTAAGTTAAGAGAAAGAAACATGTTTAAAAAATAAATGAGGATCCAGTTATATAAATTACTATGATAAATATAATATTTCTTACAGAATTTTAGAATTGATGTATGATAACCATAATACCAAAGGTCAGATTCTGATCCAAAGAGTCTTAAACTTTCAACTAAAGCACTCATTAATAGTATATTAATAGTAACGAAGATTTCTTTATATTTTTGATATCTCCTCATTCCAATATAACAAGCCAATATTAATGTTAAGCAAACACTAGCCAATATTTAAGGTATCAAATTCTAATATTGATTATACTTTATGATAATTAGAATTATATAGAGGGTAATTGTTGCATATAAGTATTCACGTCTATGCTTTAGACCAATTAACTTTGATTAACGATACATCTATTCAATCTCTTAAGACACATACTGTAAACTATATGTTTTAATCATAAATTTATAATATTTAAGAATAATCTTATTTATCACAATAAATGAACGATTTCATTCATTAAATTGAATAAAAATTATACTTGATCAATTTATTATATCTATATAATTTAAACAATATTATTCTTTAATTTATAATAACTTATATTAATTAAACAAACTAAATAAAATAATAAATAAAAAATGAGTTATGAAACTAGAGTAATTATGAATTATTAGTTTAATACTTGTGATATTATTGGAAGAGGGTTTAGTTCTATTGTATATAAAGGGATTAATACTATTACAAAAGAAAATGTAGCCATTAAAGTAATCATTATTTATTATACTGTCTTAGGTTATCAAGAGACAATTTTCTGATCAATTACCACTTATTTAGAATGAAATATAAATCCTATCCAAACTACAGGGACGCAATATATTAAAATTTTATGAGCATTTCACAACTCAGAACAATATATATATTATCACTGAATACTGTAGACAAGGAGATCTAGCATAGAAATTAAAGTAATTTGGATACTTGAAATAAGAATATGCTGTAGCTATTATTCGATAAATTATAGATGGTATATATGTGATGGCTTAACAAAGTATTCTAAATTATCATATGAGATATTATACATAGAGACTTAAAGCCATAGAACATCTTAATTAATGAAGATGCCATTAAAATAGCAGATTTTGGATTCGCAAAGCCCTTAAATTAATTATAAAATGAAATGAATGTTGGTACTCCTCTCTACATGAGCCCAGAAACCATAATCAAATCATAATATAACGCCAAAAGTGATATTTGGAGTCTAGGGGTTCTCTTTTATGAAATACTATTTGGATGTCCACCCTGGTAAGCATAGACTGAATAAGAATTGATTTTTAAAATGCTCAATTAACGTATTTCATTTCCAGATGTTCCTCCTGTTTCTGAAACAGTAAAAGACTTTATAAAATAATGTCTAATAGTTGATCCATATTTAAGATTAGGAATTACAGAACTCATTAAACATCCATTAATAAAAAGAACAACAAAAAAAACAGAAAAATTTGTTAGACAAACAGATACTGAAAGCACTTAATAAACTATAAAATCTGAAATTCCAAATAGTTCAGAACCATGGACTTCAAATAGTTCAAATAAAAAATTAGTATATGTAAGTTGTAAGAATCCTTAGGTTAATGTAATTTTAAATAAGTATTTAAATACAAAAAACAATTAAATTACTAATAATAACACTATTCCTAAAAATTAATCTTTATTTGATGAAATTTAATTGATATTACAAAGTCAGTTCTCTTTGTGCATATTTCTTAATAATATAATATCAAAATTAAAGGATTTCAAATTGACTACACCTTTATTAAATGAGAAATGTAGAATTATTTTTTCAAAACATCTATAAAATATCAAAGAAACTATTTATAAATAATTGATTGAAAGTGATAATAAATTTAAATTTAAAGATTGGTAACTTTTTTGTAAAGAAAATGCTTATAGTAGATTTAGTGCTAAATTCTTATTAGAAAATAACTAATTTACTAAAACATGTTTAGAATATAATTAAATGATTAAATCTAATAAATCATTAATAATTGAGTATTAAAAATATGATTCAGAATTCTATTAAATTTTGTTTGGATTAGAATGGAAGGTTATTAAAAAGATAATTAGAAATTTAATAATAGAATTTAATCATATTATTGCTTAAAATATTGATACAAGTAATTTATGTAATAAAATCAACAAATCCTAATAAGTTGAGATATTCTTCTTATAACAATTATATTATTATTTTGAAATTGTTGATAAATATTACTTAAAAGAATTTGATGAAAAGAAATTCGCTCAAGAATCTAAAATTTAATAATATATGGTATTAAAAGAATTGAAAATATCAGATTACTTAGAATTAAGATAAATAATAAAGAGACTAATGAAATCATGAAATATAAATATATTTCATAAATTTTGTATAAAATCATATGAAAAACAAAGTAAACTTAATAGTATAGATTCATTTTTTAAATCCATTAAGAGTATTCTAAAGAATATCTAGGTTTATCTAAAAATATGAATCTATTTTTCTTTTTTTTATGTAAATTCACTTGAAAGTTGTGTAATTTCTATTTTTTTATTAGAGAATAATACTATCAATTTTTCAATGTTTTCCACTTCATTCTTATATCTCATTAAATATTCTATTCATGCTTTCCTAATAATATATATAATGATTGATTACATTAATTTAATTAATTTAGTGTTATTTGATTTATTAGATTAATATTAAGATTCAAGTGTATTATTAAACTTTATGGATTGTTAATACTTATCTTTTATATCTTATGATTATTGAATTTATAAATTATGAGATTTTTTTATTATTTCAATATGTTTTGGATATTATTCAAAGTTATTATGAGGTTATCTGATATTTAAGTTATATTTAATTTCATTTCTATATACTATTGGATTTGTTCCATTTCGTATTGATTAAATTTCTGTTAACCTTGGTTAATATTCACTTGATCGAAATTCATCACTTTTAATTGAGAGTTTTTGGCAAGATCTAAAATTTTGTTTCTAACGGAAACGATCCATAATTCTTGATGCCATTTCAGTAGCTTCCTTTTCGATATTAATTTCACAATTAGATTAATAAGAAGACAAACGGCCATTCATTTTTATATTATATTTTATTTATTAATATTATTTAATAATTATTCAATACACTCTCTTTTTAGGAGGAACAGTATCAAATTCTTTTGGATCTTAAGTCTTAGTGATAACCTATAAATTATAATAATAATTAATACATCTCTATAAGTTAATTCAATATCACCACTTTTAGTATCTTTAATTCTGGCCAATGTATGTTTCATCCAATTCTTATCATCTCTATCTGGAAAATCATCACGAGCATGTGCTCCTCTGGATTCTTTTCTATTTAAAGCTCCTTCTATAGTCATTTTACCTTATACTGAAATAATATTTAAATATAGAATTACATAATAAATTATCTAATTCTAATCCTTCAATCAAATCAGAATTCCATACAAGTCCTTTATCTTTAATTCTAATATCATCTTTCCTTGAATAAATTTCTTTAACTTTTTCAACACCCTCTTATAATGTTTTTTCAATTCTAAATACAGCAGCATGTTTCTGCATTGTTCTTTGAAGATCTTTTCTAACTTATGCAACTGTTTAAGATCCTTCATGATGTCTTAATCTGTCAATTCTAGCTATAGCAGCTTCTCCAGCATTTTTAGGTAAATCTGGTTATTTCTATCCAGGTTTCCATTTCTCACCAACAAGATTAGCAGCTTGTCTTCCAAATACAACTATATCTAATAAAGAATTGGCTCCCAATCTATTTGCACCATGAACTGAAGCACAAGCAGCTTCACCAGCTGCCAAAAGTCCAGGAACTACTTGATCTTTGCCTCCAACTTAATTAAGAACTTCAGTTTTGAAATTGGTTGGTACTCCACCCATATTATAATGAACAGTTGGTAAGACTGGTGCAGGTTCTTTGGTAACATCAACACCAGCAAATATTTTAGCTGCTTCACTAATTCCTGGTAATCTTTCATGTAAGAGTTCAGCAGGCAAATGATTTAGATGCAAGTAAATATGATCTTTTTCTGGTCCAACTCTATAAATGATAATAATCTAAGAGGTACCCTCTTCCCTCTAAAATTTCCTTAGTCATAGCTCTAGAAACAACATCTCTACTAGCTAAATCCTTAGCTGTTGGAGCATATCTCTCCATGAATCTTTCTCCCAATGAATTTCTAAGGATACCACCTTCTCCTCTACATCCTTCAGTCATCAAACATCCAGAACCGTATATACCAGTAGGATGAAATTATACAAATTCCAAATCCTCCATTGGTAAACCTGCTCTTATTGTCATACCTCCACCATCACCTGTACAAGTATGAGCTGATGTGCATGATTAAAATGCTCTTCCATAACCTCCTGTTGCTATTACTGTATATCCAGCTCTAATTCTATGGATTGACCCATCTGCCATAGACATACAAACAACTCCTCTACAAGCTCTATATTATATTAATCACAAAAATTAAATTACCCTTAGTCATCCATCATCAAATCAAGAGCAAAGTACTCTACAAAGAATATACAATCATATCCTAAAGCTCTTCCAAATAAAGTATGTAACATAGCATGTCCAGTTCTATCTGCTACAGCACAACATCTATAAGCTTATCCTCCTGTTCCGAATTTCAAACTCTATCCTCCAAATGCTCTTTGATAAATCTTCCCTTCTGGAGTTCTTGAAAATGGTAAACCATAACTTTCCAATTCATAAACTGCCTTTGGTGCCTCTTTACACATATAAGTAATAGCATCTTAGTCTCCCAGCCAATCAGATCCCTTTATTGTATCGTATGCATGCCTAGATATGTCTTAATCACTACCATCTCCAATCATCTTCTGTCATGTTTCCTAATGCTGCATTAATACCTCCTTAAGCTGCTACTGTATGAGATCTTGTGGGAAACAACTTTGAAATACAAGCAGTCTTAAACCCTAACTCTACTAAACCAAATGCTGCTCTTAAACCTGCACCTCCTGCTCCTACAACAACTGCATCATAAGTATGATCTATCACTGTATATTTGTCTGTCAGATGGCCCTATCAATTTTATTCTTAGGTATTACTTAAGAAGGACCAACTCCTGGTTTATTTTTTGACACTACACAGAATCGATTAACTAATTTTGTGGCCTGTTGATTGTACAAGGCCTAAGTTGTAATTCTGAACATTGGATTAAAAATATATAAAATAAGATATTATTAATTATGATCAAGAAATTCCTACTCATGCCTATAATTAGCTATGTTGTTTATTTATCAATTCAAATTAACAGAAATGAAACACATATCATATCTATCTTGAATATTGTTGCCAACATGACTGGATTTTAATCTATTGATAATACAGCATGGATCATAATCTTTAATGTTTTGGCATTTTCAATTTTATTTGGCATATCCTACATCAATTATGCATTAGCCATCCTACAATTTATAGTCCTTTTTTTGCATATTTAGACTTTAGATGACTTTGAAATTACAGAATTAAGTCAAGCATTTAAAATTGTTGCAGCTGATATTGCTATACTTGGTGTATTATTAGCAACAATTAATTAAAAAAATCAACAAAAAGTTGAAGATGAAACACAACCAAAAGAAAAACAAGAATGATCAATTAATTAATATTTATATGTATTATAATATTATTGTTTATACATTAATATATATTATTATTTCTTATTTTAATCTTATTATACATTTATTTTCATAAAAGCATGTAATTATGAATGATAAGGATTTAATAATTTAATTGTATATATTAATCATTTATAAATAAATCCTTTAATATTCTTATTGATATAAAATGAATATCTCAATCTTACTTATCTTAATGATTATCTTCTTTTATTTATTATTAAGTATTTTATTTTTGTTCAGTATCTAAATTTTGTGTTACAACAATCTCTTTTTCAGGAGTAGGTAACCATCTAGGTAGTTCTACACTTTTATTAGTTTTAAGATGATAAATATGTTCATCTTCTTCTTTAATCATGTGATTGAATTCATCATGAGGTAAATTTTTAGCTTTTTCTAATTTTGATGTCAATTTCTTCTAAACTTCTTGTGATCTCAATAATTTTTACATCATATATGATTCTTCCATTTCCATTTTTTCCTAATAAGCTCTATTTTATTCACATACTCTTTTATTTTCCAATTTAGCTCTAAAGCTTAATTTGATAAGAATTACTTTTCATTTTCCTTATGAATATGAGATAATTTTTCATTCCAATAAATTGATATATTAGTTTTTGACTTTGACAAATTTTCCTAAATTTGTTCTCTTTTCTCTCTGTTCTTTGTAATAAAGTCTTACTTTAATTTATTAATGATTTCAGAATTTTTTAAAGATATTTCTCTAGATTAGATGATATTTTGTAAGTGTACTTAATTCTTTTATATTCTTCTAATTTTATTTATTCCATTGCTTTTTTAATCATAGCTAATTATTCTTCTTATTATTTTTTATAGCAATAATTAAATTTCTATTTATCTTTCAATAATTCTTCATCATTCTTTTAACTTAGTTTTTTCTAATGATTTTTAATTTAATAATATTAGTTACTTATTCAATTTATTAATGATGATTCTTTTTTAATTCAATCATAGATTTAGTTTTCTTTTTAGTTTCATCAATTTTCTTAGATAACTGTGCATCACCTCTCTTTAATAATTTAAGTCTATTTTTCATCAATAAGATATCTTTCTCAGTTTCTTAACGTAATTTACGAGTATGCCATACAGTTTCTTCATTTTCTCTTTAGAATGATAGACGAGAAGTCTTCATTTTTTTATTTATTTAATGAAATCAGATTTTATTTGTCATCGAAAACATTTATTTAAAGATTCTATATATCATATAGAAATCCAAAATGATTAGTTACTTTTACTTAATGTATATAGATAAATTTTATCATTCAGAAAGAAGGATTTGCAAAATATACAATAAATTTAAATTGGTCTGTAGAAATTAGTTGGAATACTTTGAATTCTGATCCTTCATTTGGATTTATGTTCAATTCAAAAATTAAATGGTTTCATGCTAAGCCTAAAACAATAGAAATGTTAAGAAATGCTATTAAAAAACACATAACTTCAACAGATTTTCAAATATTTTATAATATAGGATCACATATATCTAAAGGTCAAAATAGTTATTGCTATGAATTCATATAAAATAATGATGATAAGTTGAATTATGTTGTAAAACTTATAAAAAGAGAATAAATAGGAGACTTGAACTAATTATACAATGAACTAAATATACTTAAAATATTGAATCATCCAGGACTTCCAAAATTTATCGAGTTCTTTAAAACAAATAATACTTATTATATTGTAATGGAAAGGATAGAGGGATAAAAACTGAGTAGATTGAATTCAACAACAAAATAATAATTAAGTTTAATTTAAATATAGTAAATTATAATTGAGTGCTTAAAGATTTTATAATACTTAGCACAAATATAAGTTATTCATAGAGATATTTAACCAGATAATATTATATATGATTAAAAGCTCTAAAATGCATCAGTTAAATTGATTGATTTTGCTAAAGCTACTATTATAGGAACTGATCAAAAAATATTAGGTACTCCAGGATTCATAGCACCTGAAATTTTAAAGGAAAATAAATGCTCTACTGATTCAGACATGTTCTCTTTGGGTTGTGTATTTTATAAATTGTATACTAATTAATTAATTAATTAATTTTAGATTAGTCAAATAAGATTTATTTTAAGGAGTCAATAGAGAAGAAATTATGAAAGAAAACCAAAAATGTTTATTTAATCTTAAAAATCTTCAATTAATTCGAATTCCATAAAGTGCTTAACATTTGTTATCTTAAATGTTATCATTAGATCCTAAATAAAGAATTAAACCAAATGAAGCTATAAATCATCATTTCTTTAAAGAATCTATCGATATTAGTTCCTCTCCTAAGTTTAGTACCAGAAATTTATCATTATCTAAATCTATAAGAAATTTGGAAGCAATTTTGACAAGTCCAACATAAAATTAATAGAATTTATTGGATTAATAGATCCTAATTGATTACTTTTAGAATGAATTACCACCTATCAACTAAGTTCCAGTGATGAAATAAGTTAAAGGAGGATACCGTTTTACAAATTCAACTGACACCAATACTTAAAAGAAACTAAAGACTGAAAATAAATTGAATTGATATCATTCTCATAAAATTGATAAATTTTTTGAAATTAAATCTTAAAATATCTAATAATTCTACTAACTGTTTTTTAAAATCAGTATTTAGAGTTTATTTTATAAATATATATATTAAAAAATTTAAATTACAAAAAGCTAATTTACAATTTTGATTGTTTTAATATTAATATAATTATATTTGATGTGTCATGCAATAAATTAAAAAAACCATTATATTTCTAATTCTTAAATCCCATCTTAACATGGCAAAACAAGTTCAGATTCTAAGAATTATTATGAATTTATTATCTCTATTCTCATTAAAATAAATAATTTTTACTTAGAATTTTACAAGGCTATTAAATAAAAAAATAAATATGATAATTTGTTATACTTTATAATACACATTTTAATATATAATTGAAGCTTTAAAAAAAAGAGTTAAATTATGTGAAAGAAAAGATCGAAAGGAAAAACAACAAAAATGAAATATAAATAAAATTATAAAGTAGAAAAGTAATTTTAGATATAAAGAACAAATAAATTAATAAACTATTAACAATCTATTTTTATTTATTTCTTTATTCTTCAAAATAAATTTAATGAGATTTTATAAGTTAATTGTCTTTGTTTCTATGAATGTTATAAAATCTATACCGACTAAAATTTTTTCAATTGTTTTATGAAAGTGTTGCTAATATCTCAATAGAAATGTATTAAATTTTTATTATTATATAAACTCTATTTCTATTTTTACAAAATGATCATTTTTTCAATATTAGAAAATGAGATAAAAATTCTAATATATTAAATAATATTATATTATAAAGCTCATTAATAAACATTTAATATCAGACAGAGTCTTATAATAAATATAGTAAAATTAATTTCTATTAAATAATTAAGAAATATATAAATTTAATGCAATATGTGAATGGAACTAAAGAGTTTTAAAAAAAATCCTCAATGCAAGCCTCAGATTTTATTAACCAAGAATAACTGAATTAACAAACTACTGATAAGACATAAGGGTTTAATATTTATAATTCAAATATAATAATCAATCAAAATGATAATTTTAAAGGATAAAAACATTTCAGTACTAATATGAATTTTGTTAATTCTTCAAATCTTTAATTTTAAGGAAAAGCAATGACTAACACTAATTAATTCAAAATTATGCAATTCTCAAATTAAATTGAATAATTAAATAAAGAAAAAGAAAAAGAAAAAGAATGTCAAATTAAAGATCTAATGAAAATTTCATAAAAGGCAGTTTAAAGAAGGAAGGAAAGAATTTTTGAGAAATACATGTAGCCTAATTAAAATATAATTGAAGACTAATAATCATGATTATATATAAATATTTATTTGGATATATTATTTTTATTTAATCAAGAACAATTATTATTAAGTTAGAGATGATGAATTACAAAAAATTCCCAATATTTTTTTGAAAAGAATATCAATAAAATTATAATGAAACCTTTTTTATAATAGAATACTTATTAAGGATTTGAATTGAAAATTAGAAACATATTCTCAACTAGAGATAAAATTTTAAACTAATTTAATAAGTTTGAATGAAATTCAGAAAAATATCTAATCATAAATGATTAATTTATTTTATAATCTTATAAAAATGTTACCAACTTTGCTTAATCTCTATTTAATCTAAATTTAAGTACTTAAATAATCTAGTTTGATAAATGAAAATAAAATGTCATAATCAATTCTTATTCATTCTTTTTATTTAAAATTTTAGAATATCAATATTAGATTAGATAAGATAATCATCTAATTAATAATATAAGAATTATTCAATTATCTTGTGCTTATTTTTGTTGCATAATAATTTAATAAATTTGATCTGCATCAATGGCTGAATATATTGGATTATCTTGACTATCTTCATAATCATCTTCATCTTCTTTGTCAAAGAATTTAGTATAACACCCAGGGAATACTTCTTTATCAATTTTAATTTTTCCTCTAACAGTTTTAATTTTATCATCTTTATCTTATTTCATAAGTTCATTTTTCTTTTTTTCTATTAATTTCATTTATTTCTTTGCTAATTAAGCTGTTTTTTTTTAAACAGGTTTACTTTTTTCAGATTTCTATTTATCTGTATTATTCATAACATCCATTACATCAACTAATAAATCTGTTTTTAAAGTTGCTTTTTAAATTTTAGCTTCATTATACCAATCATAAAATGTTTGATTTTAATCAGTATTACAAACACAATAAATTGGACTCTATTTAATTTCTTCCATATCTGCTTTTGTAAAATTAGTTCCACCAGTTACTTTATTAATCTCTTATTCAGTTCTTAATACATCTTCATCTTCAGTATTTTCTGGACTTGAACTTAATAAAAGTGCTTCATCCCATCTTTTAACTTTAGTTGGTTTTTTATATTTTATTTTTTTTCTTTCATCCATTTTAATAAAATCTGGAGTTTCATCAGATGGTTTTAATTCATTACAAGCTATCAATACAATTAAATCAATAATAAATATGTTTTAAAGAACTCTAGCAAACTTTTCTGGTGTAATCATCTTTTTTAATTCTTCTGTTATTACTTTATAATCTTCTTTATGATTATCTACAACATAAGTCAATAATTTAATAAGCATTTAACAACTTTATATTATTTCTCTTGCAGATTAATCTTTAACACTAGAAGGTTCTCTTGCATTAATTTCCAAAATTCTTTTTTTTGTAGTATCTCTCATATTTTCAATCTTAGGTTGATTATAAGCAACCATTTTACCCATCATTCTATTTAAATCAACTAATTTAAATTAAAAATGTGCATAGAATTTCTAACTCAAAAAACATTTATCTCTAATTTAACCTATTGCTTCATATTCAGCCTTTACTGCATCCCAATGACATTTATATTTTACACAAATATGCCAATGTGTAACTGTTTCTTCTGCTGAAAATATTTGTCTATTAATTTTTGGATCTATTGCTCTCCATCTAGCTTATACCATAGGTTTATGGGGTATAGAAAGACCATAAATTGTTTTCATTTATCTAGTAATTTCAGCCCATTTGGCTTCTCCAAGTGTACCAACTAATTCAGTCAATACTTCATCAAACTAATGTTAATATTTATCTATACCCTTGGTGTATATATTGGATTATGTTTAGGCATATAATAAAAATANTAATAATATAAGAATTATTCAATTATCTTGTGCTTATTTTTGTTGCATAATAATTTAATAAATTTGATCTGCATCAATGGCTGAATATATTGGATTATCTTGACTATCTTCATAATCATCTTCATCTTCTTTGTCAAAGAATTTAGTATAACACCCAGGGAATACTTCTTTATCAATTTTAATTTTTCCTCTAACAGTTTTAATTTTATCATCTTTATCTTATTTCATAAGTTCATTTTTCTTTTTTTCTATTAATTTCATTTATTTCTTTGCTAATTAAGCTGTTTTTTTTTAAACAGGTTTACTTTTTTCAGATTTCTATTTATCTGTATTATTCATAACATCCATTACATCAACTAATAAATCTGTTTTTAAAGTTGCTTTTTAAATTTTAGCTTCATTATACCAATCATAAAATGTTTGATTTTAATCAGTATTACAAACACAATAAATTGGACTCTATTTAATTTCTTCCATATCTGCTTTTGTAAAATTAGTTCCACCAGTTACTTTATTAATCTCTTATTCAGTTCTTAATACATCTTCATCTTCAGTATTTTCTGGACTTGAACTTAATAAAAGTGCTTCATCCCATCTTTTAACTTTAGTTGGTTTTTTATATTTTATTTTTTTTCTTTCATCCATTTTAATAAAATCTGGAGTTTCATCAGATGGTTTTAATTCATTACAAGCTATCAATACAATTAAATCAATAATAAATATGTTTTAAAGAACTCTAGCAAACTTTTCTGGTGTAATCATCTTTTTTAATTCTTCTGTTATTACTTTATAATCTTCTTTATGATTATCTACAACATAAGTCAATAATTTAATAAGCATTTAACAACTTTATATTATTTCTCTTGCAGATTAATCTTTAACACTAGAAGGTTCTCTTGCATTAATTTCCAAAATTCTTTTTTTTGTAGTATCTCTCATATTTTCAATCTTAGGTTGATTATAAGCAACCATTTTACCCATCATTCTATTTAAATCAACTAATTTAAATTAAAAATGTGCATAGAATTTCTAACTCAAAAAACATTTATCTCTAATTTAACCTATTGCTTCATATTCAGCCTTTACTGCATCCCAATGACATTTATATTTTACACAAATATGCCAATGTGTAACTGTTTCTTCTGCTGAAAATATTTGTCTATTAATTTTTGGATCTATTGCTCTCCATCTAGCTTATACCATAGGTTTATGGGGTATAGAAAGACCATAAATTGTTTTCATTTATCTAGTAATTTCAGCCCATTTGGCTTCTCCAAGTGTACCAACTAATTCAGTCAATACTTCATCAAACTAATGTTAATATTTATCTATACCCTTGGTGTATATATTGGATTATGTTTAGGCATATAATAAAAATAATTTTATTATACTAAACTGGCCTTCAATTATGATTCCCAATTATCCCAAAATAATCCAATGATTATATAAAATGCCTTATAATATTTTTCTTTTATTTTAATATAAATATAAAATTTATATTAATCATTTCTTTCCAAAAGAAGTTTAATTAGCCATTTCCAATACTTATTACTTAAAAATATGGATAACCTCATCAATTATAGCATTCTCCTCTAAAAATATAATCTCATTTAATTACCATTTCTTCTATTCAACTCAGTCTCATATAAGTCTCTCAACTCTTACAAAGATGCTGTGGCTGCATTAATAGCATTTTGAGAATCTTTTAATACACTATTGGCTTTGGCTTAAACAGCAAGAGCTGCTTGCTCTTACTATACAATTATTTTATATCTTTCATACCACAACCAATTTATCTTATAATTAAGTCTTTCTCTAGATTTCATCATTAAGATGAGCCACTTCAGATTCTGTATCTGCTAACCAATCGGCTAATTGATAATAAGCAGCAATCTCATTGGCCTCCAAATTAGCTAATGATCCTTTTAATTAATCTTCAAGATCTGAGAGAGCATTATAAACCAATTGACCAATATTATGTCCTGGTTATCTGTCTGATAATGATCCTTCATCTTGACCAAGAGCATGCAATTCTGCATTTCCTGATGCCTATTCTGCTGCTAATTATGCAAATTTAGTCATTGCATCTTAATTAAACAATTGACTGTATTATTTCAATTTTTCTGATACATTTTATACATTAACTTCAACTAATGAAGATGGTTGACCTGTTAAATATCCACTTAAATCATTCTTTAATATTCTAATAACTCCTAATGCATCATTATGTTATTTAATAGCTCTCACAAACAAACCATTTGAAAAACATCTCAACTCTTATAATTCAACAGATCTTCTATCAATATCAGCTAATCTTTATGTAGCCCAAGCTATATAATCTGTTGCTTCCTATACATTCATATTACTCTAAAAGTTACTCTGTATTCAATTCCTATTTATTCTCTTCTAGCCTTTGCACTAGCCCATGCCTTTTAATTCAATTCATTCACTTTTGATAAAGCAGCTATTCTAGCCTATCCAATTTCCTCATCTGAAATGTTCTTCTCATCTGCCAATCCTTAAGCTTCAATATTGCTTGTCTTCAAATCATTCAATAAATCATAAACAGCCTATACTGCATCATTTGATTCAGATCCTGTCTTTTATGTATTATTGTAATAATTTATACTTATAAAAGCAATGAGAAATCTATTTCAAATCCTCTGATGCTAATTAGACATATCAGTGATANCTGGCCTTCAATTATGATTCCCAATTATCCCAAAATAATCCAATGATTATATAAAATGCCTTATAATATTTTTCTTTTATTTTAATATAAATATAAAATTTATATTAATCATTTCTTTCCAAAAGAAGTTTAATTAGCCATTTCCAATACTTATTACTTAAAAATATGGATAACCTCATCAATTATAGCATTCTCCTCTAAAAATATAATCTCATTTAATTACCATTTCTTCTATTCAACTCAGTCTCATATAAGTCTCTCAACTCTTACAAAGATGCTGTGGCTGCATTAATAGCATTTTGAGAATCTTTTAATACACTATTGGCTTTGGCTTAAACAGCAAGAGCTGCTTGCTCTTACTATACAATTATTTTATATCTTTCATACCACAACCAATTTATCTTATAATTAAGTCTTTCTCTAGATTTCATCATTAAGATGAGCCACTTCAGATTCTGTATCTGCTAACCAATCGGCTAATTGATAATAAGCAGCAATCTCATTGGCCTCCAAATTAGCTAATGATCCTTTTAATTAATCTTCAAGATCTGAGAGAGCATTATAAACCAATTGACCAATATTATGTCCTGGTTATCTGTCTGATAATGATCCTTCATCTTGACCAAGAGCATGCAATTCTGCATTTCCTGATGCCTATTCTGCTGCTAATTATGCAAATTTAGTCATTGCATCTTAATTAAACAATTGACTGTATTATTTCAATTTTTCTGATACATTTTATACATTAACTTCAACTAATGAAGATGGTTGACCTGTTAAATATCCACTTAAATCATTCTTTAATATTCTAATAACTCCTAATGCATCATTATGTTATTTAATAGCTCTCACAAACAAACCATTTGAAAAACATCTCAACTCTTATAATTCAACAGATCTTCTATCAATATCAGCTAATCTTTATGTAGCCCAAGCTATATAATCTGTTGCTTCCTATACATTCATATTACTCTAAAAGTTACTCTGTATTCAATTCCTATTTATTCTCTTCTAGCCTTTGCACTAGCCCATGCCTTTTAATTCAATTCATTCACTTTTGATAAAGCAGCTATTCTAGCCTATCCAATTTCCTCATCTGAAATGTTCTTCTCATCTGCCAATCCTTAAGCTTCAATATTGCTTGTCTTCAAATCATTCAATAAATCATAAACAGCCTATACTGCATCATTTGATTCAGATCCTGTCTTTTATGTATTATTGTAATAATTTATACTTATAAAAGCAATGAGAAATCTATTTCAAATCCTCTGATGCTAATTAGACATATCAGTGATAACACTAACACCTTATTCATTTTGTAATTAATATAATTATTATATAAAAACGGTAAAATGCATTCCATTTTCCTTTGATATCAAAATCATTAAAGAATAGAATATGAAATATAAAAAATACTTTCTAAAAGAGTCCATCTTTTACTATAATCATTTCCTAAATACCTTATCAATTCTAATTTAATTTTGTAATAATTTTGGACCCTTAATATATCAAAAATATTAATGAAAACAATTTAGAATATTTTTTTTAATTGATATTCTTTTTTAATATGATTTTCTGTATTATAAATTAAGCATTAAAATTTGCCTTAATGAAGTTATGATACTGAATTAATATCTATAATAAAAATTACTTAATTATTCTAAAAATTATTGATTAATACAAATGCCTAATTAATAATAATATAAATCTAATCAATTTAAAGAACAAAAAATAAATTTATTAAATTATTGTAATAATTTAAAGCTACTAGTAAATTAAAAAATAGAAATATCAAGTAAAATATTTTATTGCTTGCAAAAATTCAATAGATTATAATGATGAGATATTGAATAAGTAGATGTGCAAATTAATCCTTTGTTTTCGACAATTTAAAGACAAAGGTGCTTCAATCATGTTAATATTAAAATTATGAGTTTTTGCTACTTAGTTAGATGATTCCAAAATTAATAATATTATGATTTAATTAAAATTTTGTCATTTTAAAGGTTTAAAACAGAAGAATTAATTAAATAATTCTTTAATAGATAGAAGTTGGTAATGATAATTTAAAGATAGTAGTAAAAATTACTATAAATTAATTGGCTGACAAATGAAATTTATATGGATTTTGAAATAAATTAAAATTAAAAAGAGAAAATTAGAAAAAGTGATATATGGGTGCATAGTTAAAGTAAAGCGGAAGGGAGATTAAATTGCTGAAATTAAGAAATTCACTTAAATTGCATTAGTAATTTGATATTCAAAAGCTTCAGAATTAAGATTAGAAATAAAACTAATATATTATAAGGTTTATTAAAATATTTTGGAATCTAATAAGCAAAAGGAAGTGTTTATAAAAGAGGATCAAGTGATAGAAAATGAATTTTCAAAGAACTATACACATTAATTGAATTAAAAAAAAAAATGGAAATATTTCTTAAAATAACTAATAGAGTTATTAAGAGGGACAAATATAGAATTACACTTTATAATAAAATCGAAATAATTTTCTTCTTTTTTGTTTTGTTTTGATGTGTTATAGTATTATAAAATTGTGAATATTTTATTCTTAATTTTAATATGTATAAATTAAATATGTTCTATTTGAACAAGATACTTTTCAATAAATAAATATAATTATGCCAAAATTTAAATAATCATGTTGCTCATTAAGTTTAATACAATCTTCTTGAAGATGAAAGAAATTATAATATATCTAAAATATCAGACGAGTATCGTTGTAAGAGATAGCAACTATTTCTTTATGAATAATAATTAAATTTTCATCAAATATATTATAATTAATGTAAATGAGCACAAATAGGACAGAGAATGGTCTCTTATAAGATTGTTTTATAGGACCATGTATAGAGTAATCAGAAGTAAATATATATAAAAAAAATTCACCTTCAAAAAATTCAATCTCTTCAGAATCAAGTTAAAAGAATAATGAAGTTCAAAAATAAGTTGGAATAGCATCTATAAACTATTAAATTTAGAAATTAAAGAAATAATTGTCCAACAAAAATTAAAACAATTAGCAAACTTTAAATAATTTTTTTAAGGGAAGTAGAAGGAATTTAATCGAAGGAAAAATTTAATAAATTGATAAATTAGAAAAGACTGGTAAGCAAGAAACATTTAATTTTATGAAAACAATAATAAAATCAAGCTTGATTAATAAATTTAGGCATAATCTACTTTCTTCGTCTTATGTGATACCTTAAGACATGAGATAAAAATTAGAAAAAGAAGGCTATTTATAAGAGTAAAAAGATAAAGCAAAATTGACAAATTAAGTTATTGAATTGTAATAATTTATTTTATTAGATAAGACAATAAATACATAATTTGCATTAAAAAAAGTTAATTAACCTATTAATGCCTGATCGAAATTTTACTCTGGTCTGGGATTTGATTTCATTACTTCTTTTATTTCTGAGCCTATTCTTATCCTCACTAATAGCTTCTTTTGGTTAACATTTTAATATTTGTAAATCTCTAGAAATTATGATAAATTTTTATATTATTTTGGAATTCTTATTTACAATATATAGACCCATTATAATAAATGGTGAAGTTGTTATTGAAATTTCATAAATATGGAAAAATTATTTAAAAACTTAACTATTAGAAGATGTAGTCAGTTTTACTATATGGCATTTAATTTATTTTGATTTCGATCAAAAACTTATTCTGAATGAAAGTATGGCAATTATATAATTTATAATTACAATCAGGAAGATAAATAGGAAATATAACATTTTAATAGAACAACTATATTTAAAAGGATTTAATAGTAATATACTTAATATTGGAACTTTAATAATTATTATTTATTTTTTTGCTCATTCAATGGCATGTTTATGGCATCATATAGGAGAAGTCACTTAATAGCATGGATCTTGGTTGAGCTATTAGAATATTGTTGATGAAAATATATGGATTAGATATAATTATTCATTTTATTGGGCCACAATGACTATGGTAACTGTAGGATATGGTGATATTACACCTAAGAATTAATTTGAAGTAGCATTTGCAACTATTATCATGTTATCTTCTAGTTGCATGTTCGCTTATACTATGAATTCTATTGGAGTAATTGTTAAAACTATTTATGATTAATAAACAAAGTTTAAGTAAATCATATATCTATAATTTTAGACGAACTTTAATTTTAATAAATCAATTCATGTCCAAAAATGAAATTGATTAATAAATACAAAGAAGAGTTAAGAATTATATCAAGTATAATATTGAAAATAATGTTCTTGAAAATTAGGAGGAGACTACTAAAATAATAAATGAATTACCATTAAATTTAAAAAAATAAATAGAATAAGAAATTCAATATAGAGTAATCTAAAAAATCAAAACAATAACTGAGAATTTTTAAATTTAGACATAAAATAAATTAAAAAGTATCTTAATTGAAATGAAATTTACTCCTAATGATTATATTTATCATAGGAATGATTTTAAGGATAATTTTTTGTAAAATTTATTATTTATGTATTTAGATATTTTATTAAAGAAGGTGAAGTATAAGTAATTGAAGAATAGAGTTAGAAAATAATTAAGATTTTGAAGGCAGGAGAAACGTTTGGGGAATTTTAATTTTTTACAGGCCAAAATACTAGAGAATCTATAAAAAGTGTAGGATTCACTCATTTATACAAAATAGATAGAGAACAATTTATAAATATAATAAAAAATAACTAAAAGGATTTTGAAAGATTTCATAAGATTAAAGATAGCATACTTTATTCAAAATCATTTTCAGCTATATAAATAAAATGTCAAATTTGTGGCTAATTTAATCATATTTAAATTGAATGTCCTTATATGACCTATTAACCAAATTTATATATTAAAATTTTGAAGTTGAATCAATCATCAATAAATAATAGGTTTTTCTAAGTAAGATCTCATAAAAAACTAAAATCATTAATGATTTTATAATAAAATTATTAAGCTACAAAATAGATTTAAGAAGACTATGTAGATTCCTTCAATACAGAACATATGGTGACATATTAAGTCTCAAATTCATTGAGTTATATACAAGAGTCTGAATTAATATCCGATAATAAATTAATATCAAACAGATCGTTTCCTAAACAAGATAATATTAAAAATACAAATGGAGATATTAAATAATGTGATTAACTTTATCCAAAAAAAATTGAAAGTGAAAAAAAAAACTAATCATAAGTATTTTAAAATAATAAACCATCATTAATAGATAATGAAAGAAAAAAAATGTTGTTAAAAGAAACATTGATTTTTTAATAATTAGATTAATTTTAAAGATTATCTCATTCGTATGATTTAGTAGGATTTGATAAAATTCATAATTTCACAGTATATCTTCCTCATAATAATTTCAATTATATTATAAAATAATACTACAAAGAAAAATACAAATTAAAAAATTCAAAATAGCTTAGAAGTTAATTTAGTAAAAGAGATTAATGAATGTCTTAATATATGTAATAATTTATTTTATTAAATTAAATTCTATGATAATAAATTACAATAAAAAATTAAAAAAACCTCATTTTTATTATTATTATTATTATTATTATTATTATTATTATTATTATTATTATTATTATTATTCTAATACTGCTTTTGCTGCTGCTTAAACATATATTTTATCAAATGCTAGTACATTTCCTGCTGCTTAAAATCCTTCTTTGCTTAATTCACTAGCTTAATCTCCATATTTATTTTTAATAATCTAAAATGATTAATATTATAATTACTTCAGTAGTTGCTTAACCAGTACAATCCAATAATACACTTAATGCTTCTGTTAAACCATCATAGATACTTACTACAGCAACAACAGCAGCTCCTCCAACATTTTTAGCATCATCATAATATTTATGTTCTTACATTTTCTTACCAGTTTCACTATTCTCAAATTGTTTCTCTGCTTCATCAGCAATCATCTTTCCCAAATTGATCAAAGCATCAACTTAAGCTTTTGTAAATTGAAGTATAGCTTTAGATCCTTTATTAACTAATTTAACTTTATTTAATGTATCTTCAGAAACTTCTTTTTATTCTTTATCTGTGATCTTCTCAGAAATTAATTCCCCTCCTTTCTTAATTCCTTCTCCAATAAATCCAGCTACAGAAATTAAACCTTATCTAATAGCAATACCTCCTTATTTAATATAATCACTAACTCCAGGAGGTTTTTAACCTTATCCAACATGATCCCATAAATTGACTTACATTATTCCAGTTCTAACCATTAAATCCTGTTGAGATAATTTTTATTATTCATTTAATTATTTCATGTCACTTCTACCTTAATATATAGACTTGGACATAACATTTTAGTGTTATTTTTGAGAAGAAATCACAAGTCTTACATTAATTGACAGAATATGTTCAAAAGTATCAGATACCTAATCTTATTTTTCTACAATGATTCCATAAAAGATGTCATTAAGACCAGGGAAAATGTACATCTTACTACCATTAACTAATTATGCCACCATCACAGGGATATTTTTTTGTAATGTGTATTAGAATTGACTAAATTTTAAGAAAGATAATTTAAGTTGTTCTGATTAATAGATCTAATAATAATTATATTTAGTAATACCTAAAGAATTCCAGCATCTACTTATTTTGGTTATTGATTTTTAATTTCAAATAATTTACACTAAGGAACTTCTAATTATAATTATAATTGATAATCCATTATTCTTTCTTTAATTAAAATAATTAATTAAGAATGAAAAATATATTCATTTCAGGTGGATGTAATTCAGTCTATAATGGTCTTGATGTTTGTTAATTTGAAGAAAACTAACATTTAATAGCATTTCCTTGTAGTAATTAAGTAAATTTATGAATATCTTAGATATTAGTGTATGACATTAAAAAATTAAAAATTATATATTCTTATTCAACCTTTAATAAGAGAGTCAATTTTGTAAGATTTTTAAATTCAACTACTTTGGTAGCAGCAGATGGAGAAGGTAGAATAGCAATATTTAATGATTCATAAGTTTTACATGAAACAAAATTAAATGAATCAATATAATTGTTCAAAATCATAGATAAACATATAATAACCTTATCAATTGATGGTCTTGTTACAGTACTAGATTTAGAATTAAAAGAACTATCAAAACTTGAATTTGGTAATAATGTGATGGAGAATATTGATGCAATATAATTTGATAATCACATTTTTGTTGCTCTTAGTGGTGTAGATACTCAAATTCATTTATACATTTTAGAAAATAATTAATTATAATATAAAGCATCTGTGAAAGGTCATTAGAGAAGTTTAAATCATTTATAATTTCATTTAAAAAATAAAGAATATTTACAATTAGCAAGTGCATCAAAAGACACATACACTAGAATTTGGAGCATTTATAAAATTAATGAAGTAGAAGCCAAAACTAAATCTTTTAGAATCGATTAATAATTGTATAGTTTCAAATTGGAGACTATTCTTTAAGGACATATTGAGGAGGTTTCAACAGTGAATTGGTTTAATGAGAACACTATTTTGACTGGTTCATTTGATTATAATGTAATTATTTGGAAACAAGATAAAGATACAGGTTTATGGTTGAGTGTTTCAAGATTAGGATAGACTAGTGGAAATAAGAATTAGATATTTGGATTATAAACATCATTTGATAAACAATATATTATATGTTATACTTTAACTGGTGGAATTTATATTTGGAAATAAGAATAAGATAATTGGGTAGAATAACCTGTAATAACTGGTCATTATGCAGAAGTAACAGATTTGGATTTTAAGGATTATTTATTAACTTGTAGTATAGATTAAACAAGTAGAATATTTGCTAAATGGATTCAAAATGATACATATCATGAAATATCTAGACCATAAATTCATGGTTATGATTTAAATGCTATTAAATAAATTGGAAATCAAATTATAAGTGGAGGAGATGAAAAAATATTAAGAATGTTTAATCCTTCTCCTTTTACTATTAATTAACTTAATTATTTAAATGAATAGAATATTGACTCATCTGTTTTTTTGAATTAAAATATACCTTCATAAATTGTTAATTATAATAATAGACAATTTAATGAATTTAAATTAGCAACTGAAGGAATTCAATAGGCACTTGGATTAATGAATGTATAAATGTAATTTGAAGATGAAGAAGATGAAAAGTAATGTATATTTTATATTTAATAGTGTCAAAAATAATGAAGAAGAAATAAATCTTGAAGTAAAATATGGATAACCTCCAAATGATGCCCTATTGGCTAAGAAATCATTATGGTCTGAAACTAATAAATTATATGGACATGGATATGCAATTTCAGCTATTGCTATTCATTAAAATATAGCTGCTTCATCTTCTGTTGCCATTACATCTAAAGCAGCAGAAATTATTATTTGGGATACAAATACATTCAAAATTAAATAATTATTACCTTGTCATAGTTACACTATTGTTTAACTAAACTTTTCTAATAGTGGAAAATATTTGATTAGTGTTAGTAAAGACAGATGTTTAGGTGTATTTGTTAAATAAGATGATAATAACTATTAATTACTATCTAAGTCATAACCTTGTTCAAGAATTATATATACTTGTTCATTCAATAATGATGAATCTCTAATATTTACTGGAAGTAGAGATAAAAAATTTAGAATTTATAAAACTACAGATGCTTTATTGCCAATTAAAGAAATAGAATTTCCAGATGAAATAACTGCTATAGATTCTGTTTATCTTGATAACAAATAAATAGTAGCTGTAGCATATGGTTAAGGATAACTTGAAATATTTGAGTTTACATAAACTCTAGAGTTGAATTTACTATCTAGTGTAGATAAATATCATTAACATTCAAAAACAATTAATAGAATTAAATTTAATAATAATTTGCTTGCTTCATGTAGTGATGATCACACAGTCAGAATATATTAAATATGAAAATATAATATTAATATTATTTTGAAAAATTGATTTAAATCTAAAAAATTAGTCTCTTAAATAAAGTATTTTTTTCTAACATAAAAAAATATTTATATTTAATAATTAAAAATATATATTATTATTCAACTTTTTAAATAAAGTATTATGTATATACATAATGAATCATAAATTTATTAATACAATTTTATCATTATATCGTATACTAATTATTTAAAAGCAATCCAGTTATAATATATGTGAAAGAATTTAAATTCTATATAATTACAATATTTTTATGACTTTATTAACTCCATCAAACTTATTTAACAATGATGGATTTATTATATATTAAATAAAATTAATCTATATAGTATTACATATATTAATGAAATTTGGAAGTGTATTTAATCCGAGAGGTGTTCTGGAGATAAACTACAAAATATCATCCATAGATGCTTATTAAAATGTCTTATATACTGGAGATGAGAAAGGCACATTAAATAGGTAAATTATTAAATTGAATTAGATATCAATTGTAGCCTGATTAAGCCATGATTATTTAAGCTAATTAAGCATAATCAAAATCTTTAACTAAATCGAGGATTGATTAAATAAAAGTTTTTCCTTAAGCAAATGCTAATCTTTTAGTTTTATCAGATTAGACTTTATATTTTGTTGAAGAGAAAACTTTAAAAGGAGAATAAATATCAAAAGAAAAGGTATCATTATTTGCCTTAAATGAATTTTCTAAAATAAATTAATTTGAGATTGTAATAGTAACAAAGAAGAAAGAAGGCTTCATTTTATAATATAATTAGAAAGCAGGAAAATTTGAATGTATGAGAGAGAGATTCTTATTGCCTGACATCCCTGTAACAATATCATTTATAGGAAACTTATTTTATTTTGGAATATCAAAGAAAAATTATTCTGTGATAAATCTTGATGATAAATAACTATAAGTAGCAAATTTAATAATGGATATTGGTAATAATCCATATATCAAGGCTACTGATAATGATGAAATATTAATAATAACAACAAATAATATAGGTATTTTTATTGGTAAAGATGGTTAAATGAAATAGAAAAGTACTATTTAATTACAAAATAAATCAATATAAATAATAACTATATTTAAGTAATATTTAATAGTACTCTTTGATAATTTAATTCAAGTATTCAATTTATTAGATTCTAAACCAATGAGTGATATATAATTACCATCATCAGCAAAATGTATTACTTAAACATCAAATCATTTATTTTATGGAAGTTCTTCTGAAGTAAGAGTATCAATATTATTAGATTATATACTTATATTAAACACCTCCTGAATAATAGATTTAGGATTTACTTAAGTAAGGTAAAGTGGAAGATGCACTTCAAGTATTTTAATAATACAATTAAAATTCAGATGCATCAAAAAATTAATAATTAGAATAATTAAAATTGGATTGTGGTTGGGCTTTGATAAGATAAATGTAGTTTTAGAATTCATTAAATTATATATTATAGACAAATTTTGAACCAAGAGATTTTATTTGTTTATTTCCAGATTATTATTATGCTGTAGAGAAATTAGAATCAGTTAATTAGAATCCATCTTAGAATACTATATCATTAATTATTAATAAATATGTAGCAGAATACAATAAAGGTGATCCAAAGAAGAGTTAAGAATTGAAATTATAAGCAAGAGATTTCTTGATTGAAATTTTAGAGAAAAAAAGATCAATTTTAACTTCAACTTAATATGCATATTCTATGAAAGATAAATTAACTTTATTAACTAGTACATAAATATATAATTAAAATTAATGGCATGCTATACCATGTGAATAACTTTTAGAACTTATAGATTTTGCATTAATAAAGGCATATTTAGAAGCTTAATAATTATCAAAATTAAAAAGTTTTTTATCTTGTAATCAAATATATTGTTTATCTATGTATGCTGAATTATAAGCTATATTTTAAAATAATAAAGCTATTGAATAATAATAAGGTATTTTAGCTAGATTTTATGAATCATTTAATAAAATTGATTTGTCATTAGAAGTTTGGAGAACAATTGGTGGTGATTCATTAAATTAATAAGTTTAATAAGAAGCTTGTGAAGAAACAACAAGAATTCTTAAGTAGAATCCAGATAAAAATAGAATATTTAAATTTATTTTGTGGGTTTTTAAGAAATAAATCAAAACTGGAATATAAATATTCTATGTTAGTGAAAGTATAATATCACCAGATTAAATGTTAAAATTCTTGGATGAATAAGAAATGGAATAAGATTTAAAAAGGAAATTAAAGGAGAAATATTTAGAAGTTTTAGTATTAGAAAAATAAACAGAAGAAGAAAGATTTCATACTTAATTAGCATATTCATATATAGATTCTTTATTTAATATATTTCCTAAGGATATGTAACCATCTTAAATTGATATGAAAAAGAATTAAATAGCAGGAGATATATATTAATCATTAAAAAAGTTCTTGAAAAACCCAAATGCTAAATATAATTCTTCTAGTATTTTAGAAAAAAAAGTAAAAGATTCATGGATGATTGGAGAAGTAATCTTATTGTATGGAAGAGAAAAAAGACATGAAGAAGCATTAAGTTAATTATTAAATCTTGGATATTATGATTGGGCTGAGAAATATTGTTGTGAATACACTGATAATTTATTAACAAAATTATTCAAAAAGGTATTAATATTAAATAAATTTATAGTATAAAGAATTATATTTCTTTTTAGAAGGTAAATACAAAGAAAGATCAAATGATTAGTAAGCTTAATATGCATTTACTTAAGTTAAAGTAATATAATTTATGATTTGAATTTAGATTACAATTAACAATTTCCTTAAAAAATATGCAACACATTCTTAATTAAATGCTTTAGAAGTATTAGAAATGATACCAGAGAATTGGATATTAGCTGATTAAGGTGAAGATGATGGATTATTTTAATTTTTAAATAGTGTAATAAGTAATTACATATTTAATTTAAATAAGGTCATACATTACATTAGAAAAGATCAACAAAAGCAGCATTTCATCTATCTGATATGGATTTATTAAATGTTGAATGTTTGAATGCTAGTACCAAATAAGCTAGTGTAAGAATTACATCTGAAAAGAAATGTGCTGTTTGTAGTAGATCTATAGGTGAAAAAGTAAAAAATATTAATATATTTTTAGGTGTTTGTTGTTTATCCTAATGCTGTAATTGCACATCATACATGTATTAAAAGTAATACTGTATGTCCATAAACTGATAAAGACTTTGAAAAGTATTTTAAAATGTGAATGTGACTTTATCAGATAAAATAGAAATTATATTTTATAACTAATTTTTGTACATAAAGTTAAAAATAATTTGTTAATTAGAAATTTATTCATAATAAATTCTCTTGTCTTGATACCTAATGACATTCTATGCGATATAAAACTGTTAAAATTTCTTATCGCACCATTTCTATAATCACTATAAACACTTTAATATAATTGGCTGATATTCAAATCATTCTGAAATATAAGTTGTATTCTCACTAGGATTTTAATGTGAAACAAAAAATTGAAAAAACAATAATTATTTAATGTACCAGAACATATTTTAGAACTACATGAACACTCCATAAAGACAATACATACCATAATGTCCTCCTTAGTACTATTATCCTGTTTAAAATCCATTTTATCCATAATATTCAATATTTTAGGCTCAACCTGTTCTCATCATCAAGAAGAAAGATGATCAAACAAAACAAGAGGAAAATATAGTTTAAACTAAACCTTAAAAGACTGTTTCTATTGTTGATTTTGAGAAAACCTCTGAACAGATATAAACACCTTCAGTTTAAATCTAATCTGATGATAAAGGGAGCAATTTAAAACCTAATTTGTTGGTGGACTCAACTAATATATAAAAAAATTTCTCTAAAGCCATAGTCTAATATGCTTTGAGATAAAAAAAAATTGTTTATGAGATTCTTGGAGAAGAAAAAGGAAATCAATTTCTTTAGTTCATGAGCGAACTTGTAAATCAGCTCAGAAATCTATTTCATTTAGTCAAATACACATAAGATGAAGAATATCTTAAAGCCATTAGAATTTTAGGGTATATTTTTTGAATAATAATAGTAATAACTTTTTAAGGAAAGAAAGTACATGTTATATTTATAATTCAAAAATAAGATAAAAAACCAGTCACATCAAGCACAAGGCAATAGTAAAAAAAGTCCTATTAAAACTTTGAAATTTACAATATTTTTTTTTTATGTATGAATCCAGTATCTTGATTTGTCAGAAATTAAAAATAAAAATTTAATACAAAATTTTTTGTTTTATAACTTATTATCTAATTAATCTAATTAATACATATTTTATTAGAAGTAGAGAATATATTTTAACCTAACTCAATGAGACTATCAGATCATACAATATATAATCCTATTATTTTCATTCATTTTTCTATATAAGTATTATCTATTTATTAAAAATATGCTTATTAATTTTGTTCAATAATACTCTATTTTTCTTAGTAACCTTAAAATTTATGACTACATTTCAAAATATAATTCTCTTGAAAATAATTGAAATTCATATGATATTAAGCTTTATCAAAGTGTGATAATTGGATTCAATTAAATTTCGTAAGGCCACCATCTTATTTGTATATTAATTAAAGCTATTTAATATGAAGGTTTTGTATAATTTTATTATTTGATAAATGAAACCTGTTTCGAGATTGATAGTGATCCTATTTTAAATTAATGGATTGGGGTTTTCAATTTATTACTATTTAACATCTTGGGAAAATATGAATTTAGCATATATGGTGATCTAAGCTCTTTTGGCTTTATTATTGTTTTTTTTTTAGACCAAAAATAAACCAACACAATTCATTGGAAGCATAATATTAATACAATTAAGCTTATGTTTATTTGTTATTCAAAATGAAAGAAATTCATAGAATGAAAGTACAGCATATGTTATAATTGTTCATTTTATCACAACACAACTATTTGAGGATTTTAAAAGATATCAAACATAGTATTTTTTTGTTAGATGTAGATTATTTTGGCTAGTTTTATTGCTTTAATCAAGTTTTTTTTAGATTGTTTACATATCTTAAACATCTTAAATTGATATATCCTTTTATTAATGCGCAATTTATTTGTTGTTCTCTTTGGTTATTAATTTCACAAACGGAATGTAAAAAATGATAATACCAAGAAATAAATTAAGTGATTCATAACGAAATTAGAATACAGATTAATTAATAAATAGAAAAGAACGGGCATCTTCATAGTCAGATTCCGATAAACTGTCTCCAAAAAGTAAAGAATACCCATTTTCTCATTTTTTGATGCCTGATTACTCTTTTCCAAATCAAATTTTAAACTAAAACATACTGGATGTAATGATGTAATTTACACATGAAGGATTAATGGTTTTAAGATTAAATTAATTGAATTAAGACATGGAAATAGTATTTTCAAATATAGCATCAAAAACATTATTTTCAGTTAATTCAGCTAAAGAAATAATTGATATTTTAAATTCTTTAAATAGTCTTAAATATTAGTAGCATGATTAATAAGATGAAAATTTATTAATGATGAATCAACAAAAATAATTATGTAAGAGTATGGCTTTCTTAAAGAGTGACCAAATAAATTAATCCATTAATCCACATTATTAAATTCTATTAGAAATGAATCAAGAAAAAAACATTGTAAATTAATTCAAAGAAATATTTAGTAAGTTTAAATAAAATAGTTTTTAGAATGAATTTTTTACATTACATACAATATATCCTAATAATGGTGTGACAATGTCTTAGAGTGAAAGAAAGACTGAAAAAATGTTAGAATTTACAATAACAAAAAAAGAAAATAATTTATTCTTCATATTGATTAGAGATATTACACATAAATAAAAAATCAAATATTTAAGAGAATATGATCTATAAAAATCTAAAATGTTATCTTATGTAAGTCATGAATACAGATCTCCATTAAATTGTATTATTTAAATGATAGAAAATGTATTACATACTAATTAATTAACTATGGATAATTCTGAAATGCTTTAAGCTGCTTTAGATAATTCATATTATATATTAAATTTATCAAATGATTTATTGGATTTGGCTTAAATTAAAAATGGTAAATTTGCATTACAATAGACAAGATTTAATTTGGAATAATTAATAAAAGAATGTTTAAAATTATTTGCATTAAAAGCAAAAATATTAAAATTAAATTTATCATATATTTATGATAATAAAGCTCCTTTTATAGTTATTAGTGATAGAAATAGAATTAAATAAATTTTAGTAAATTTATTAAGTAATAGCTTTAAATTTGCATCAAATTAAATTACAATTATTGTATCTTATATAGATAACACAACAATTAGAATAGGTGTATAAGATGATGGTATTGGTATATCTGATGAAGATTAAAAGAAACTTTTTAAATAATTTTCAAAAGTAAATTCTGAAGAAAGTAGAAAAAGAAATGAGAATGGTGTTGGATTAGGATTGGTTATAAGTAATCAAATAGCAAGTTCAATTGGTTGTGGAGGATTATAAATAGATTCAAAATTAAATTAAGGTACTTATTTTTTCTTTAATTTGTAAATCTAATAAACTAGATTGAAGAAAGTATCTAGTTATAGAATAAAAGAAAATCCAGGTTAATCATAAGATGTTGATGAAGGTTAAGCATTTTTATTAGAACCTAAAAAGTCAATTGATTTAGAACCACCACCTATTAGATGTTCACATATATTAATAGTTGATGATGAAATTTTTAATGTTTTTACTTTCATTAAATTACTAAATAAAAAGTAAATATTATACAATAATTAGAAATATTGTAGATATAGATTCAGCTTCAAATGGTAATGAATGTATTGAAAAATTAAGAAACAAAAAATGTTGTTAGACTTGTAGTGGTTATAGAATGATATTTATGGATTTAGAAATGCCTATATTGAATGGTTTTAATGCTGCAAAAGAAATACTTAAGATTAATCCTAATTAAATTATTATTGCTTGTTCTGGATATACTGATCATAAAGAGAAAGAATAATGTTAAAAGATTGGTATTTTGAATTATCTAGTAAAACCAATTAGAGATTAAGAACTAACAGATATTTTAACAACTTATTATTTTTGATTTTGTAATATACATAATTTAATAATTATAAATAAAATCCTTGAAAAGATTGATTTAATGACATTGACAATTTATATAAGGAACAAAACAATAAAATGAATTCAGAATAATTTAATCCTCAATCATACGAACTATAGAAACTGTATTAAATAAGAGAGACTTTGCATTAATAATAAAGGTTATAATAACTAAATACATTGTTATAATAATAAAGAATGTAAATGATGAATTCTCCAATATAATAATAATAATCTTCATTAGTTAAATAAATTGATTAGACTTTTGATACTAATACAAATAATTCTTCAAAATTATCTTCTAATAAAAATGCTTATTTATTTGCTTAAAGATTAAAAAGTAAAGATTCAATTTAAGAATTAACTAAGATGATTAGAATATGTCCTTTAAATACTGAGTAAACATAAGAATTAACATCACTTATTACTGAAAAACTCTTATTAAAATAATAGAAGATTGATTATGCTTAATAACATAATCTAATCATTTTACATTTACAAATAACTAATAAAATGTCTATTGATATACTCTAATTTTATGTATTATTATTTGTTAGATTTCCTAATTTATTGACTATTGTTGAAATAATAGAGAATTGGTTATCTACTTCAGAAAATGCTGTTGCTTATTTAGAAGAAGTGTGTTCACATTTTATTAAAGAGATATCAGGTACATTAGTTTAATTTGTATGCAATAAGGATAATAAAAATAATTATAAAGTAACAGTATTTATTATAAAAAAGGGTAGATTAGAAATGTTAAGATTATTAATTAAATATATAGGAAATGAGGAATTATTATCAGCATTTATAATGTTAGATGTAACTGAGATGTTAGAGAATTGTATTGAATAACAATTTTATAAGGATACTTTTAAAGTTATAGTAACCTTTTTTGAAAATCCTAATTTTAATCATTATGTATTAAAATTAAATTTTATATTAGAAATCAATAGAAAAAGCAATTAAAAAATTATATGATAAATTAATTCCTGAATATAAGTTATAATTGGATTCATTAATAAAGGAATATAAAAGAACTTGTGATAAGAATAAAGAGAAACCACTTTAAAAATCAGATGAAATTTGATATTATATAATAATGTATTTATTTATTATTATTATTATTAATAATGAAGACTCAAGACTTTATAAAAATAAACCTATAAATTAAATTTAATTTATAAAATGGATAATGACATATTTGCTAATAATTCAATTGTGATTGACATGGTAAATTTAATTAAAATATCATTTAATAGGGTTCAAGTTAAATGAAGGCTGGATTTGGTGGAGATGATAAACCAAAATTGATTTTCAATTCATAGTAAATAAATTGAAAAATAATTAAGTATTGGACGTCCCAAATATAAAGCCTTACCTGTAGCAAATAGTCAAGAATTTTATGTAGGAAATTAAATTACAGATAGTACAAGAGGAATGATGAAAATCAAATACCCTTATTAAAGAGGTGTAATTAAAGACATGAATGAAATGGATTAATTATGGAAATATACATTCTAAGAATTACATGGAAATCCAAAAGAAGTAATTATTAATTATTAAATTTATTTAAGTGTCCAATTTTATTAACAGAACCTCCATATGCATCATAATCATAAAAAGTGGAAATTGCAAAACAATTTTTTGAAAGTTATAATTGTCCAGCTTTGTTCTTTGCAGTATCTGGAGTTATCAGTTTATTTGCAAGTGGTAAAACAACTGGAGTAATTTTGGATGTTGGAGACACAGTTTCATAAAGTATTCCAATTTATGAAGGATTCTATATTTAACACAGTGCATAAAGAGTAGATTTGGCAGGAAGAGATGTTACAGAAAATCTCAATAATTTATTAAGAAGAACAGGATATACATTTACTACTACAGTAATCAATATTCATTATAATATTAGGCTGAATATGAGATTATAAAGAAAGTCAAAGAAAAAAGATGTTTTTTAAGTCCAGCTATGATAGGAGAAGATAAATTTTAAGAGGAAAGAAAGATTAAAGATTAATATATGTTACCCGATAATAGTACAATTGAATTGAGTTTTGAGAAATAAAGAGCACCTGAGATTTTGATGTGTCCAGAAAAATATGGTTTAGAATTGAATTGTAATTTACAAAGAAAGTAAGTTTAGCTATTCCTGAGATTTTGGCAAATTCAATATAAAAGGTTGATTTAGATTTGAGGAAACCTTTATATAGTGAAATTGTATTAACAGGAGGTACTTCAATGATGTAAGGATTTCCAGAGAGATTAATAGGAGAAGTAAAGAGATTAGTACCAAAAGAGGCTAAGGTATTAATATGTAGAATATAAAAGGTGAAAATATGGGCTCCACCTGAACGTATTACATTGAGTTGGTAAGGAGGATCAATTTTATCTCATTTGGCCTCATTCAAAAGTATGTGGATATTAAAGAAAGAGTTTGAAGATGAAGGAGAACGCATTTTAATCAAAAAATAATTATGAGGTTTAGATAAATATATTTAATGGATTGTTATTGTACTGTCATTTTTCTACCTTGCCTAACCACAAAGCAAGTAATGATTTGCCTTTGACAGCAATAATCTTGAATCTGACCCCTGGAATATCACCTACTGCATGTCCCTTTCTTCCGAATCCAGCTACTGTTACTTCATCATTTTCATTTAAAAAGTTCAAACAACCATCCTTTGGAACAAAGGCTGATATTTTTTTACCATTTTTCTTAAGTAATACTCTAACACACTTTCTGACAGCAGAGTTTGGTTATTTGGATTCACTATAATAGAATATTATAATTATTACACTCCAATTTTTTCAACAACCAATCCTTTAGCATGTGATGCACCCATAAATGGATTTTTATATCTTGATCCAATCATAGCCTTATTATATTCTTTATCAGCCCATCTATTAACTCTTCTGTGATCTTTGAGCTTTCTTCCTGCTCTCATACCTCTTGGTTTTCCGACACCCATGATTATAAATAAAAAGATTTTATTTATTTTTTCAAAATATTCTTAAAACAAATCAATCTAACTAATTTATCTCTAAAATATATACTTATACTTAGTGAAATATGAATCAATTAAATGAAAAAATATATAGATTTATTAATTTTAACTATTTTATTCGAAATTTATAGAAATTTGTATTGTACTTAATCAGTATAATATTATTTTACAAAATAATGAGGCTATATTATTTGTAAAGATGCAAGATAGAATTTAAAATTAATTAAAGTTTGCCTTTGATTATATTAAATGTTTAAAAAATAGTAAACTTTCCTAAAATGATCTTATTTTAGTTTTAAAAAATAACAAAATTGTACTAGTATATGATATTGCAATTATCTGTTTTGATATAACGTAATTTAAGTCTGATCTACCATTCATTGTAATATTTTGATTTCATTCTAAAATATTCAGCAATAAATAATAAAAATAATTAATAGCAAAAGATATAATAATTATAGAATTTAAATCAATAATCGATTCATATTAAATTACTTATAAATTTATTTACATAACTTAAATTAAATTAGAAATACCAAATATTTAAAAATTCATAATCTAATAGATAATGACAAAATGACAATTATTATAACGTATAAATTAATTTTGATTTATGTAATGAAATAAGACTATTTAGAGAATGATTATAATGTTGATTAAATATATAAACATGAAATAATATACACAGCAAAAGATAAGAGTATGGATTTCAGCTACTACTTGAACTGACTGTAAATGTAACAACTCTTCCTTATTTAAATTGACAAGTGGATCTATTATTCATAGCACTATTAAGATTATTTATAGAAGTATTATTCTCAAATCCTAATCTTCTTTTTCCTTATAGAAATATATTTTATTCTTCTTATGGTTCTTATTTATTCATAAGTAATCTAATTCTATCAATTAATTTTTTGATTATATCATATTCATGGATTAAGAAGTTTATATGTTATTTAACATCGATAATCAATTAAAAGAATATTAGGAATGATGTAGATGCTATAATACACCATCCTAAATTTAATTTTCCATTATCCTCTAATTAATTTGTTTATTCATTTATTGCAAAACCCAATATAAACATTTCTGCTAACCATATTATCATTTCAGAACCTATTTGTTTATTTAATTCATCTTTATCTTCAAGAGGTTTCACTTTAATCAAATAAACAGCCATTATCATATTTAACATGGATACTAATCCTATTTAAATACAAGGAATTTAATAAAATAATACTAGAAACATCATAAATAACATTTTTTTAATCAATAAGATTATATTGAAATAATAAGTAAATGGATTCTTTTCTAATTTTACACCTTCATATATTGCTCCAAAATTATGTTGTATAACTTTCTATTTGAAAACATAAGGTGGTTTAGACATAAAAAGTATTGCTAAATAAATAAATATCACTTCTAATAATAATGCAATTATGCAAAATAAAAAACTAGAAAATAAAATTGGATCATTTATATATACATCCTTTAATTATAGAAACAAAGCAAGATTATAATCAAAAGCTACTGCCATGAATGTGCGAATCACACCTGACATAAATTCTTAATTTATTTTTAATAAGGATTGTTATAAATTTCTTGAAATTCTATAAATGAAAAATGTACATACACTTTATTCTTATGAATCAATTGGAGCATATATAAAAGAATGTGAGATCTTAGTTAATGTTTAAAATAGTATTCTACAAGCAATAAAAGTAATGAATGTTGTTATAAATACAGTCAAAACAGTAATTATGTTTACATAGAAGACAGTTGAGTATCCTTCATTTTTAAACTTAGAATCTGCATCAGGTGTATTTACATATCTACTAATGTATTATTCCAAATCAATATATTGTTTTAAAAAATCAAATTGAGCAAATCCAAATATTGTAAAATAATTATTAACATTATATGGATATTAAACATTTAAAAATTATAAGTAAGATACTAATTATAGAACATCTAATAAATTCCAAAATATATTTAGTCCTCCAAATAGAAATGCTAATATAGCAAATCCAAAGAGGAGATACAAAATATATTTACTTAATTATATTAAACCATTAGTAGCACTTTCTGTTGAATTAGAAGGTGATTAAAATTCCAATAATTAAGTAATATAATTTTTCTCTTTGAAAGTATTTCCTTATTCATTTAGAATGGCATCTTGATTTACTATCTAACAAATTAATTAAGGATTGGAAACCATTGATTAAAATTGAATATTCAATTCTAGAAACAAATAACTATATTAATCAGAGTATGATGTTAAATCTACATAAGTAATTTCATATTAATTTAAATTATTGATTTTAAATTTCATAATGGAATTGATACTTCCAGATATTGAAACTTATTGATCTGTCTTAATTCTCACAATTCTTTATGAGTCATATTTTAAATCATAAGGATTTAATTCAAATATAATAGATGGATAGATAATCTTCTCACATAAGGTTTAACATTAATAACCTTCTTCAATTTGACATTATTAATTACAACCATCATTATTATCTATATTTCCATCATCACATTATTCATTTTAAACTTTGATACCATCTCCACAAATATTAACACATTAATCATCTTAGACTTGATATCCTTAGTCTTATTTACATATTACACATGCAGATCCATCAGATTTATATACCATACAATCTGTACAATTATCTGATTTATTAATGCAGGTTTTACAACTTGAATCACAAGGTAAACATATAGATTCTTGAGTTAAATAGAATCCATCAATACAGGCTGTACATTTGCCAGCATCACAAGCTGTACAAGTGTAATCTAAACAAAATGAATTACCATGTAAACATTTATAACAATTATCTCTATAATTATCATTGCCATCATCACAATCTTCATTCCATTATAGAATACCATCTCCACATTTGGAATAACAATAATGTGTAATTGGAGGATTTATATAGTCATTACAACTTAAACATTATTTATCATTAGATTCATAATATCCTCTTCTACATTTGCAGGAGAACTAAAGAACATTATTTGTAATTTAAGGTTCTCTGGTACTAGAACATCTAGTACATGATTAATTAGTATTATTAGAACATTCTAAACAGGATAAATGACATTCTAATATTTATAAATATAAGTATACATCCACAAATATCAGATGATTGTTAAAAATATCCAGATTTACATATACAAGTTTAATTATTAATACTCATGATTCTAAATTGATCATCATAACATGATGTACAAATATTATAATTTTGACAAGTTTTACATGAAGTAGGACATTCTAATTATTTAAGTAGTAATAAATACTTTGACATATCAATTATCCAACATCATAATAACCATCCATACAAATACAAGTATCATTTTAAGTTATTCTATTGTGAATAGGATAACATTAACTACATTGATCTTTTGTAAATTAACATTTTTAACATAAATCTGAACATTTAGAACAAATTAAATCATTATCTTCTTGAAAATAACCAGTTTAACATTCACAAGTAGATGATTCTAATACTCTATATTAACCTGGAATACAAGCTAAACAATCTCTAGCTCTATCTTAACACTTTCTACAAGTTGGATAACATTAATAACAATTAAAATTTTCCATATAATATCCATCTAGACATATACATTAATTAACATTCAACCATAAATTTTTTGATTCATCACAAGATAAACAATTTTTTGGATGTTTTGGACGTATTACACCAACATCTAACTAATTATTTAAACAGGTCTGACAATTATGAAAGCAATTACTTTATGAACAATATTGAATCACATCCTTTAAAATAGAACAATAACATATATTATTTCTCAATTCATATCCATCTTTACAAGTAATGCATTCTGATGCTCCATTACAACTATTACATCCAATATTACAAAGACTACATTCTCCATTATCATCCATAAAATATCCCAATTTACATCCATTAATATCAGTACTTAATGTATTTATTGAATTCAAACAATTTCCATTATCATCACATTCTTTACAATAATCTTAGCAAGTCCAAATTATTATTCTGTAATCATATATTCCACAATATGCTTCACTATCAATACTTCTAATACAATGTAATTACACTGATAATTCATCAGTTGATTAAAATGATTTCATATAACTTACATTCTAAATTACTTCAATTTCATTTTAACCTACTTAATTACCCACTGAAATTCCACTACCAAACATAGAATATATAGAAACTTCAGAATTAACACTTGTTCTAAATTATATTTGATTGTTCTTAGAATCAATGAATACTAACATAAATTCTACTTTTATTCTATAAAATGGTTTCTTGTATTTTAATCTATGTATCACTTATTCATTACTCCATAAATTAAGTCCTCCTAAAATTATTTTATTCATAAAATAAGAGTAAGATCTCAAATTTAATTTATTTGAATAAGATTCTATATAGTAATGATTCAAATCATGAAACATATTTATTAAATACTCTTAATTAACATTTACCATTTATGAATCTACACAAACATTTCCAATTGCATTTGTGTAATCTGGACATTGATCTATACACATTCCTTTAAATAAATTCTTACTACCTCCACAAGACAAACAGATATCTGGTGTTTTGAATTAACAAGTTTAACAATTATTTAAGCAACTTATTTAATTACTTGATATTGAATATTGATTCACAATAAAATCTCTGATTCCCCATTTTCTTTCAGACTAATTTAAAGTAAATTTAGAACTAAATTCTATTTCATTTATTGTTTCTGAAAGATCAAACATCATGTAAATTGTTTATAATTTACATTGTTAATATAATGGAGTATTACATATTTCTTTAGGTAAAACTCTATTTTACTGTTTGAAATAGGAATTTAAAAAAACTGTTTGAAAATCAGCTATCTTGGCTACAACAAACTAATTGAATTTAATAATTATTTCCTCTTAAACAAAACCGAAAACTCTACCAGTAATATACAATGTAAATTTCATCTCATATTTTCCATTTGCAGGTAATAGAATATCATTATAAACAATTTTATCTGTATTCCCAAACATACCAGCTACACTCTTACTTCCAATTGTTTGCGTCATCAATTATATATTACTAAAATATTTATCGGGAATGTATTAGAATTTGTAAATATTAAAAATATCTTATTCCAAATCCATATAGATATTATTTATTATTGCTATCTAACAAACACCATTCTCATCAGGTACATGATCTATTGGACATTAATCCAGACATTATAAATTTGGATTGTAAAATGAAAATTTTTAAGTTGGATCACATTTACATTATGATTTTATTAATTCATATCCTAATTTACATGTCAAACATTAATATTCATCACATTCTTCACAAAGATCATCACAATAAAAAACTTATAATACAAAATTTGTTATTCCATAATCACTAGTTGAACCAATCGTAAATTATTCATGAACAATTTCTATATTTAATTGAGCATCATTAAATGATATCGTTTGATCTATTCTTGAGATTTTCTCAGAATTTGATTTTCCAATTGGTCTTTATATACAATATCTCATAGGATAGTCTTATAATTCACTAGTTTTAGGAGTTTCATAATGCACCAATAAACTATTAGCATATACTGTGATAGCCTCTGCAAGATTCCATTAACCCAAATAATAAATATCAAAACTGATTCTTATTTTACTAAATCCTCTGGAAGCAGACATCAAGATACTACGAGTTAAGGAAACATCTCCCTGTAAAATTTTTGAATTGAGTGTCGGTTATAAGTCACAAACTAGAAGTAAATTCGATTAAGGAATGTTGTTGGAGTTTCTCCATAAGTGAAATGTTGAACTATCCATTAATTCCGATATATAAAGTTCCCAACCTAAGGATCGGATGATAACTAGTACCACAATGAATTTTCATTATAACAACTGATAAAACTAGGAATTACATCTATTTGATTATGTTTTATATATATAAATAAATCCATATTACATGAATATACAGAGATATACTAATATTATTTTGATAAATTCTGTTGTCAATATTATAATCAATGTCATCATCATAAACTACTAATCAACATAGTCTACTCACTTTACATCATTTAGTTAATTAATTTTTTATATTTTTATATTAAAATACATCTTCAAATAATATTTTTAATGATATTACCTCCATCAGATTAAATACTTCATTCAGTACAATCCAAATCTTGGTTTAATTCTCGATGCCAATCAAAAGTTAAATTACAGTATTTGAAATCATAACGTGAAATTATGAATGATAATGTTGTAACTAATACATTTCGTTTAATTGACAGGGATTAATCAAGTATATTTTACTCATATTTAATAATAAGAAACACTAGAAATTGAAGAATTATACTCTATGTTTCTAAAAAATGGATATCCAATAAATATTAATTTATTACGAGGCTTTTTTGAGAAGGCTGACAAAGATAATAACAGTACTTACATGTCTAATTAATATAGAATCTATTGAATTAGAAGAGTTTAAACATGTTATTTATGATGAATAAGCAACATAATGTAATATATCTTACTTATTTAGCATTTAGAGAAATGATGAGGAAAATGAGAGAATAAGCCAAAGAATCCAATTATTACTCTACTGACTTTGTTAGATTATTGAGATATCTTTCTTATTGTTAAGATAGAAATGCTCTACAATTCTAAATCAATGTAAGTCATCATTCATTACCTAGAATCATAGATTAACTGTGGAAAAGAGATCAAAACTATTATCTTAATTGATTTAGCTCAATCATCAATATAACTAAGATTAATAAATGAGTGATGAATAATTATAACCTAAACCATACAAGAAATAAATAAATGAAAGGAAAATACTTCCACCTATACATTAACATTATGTTAGCAATTCAAATACATCTTCCATGATTCAATCCTAACTTAAATTGAATTTAAGTGATGTTCACAAGAATTCAGCCTTATCCTTGCCATCTTATTTATCCCCTCAAAATACAGATAGAAATATTAAATAACCCACTATCAAATATCAAAGTTATCTTAGAATTAACAATAAAATATTTAGTAATAATAAAAAATGAATGTCTTATTTATTTTACCTATTTTTTATTATTTTTTATACCTTAATAAATATTAAAAAATACAAATAAGTTTAAAATAAATAAACAAAATTAACCAAATCATATGTAAGGTAAACAATAAAACTCTCCATCTTTATCATCTTTACATTTTAAACACTTATTGTAAGTTTCACAAATCAGACAACCAACTGAACATTTGATACATCCATAGTCATCTAAATAGTAACCTTCTAGACACTTTTATTTTTAATAGTCAAATTTATCAATATCCTTTTGATATGCTTTGCAATCAGATTGAAGTGGACCCACACATTAAAGACATAGAGGAGAACACTAAATTGTTTAAGATTATTACTTTCATTATCATAAAATAATAATTAGAGATTACACATCTACCATTATTCGAGATTTTGCATCCTAAATTCAGATTAAGTATATTCTTATTATGATAAAGTGGATGATCAATATAAGATTCATTCTTATGTACAAGATAGGTTTTTCCATCTATTGTATAAGTAAAGCAATCTAATTCTGAAGTAGAATTCTCTATTGATAAATTAAACATTAATCTAATAGAGTAATGTTTCCCAAGATTTAATTATTTTGTAAAAGTTGTCCTTCGCCAATTATCTTTCAATCCACCTCCGATATATGTAGTTCCATTTTCATATCGAAAGCTTATTTATTCTTTCATATCAAAAGTCTTCTAACCAAAAATAGATAATAATTCTTAAAAAGGTGAATCCAATTTTATTATAAAACTAACATCTAAAGATAATAAAAGATAGTACCTTTTTATTCTTCATCTATTTTTATGCATTTACCACCTTTTTTAATTGTAAAGTATGGACATTATTTAACACATTAATTTTCATATAAATATAAATTTACCTTACATTGGCTACATACTTAATTAAAAGAACAAGATTCACATTCATTAATTGTGCATTCATAATATTTTATTTCTTTATCATAAAATTTAATCTCATCAATATTCCAAAATCCAGTATTCTCAACATTTTTTGAATAACTATATATAGTAATTGTATTTTATTCTTAAAATTCCATCTTTAAGTAACCTTTAACTTATATGCAATCTAATTCAAACCTTTACTTACACTGTTTATATGACTATGTATTATAATAAATAGGTAAAAAAGGATGAATTAATTCAGGTTGAGCATTTTCTTTAAATATCTTTAGAATTGAATTATAGTGCTCCTATTATTTCCCATAACAATTAAACACAATTTCCATCCATCCTACAAAATTTTATCCAAAATCAACATGTAATTCTTAATTTTCTCCAAATTTCTTGGTTTATCCAATATCATTGTCTATAGACATTTAATTTAAACCCAACTAATTTAAACCTCAATATTTTTAATAATATACTTGTCTTTATGCATTCTCTGAATTCAGATATGTATCCTTTTGGGCATTCATCCACACACTAATTTTTATATCTTAATTTCTCACATTAATCCAATATTTCAAGATCACAATATCCAGATAAGCAATATTTGCAATTCTTAGGGCATTCTTCAATAAATAAATTGAAGTTCCTTATTGAAAATTAGATCTATTCATCAAAATTAAACTATATTTTTATATCTGGAGCTTAGTGCTCAAATTCAATATGAAATTCCTTAAAATCTTCTTCTACAACAAGAAAGTTTCTCTTAATTCCATTTACCTTAAGCAATATCTCCACTTAACTTAAATTTGCCTTAGCATCAAATATCATATGTAATTTTCTATATCCCTATAAACCTTCATATTTTAATAAGTAGCTTCCATTTGATACTATGAGATAATCATCCTCCATAATAAAATTATCATTATTAATTGGCTCAATTATTTTTTTTGAAGTTATAACATTCCAGCAGTTGATCCATTGAATCAAAAAGAATAGAAATATCAATAACATTTTTCAAAATATTATTTATTCAATGAAAATATCTTTCTTAAAAGAAGAGACTTAAATGCAATTTATATCATAACTTCTATTCTTTATACTACATATTATGTTTATACAGATTAAAATAACGAAAGCATTACAAAATAACAAATGGTAGCATCATTAATTCTGTCTTTTAGATATAAATTACACTTATAATCTTTTACTTCATTATATAATCTAATTTCATTAACCATTTTTGACAGAATGTAATTTACTTATATATTATAATATTCTCATGTATTAACTTATTACTATTAATTCTCTTTTACAAATTACTTGAAATATCTATAGGGTTTATTAAAACATAAATAAAGATTATTATAAGTACAATATAGAATATATAAATTATTAAATATATATATCAAGTTCTTTATTTATTTAAGATAATACAGATATTTATTAATTATTTTTATCATTTTAAAAAAAATTTGACCTATTCTTAGCTTAAATTCTTTAAAAGGTAATTAAAATTCTAATCAATTTGATTTTCAGAAAGATTATAAATTTAATTTACTAATTTTTAATTTTTATTATTAAATTTTATGTCTATATTTTATTAAAAGTATTAAAATAGGAAGAAACTATAAAATATGGAATCAAAAAATATAATTAAATATTAAAATTTGAAACCAATAAATATTAAAATAGTAATTCAGAAAAATCTTTGTTTATTATTATCTTCATTTATAAGAGACTTTAAATTTTTCATTTCCGAATCAAGTCTTACAATTACTTTATCTGACTGATTTGTATTTTATTATTAATAAAAATCATTATTTATTCTTCCAAAAGATGAATTTAGTTATTTATCTTACAAGATATTCTATCATAAATAATTATTTGTACTTATAGAGTACTTAATCTCATTTCTCCACTTTAAATTTAATTATGAATTTGCAATTTTAATTAAGAAATAATTTCTTAATAATGCTCATCTTTTTAATTAAGTTCTTATCTTTTTAATTTTTCACATTCTCTTAACTTTGAACTTAAGATAAATATTTCCTCTAAACTAAATGATTATAATACCTTAATATTTTTTAATTTCCTATTCTTTTAGATTTATTGCATTTTAATCCATCAATTTCAACTATTTCAACTTTTCAGATGCTAAATTTTGTTCTAATTAATTAATATGTAATTTTTATTGGTCTATAATTTTTGATTAATTGTCTAAGTTATTTTAATAGAATTATATCTATTCTTAAAGACTCTAATTTTCTAATTCAATATTTTTTAATTCTAATTCAAGTCTCATAGTTTATTGAATATATTATTAATTTAAGGATGAAGAATTAGCGAACATATTTTAAGATTAGTAATTGCTGTTATTTGTTGTAGTAATTATGTCACGTTTTGTATGCTATTTGGATTATTACTTTAATTCTTCTATCTAATTTTATAATGATTTTATCTCATTTTATTATTGATCAATCTTATTTTGCAATTCATTTTATTTAGTTTGTTCAGATCTTTTAGATGGACTAAAAGTAATATTTGAGTTGTAATTATTACTATTAAATTATTAATTTAATTCTTATATTCTACTTTGATATTCCTGGATAATTAACTCTGAACCTTTTGCTACTCTAGCCTTTAAAATATATAATATTTACTCTCAGAGTTAATTGTTAATATTTAGATTTCCAAATTTACAACTCATTTTCTAATTTTTCATATGATTATTTTCCCTAACAGAATTGTTCTAGTTCCATATATTTAAACTTCCAATATTCAACTTCTTTATTAACAAGTGTTTTTTCAACATAATTATGAGTCACTTTTTTTTAAACTTGGCTAGGCGATATTGATGCTTGTTATTTAATAGTTTTAGTTGGAGATTTACTAGAAAATTTCATTTATAAATAATAAATTTATTGAAATTTTATTGTTTCATTATTACTATTTAGAAATGAATTATTGTTTATAATTAATAAGATAAGTTCAATTAATTTATCCTTTCCTTAGTGTTGAATTTTCGACTTTGTTCATGTATGAAACATTTCTTATTTCATTTAATCTAAAAAATAAAATAAAAATTTACTTTAATGTTAATTGATGATTCATGCTCTTTAAATTATTAATTGTTGTTTCTAATTCTAAAATTCTGGAATTATATTCTACTTTAAGCTTTTCTTCAATTTTATCATAATCTTATAATAATTTAACTGATTTTTCTCTGCTTTATCTCTCTCTATTAATAGCATCTTCCATTTATAATTAAAGATTCTTTATTTTATAAGTATAGTCATCTTATATCTATTCTAATCTTGATTCATAATGTCTTTTTGTTTTTGCAAGTTCCTCTAATTAGTTTTAACATTATCTAGTTAATGAATTTATTTTTCCTTTTTATGTAGATAATTCTTATGTTCTACTAGTTAATTCAGATCTAGTATGTTCTAAATTTTATTTTAGATCAGCATTATTATTTGTTAAAGTTTTAACATAGGAATCATGTGATTACTTTGCTAAACTATATTCAGCTTCTTGATCAGTTAATTTTTATTCTAATAATGTATTTTTTTCTGTCAATTCACTAATTTGTCTTTATAAATCATCAGTTTATTAATAATTGGTTTCAATATCTGATTTTAATCCATTTTCCATACGAGTAATTTCTATTTTTAAACTTTTTATTTCTTTTGTTAATCTATCATTTAAAGTAGTAATTTAATTTGCTTCTTCATTCAATCTATGAATTTCATCCTCTCTTTATTCTATAATTATTTTATATCTATTTTTTAAACTATCTGATTATTTATCAAAATTTTCTTTTATATTCATAATTTCTTCTCTATGTTTTGACATTTAATTCTATAAAGTCTAATCAAATTATTATTCTTTTAATTAATATCTATCTTTTTCCATCACAGCATTTTCCCTTTCTTCTTTTAATTATTTAGTTAAAATTTTATAATTTTCTTCTTTTTTTAATAAAATAGAGATTTTATTTTCATAATTATCCATCATTTTAATTGTTTATTCTAAATTACTCTTACATTAATCTAATTCTCTCTTTAATGCTCTATTTTCATCTCTTAATTAATCAATTTCTCTCTCATTATGAACTTATTTGTCAAACAATTCTCTTTCTTTTTTATGCATCTCTTCTAATTCCTTTGATAATTCTGTTTAACTCAATTAACCCTTGTTTTAAAGATTAACAATTTCTTATTTTAAGTTTTAATTCTAATGTTTTAACACCTTATTTTCATTTTCACTTTTACTGAATCTTTGAATATATTCTGTTTTCTCTTCTTCAGTAATAGCTACTAATTGAGTTTGATTTTAAAATTTATTTTCAAGTATATCTAATTTAATCTTTAAATCATCTGATCCAATTTCTAAATTTTAATTCAATTATTTTAAGTCCTATAATTAATTTAAATATTATTATTCATTTCTAAACATCTAATCATTTCTTAATTATAGATCCTATATTTGACTTTCATATTATTTTAATTTATTGACATAGATACTATTTTCTTCATTCAATAATCTTATCCTTTCCTCTAAGTCTTCTTTTTCTAATTCATTAAAAACATTCTTTATATTATTTGCACTACCTCCTCCTTGTTAATACAATCTAAGAAATTATTCATTCTTCTCCTATAACTATTTTCTCAGAAATGTATTATCATCATTGACCATTTATATTCTGGCATCCATAGCAGCTAAATCATCCATTAATTTTTGAAGTATGACATCATAATTTTTTATATGATCTTCATAAACAATAAACAAAGGTGCCAAATAAGATAAATCTGTTTAATGATTAATATCTTGATGAATCACATCAACCCGAGTAATTCCTAAACGCTTTAAACATTCATTAAGTTCCTTAGATAATTTTCCATCTATAAATACTTTTAAAATATATATTACTTGCATTAACTTAGAAAGAAAGTTCTGATTTTAATTAGTTTATTTAATTTAACAGTTCTGCTTCTGTTTATTTTGGTTAAACCATTGACATTGGATGTCGTTACATTTTGAAACTATTTGTTCTGTTATAAATAAAAATTAAATTTATATATTAAAATATATATAGTGAAATTCTAAAATAATTGTATAATTTTTAATAATTTATAATACTTTATCAATTAGACAAGTCTCTTAATTGATCATCACGTGATTTTTTACTCACAAAAGCCTAATTTTATAATCCATATTTCAAGCAATAATAAAATTAAATTTCTTCATTGTTATAATTTATATTTTTGTCAAAATTATTATATAATTTTCCAATTTCACTTAAATTTTTATTGTTTAAGATATACTCCTATAAAGTAGTTATAACTTGCGAATTTAAACTATTTTTATGGATTTACAAAATCTTTTTTAAAAAACAGGTTATTTCATTTGAAATATTGAGTTATTCTTAATTAATAATAGAACCTTTTTAAATTGGATTTGGCCCTTAAAAACCAGTAATTTATTGTTATTATTATTGTTAAGTAGGAAATTATGGTTAAGGAGGAAATTACTATTAAGGAGGAAATTACTATTAAGGAGGAAATTACTATTAAGTAGGAAATTCCTTTTAAAGAGGAAACTATTAAATTTAAATTTAAGTTACTTATTAATTTCCATTTAGTATTGGTTAAAAAATTGGTTAAGGAATTGGATTTCTCATATATGATGTAATTCTATTGACTTCATCAAACAAAGTATCAAATGTCAATCTTCTATATGGATCATAAACAATCATTCTTTCAATTAAACTTATTAATATTGGATTTGCATTAGATTTGAGTTTATAATCTTTAGTTTTAATTTCATTCAGAAATTTGACAATTTTATTTTAAGTAGGCTCAAATGGAAAACCTCCTGTCACAATACTATGTAAAAGTATGCCAAGCTTAATAAATATTAGATTAATACAGAGTAAATATCAACAACACTTTTTTGTTTTTCTTTTTTCATTGTAGCAAATTTAGTATCTAGATCAGAATCTTAAATTAATGAATTTAATTCAGGCGATGCATAAATAGGTGTTCCTACTTTTGTAAATTTAAAGTCATTTAATTTATAAATTCTACCTATACCAAAGTCAGCCAATCTGTAGTACTTTTACATACCAATTTATTATATTAGAATGTTTTCTGGCTTAATATCTCTGTGAATAACATTCGAATCATAAAGGGCTCTATAACCATTCAAAAATTATCTTAAAAAATCTAAAACTTCTTGTTCTTAGTATATATTTTTCTTTTTCCACTCCTCTTAAAGGTTAGTTTAGCATCTTTCCATAATCACAACCAGGTATGACTTTTCTTTAATATGCTCTACATAATAAATTTAGACAAGATTTTGATTATCTCTATTCCTTTAAACAATCTCTGTGATTTCTTTTTCTCTATTAATTTCTTTCTCTTAGTTTGGCTTGTTGTCCTTATATATACTTGTGACCTTTTAATAATTTGAATATATACTTTGGCACATAATTTAAATGGGAAATTCCCAAATTTAGACTAGCATTCAAATACTTTGCCATAGCTACCATATCCAATCACAGCATTTGTATTGATCTCAAATTACTAATTGTTCCCTACATACTACATGATGTTTAATTAGATTAATAGAAAATGATAATATTAATATGTAAATAATTAATCTTAATAGAAATAAGTTATTACACAAGTTTCTATAATTGTATATTTTTTTCATAAATTAAATTGATAATATTCTTAATATTTTATACTATAACTTAAAATTACATATGTTCAAATATGCATTCCTAAGTCAAATTCAATAATTCAAACTTTCGCTAATATTCCTTGCATTTTAATAAAAATTTATTTACTATTTACCTATTTTTCTTTTTTCATTATGTTGTATTTATGAAGAAATTGAAAAGTAAATTAAGACTTTAATAATTAGTAATATTGATCTTAATTATGAAATTATTCTAAAAAATGAGGTATTTGATTGATTTTTTTTGTTAATATATTTTTTTACATATTAAATATATGAATTCTCTGTTTATTAATAATTTCTTTAAATCTAATTAGGAATTATATATTATATATTTTGGCAACATTATTAATTAGTGGATATAGGTTTTTCAGATGTTATAAATAAAATAAGGTACATTATTTTAGTCAAGTTTATAATAAATTTTATTGATTATATTTATAAAAATTTGTCAGTTAATCAATACAAATGTAGAGAAAAATAGAATGCTATAATAAAGGACTATTTAATTCAATGTCATAATTTGAACCTAAATAAAGATCTAATGGTAAGACTAGTTTAGGAACTGGATCTTTTGGAACAGTTAATTTAGTATAGAATATAAAATCACAATAATTATATGCTATAAAATCCATTTAATAATGCAATATACAAACCCCATATGAATAAGAAGGAGTTGAAAGAGAAATTAAAGTCCATTTAAAGTGTCGACATCCAAACATAGTTAACTTATATGACAGTTTTATTGAACATGGGAATGTGTATATGGTATTAGAATATGCTGAGAATGGGAATTTATATAATTATGTATAGAGAAGAAAGAAATTAGAAGAAAAAGAAGCTTGTAAATATTTCATTTAGACTTGTAAAGCATTATAATATTTGCATGAAATGAATGTTTTTCATAGAGATATAAAAGTATTATATTAAATTTAATTATTAAAGCCTGAAAATTTATTACTTGATAATAATAATGATATAAAATTATGCGACTTTGGTTGGTGTGCTGAGAATATTCATTTGAAAAGAAAGACTTTTTGTGGAACATATGAATATATGGCTCCAGAAATAGTATCTGATTTGCCATATGATTATAAAATAGACATCTGGTCTGTTGGAGTATTATTATATGAATTATTACATGGTTATGCTCCATTTAAAGGAAAAGAATATAAAGAAATAGCATAAAATATTAAAAATGGATTAATTCGATATTCCAGTACAATTAGTTAAGATGCATAAGAATTAATCAAAAATATATTACAAAAAGATCCTTAATTAAGAATATCTTTTAAAGATATTTACTAATCTGCATTTGTCTAGAGATGTTTTCCTTAACAATAAGGATGTATTATTAATTAAATTATATTTATAGAATTGAAAATATCAATGTCTCCAAAATCAAGTTCTTCTATAGATTAAAATTCAATCTAAAAATATCAATCTCCCTTAATTAGTCATAAATAACAACCATTTGGTAGATTAAATTAAGCTAATACAAATAATAATCTAAATAATTCTTCTTCCTTAAGTATCAAGTCTCCTAATATTTCTAAAACTAGAGTTGATTCTAAAAAGTAATAAAATGTATTTGATGATATTAAAAAGAAGATCATCTATGAATAAACTAGTCCTTTAAGAGATGCTACAAATATGCATAAAAGAAATCAAGCTAGTTTGACTAATTTAATTAAAAGTTCAAATACTAAATTAAATACAATAAAAAGTCCATAACCAAAAAAAATTTAACTTAGTAAATATTGTTCTAAATCAAAAAACTTTGATGAAAATGGAACTGTTAAATTGTTAGATTAGTTTAAATCAATGCCATCCTTTACAATTGAAGATTAAAAATAAACATACGAGGAAGAACATAAATTAAATATAAAAACTGATAGAGTCAAAGGGTAATTATTAATTTTATTATGATTAGCTTTAAAAAAGATCCTTAATAGTCATAAGATCTTGATAAAATCTTAAAAATGTATCTAAGCATGTGTAGCAGTAGATCATGATTAATTATATATAAGATAATACTATTTTTCAATGATTTTTATTATAAATTTAAAGATTTACAGTAATTACTTAAATTAATCTATTTGATTGTTAAATGTTATTTATCATAATTTTTAAAGTATGTTACATAATAATAAGCTAGCTTAATATGTTTAAAACTATTCTATTTAACTTTTGTTTTCTTATAAATATATTATAAGTAATATTAAACAAATAAAAAATATCAAATTTACATTTCTGATTCATTTAGCCATTTTCATAAGTTCTTGATCTAATTGTTTATTAATAAGCAACTATAAGCCTTAACTTGATATAATGGTCATTTTGATAGTTAAGATAAGTTTTGGATGCAAATTGAGAAATACTAAGAATTATTATCTTTAAAATAATCCTATAATTTCATGATTAACATTTGCAAATTTAAATGGAAACTCTAATCTAAAATTAGATGCTATAACTATGAAATCTATGATTTTTTCAATATCATAGTTAATACTCTACCGCATTAATATTAATATAATTTATATGAAGATTAACAATAATTAAATCTCAAACTTCATATAAATATGTTCTTACATTGTTCCTCAATATTTTTTTCATTTGAATATGAATTAGGAGAATACAAAAAACAAATATATCTTTATTTGTCTCATTTCAATATTTAATTTTACAAAAAATTAAGAAATTAGTAGAATGAATTCCTATAAGAATTAAATTTCAATTCAATTAACAAAATTGTTATTTTGGATTGATTGTGACTCGCAATAAATAAAAATACAAATATAATAATAAATTATTTGATACTAAGTAAGGATTTAATGAATGTAAAAATAATTATAAAAGAAAAGATTTTATCATCAAGTAATCACTATTAAATCAACAATGATTTTTGTCGATGATGATAAAAAAATAATCTAATTATAAGTAAACATTAATAACATTTCAAGATGTCAGTATATAATTAGCTTTATAAATTACGATAATTATAATTATACTATTTGAACAAATTATGTTGATACTTATAAATCCGTATAATTCCATTAACATTATAATATAAAAATATAAATCTTAATGAATAGTAGTGAAAGTGTAATTGGAGTGAAAACCAGATCCATGAATGTATGTGAAAGAGTGCTTCAACCTAGAATCAAAAGGGACTATTGTCACATTTCTAAAGAAAAGAAAGCTTAACTGATTCAGACTGTACTGAAACAAAAATGTAAAATAAAGAAAGTAAGATATTTTCAATATGTTAGATAGCAAAGGATTTAAATATTAACTATGCAACTGCCAAAACAATACTTCATTGTTTTAAAAAAAAATAAATAGCCTTTGATGCAGATCCTGAAATCAAGAGGGTGTCTATTGGTTCAATGAAGGAAGGTTCAAAACTTTGGGTCTAAATAAAAGTTAATGATTAGATAATTAACCATTATGAGTATTTCGATGAAATCAAGAGAATCTAATGATTGATTTTTAAACCTTCTTTATATTCAATAATCTATACATTATTATTGCTGTCACCATTCTAATGACTAAAATATGTTATATTATCATAATATAAATTGAAAAAAACTACATTTGTAAACAATATTCTAAATACTAAGCTAGAAGAAGGATTGATTATCAAAATTTTTTTAATAATTAAGGTTGGAAGCGACAAGCAATTGATTATTTATTGAGAAATGTACATTATTTATGATTTTATATTTTTAAAATAGAAGCCAATATAAGCTAAAAGTTTTTGCTTTAGTTCAGTGATATAAAGCAATATTATTAATTTTACTCATATTATTCAACCCATCTTAGAGATTGTTATTATATATAATTTTATACTCTAATACTTCTCATATAATAATTTTAACAGGTCATTTTATGATAATAATATTCAATATGATTTTTAACAATCAAATAAAATTTTAGTTTAATAAATCAAATTTGTATTATTGATCATTACAAACAAATAAATTAATACGTAGGCATTGTATATAACATAATATTTTTAGTATTTATTTATAATTTATTCATCTATCTTTTACTTTTTAAAACAAAATATGATACTTTGAAATTTGGTACCATAATATATTCAATTTATTTATACATAAGTCCCAAAATTAAAATTTATTTTTAATTCTGTAACATATTTTTAATATATATTTGATATTAAACTATATATTAAATATAAATAACTCTTTAGGTTTAAGGATCATTTGGCAAATTTCTATATATAACAAATCTTAAATTTATCTAACCAAATTGTATAATGTAATTTATATATTTTTATATAATTTAAAACAAAAATATTATAATTGAATCAAGTTTTATTTAAGGATGATTTATTCCTAAGATTCATTCAATTACATAGTTTTATTTATACTACTCAAAATACCATTTATTATACTAATTAATTAATAAAATCAATTTAATACTAAATGATATAAATTATAATATGAAATTTTAATAATAAATGAAAAATAACAATTAAAAACATATTTCATAATGGAATATGTTAGAATGCGATCTTATTAATTAAGAGTTCGAAGAACAACATCACATCATTGTACCATAATTTCCAAAATTCAAAAAGCCAACCTATAATTAAATACAAATAACTGCTAATATCTAATACAGAATTAACGTTTGTTCCCCTGCTAAATTAGATGATACTGTTTCAATAAGTACAAAGAAGTCAACTACAAATGTATAGTATTTAATATAATCAAGTAGAGTTAAGCTGGCAGCTGCAATTATATAGTTAACCATTACATTTAATAAATTAAAGATCATTTTAATAAAAATACAAGGTAAAAGCATTCATTATAATTTATAGATAAGAAACAGAAGCTTAAATTATTAGAAATTTAATATCCTAAAAAGCTAAAGCTGTTTATATGTTAGATATAAAATGGGCAGCAAATTATACTGCATTTTTATAAAATTAAAATCTGATTATTCCATCTGAAATATCTAATAATAATCTATTTGTTGATAGTGATATTCGAAATCCATATAGATAAAATCTAAAATAAGATTTGGATTTTGTTTTAATGAATCGCAACACTTGGCAATTTTTGATAGCAATTTATGGAGGAGGACCAGAAATCATATTTAACGATTATTTAGGAATCAATAATGAATCTTAAGTAAACTCAAGGGAAGGATCATTATAAAATATAGATATTAGTACTTATAATAGTTAAACATTTTAAAAATAAAAATTTATATTACCAGCAATAGGTTTATATAATGAGAATAATTTCTGCTTTTTGCATGCAGCTATATAGAGCTTGTTATCTATAGAATAATTAACTTGTTGGGTATCAATTGAAGGGAAAACAAAAAAGCAAGAAGATTATAAATGGATTTTATCTTACTATTAAATTATAGATTAAATTTAAAACTGTAAAAAGGGACAATATGTTAAAATTGACACTTTGAAGTAATTAATTAAAAATCAATTTGCTCCTAATTTATAACATGATTGTTAAGAATTTTTATGTTATTTAACAGATCAATTTAATAAAGAGTTAAAGTAAAATAAATATGATTAAGCAATAACTGAAATCTTATTTTAAGGTTAAATGATGCAATAAATTTAGTGTCATTAATGTAAATAAACTTCTTCAAAATTTGAGTCATTTTTTGAATTATCTTTATCTATGAATAATATGAAAGGTTTAAAATAATGTTTAATCTAATTTTTTGAATAAGAAGTATTAGATGATGATTATATGTGTAATTAATGTAGTAGAACAACAAAAGCAATAAAAAAATATATGATTGGAACACCCCCTTAATTTCTAATTATTCATTTAAAACGATTCTAAGAAAAGAAATTACATAATTATATAGAATTTTAAAATAATTTAGATATAAGTGAATTTTGTTCTGTAAAAGCACAATATAAATTAAAATCTGTAATTGTACATTATGGAACTTAAGAGAAAGGACATTATGTAAATTTCTCCTTAAGAGGAAATTAAGTAAAATTTAAGATTAATTAAAGTGGTATTATTTTGATGACCATCGAGTTTAATTTGCTAGAGAGTAAGATGTCCTAAGATAATAAGCTTACATTCTATTTTTTGAAAGATCAGATGATTAGTTACTATGAATTAATTATATTCTATATCAATTTTTATAATAATTATTTTATTTAATAGTTTAATCAAATTTTGCTAATGCCAATTTACTCTTCATTAAGGCTTCTTCAATTCTATTTTCTAATAAGCTTCTTTAACTTTTATTATTACTCAATTATGATTATTAAGAAAAATAACTAGTATCTAATACTTTTTCTTTATTGAATTATGATTAAGTTTATATATTAGGTTTAGAAGTGCTATTCAATTAATTTTTAGATGCTGATATGGATGGAGGTTTTCTATTAGTTTAAATTGGAGATGAATCAGGAGTTTAATATTATACAAATGATTTTGATTATTATTGTTAATAATAATTATTATCTTATTGTTGAATAAATTTATTACTAAATAATTAATTATTTCTATTGATTTCTTGATTTTCAGACTTTAAAGTAATTGAACCTATTAAGGATATTTATTTTTAAAATTATTATATTTTATTCTATTATAAATTTTATTTTTGCTTCTGACTTGATTAATTATATGAAGATTATGATTAATACTCATATTCATCAAATTAATGATTAGTTGGAATAGAATCAAGTTTCTAAATTTTAAGAAGATCTTCATTTTTTTCATAATTATTTATTAAAAGTAATAAAGATTCTAAAGTACCTCTTTCAGATGGATTTATTTGAAGCATTTTAATTAAAAAAGTTTTAAAGTTATCAGTATATTACAATTCAGAAATTCTTAAATATAAATCTTGTTCATTTAATTTCCATTCAATTTTATTGAAGAGTGTAGAAGGATCATTTAAAGATGCTGCCCATAAAATAGTTAAACCAGATTAAAAGATTTAGCATTATTCTGGATTAAGATTATTAAAATTTGATTAATTTTTAAAAAGTGCCAATTCTTCTGGAGATATATGATAATCTTCAGTAATTTAATTCACCAATTATTAAAATGATGTCATATGATTATCAAAAAGAGAATTGAATTTTAGATTCCCTTAATTTGAAATAAATAAATTTCTTATTTCCATGGGATAAATACCATTTCTTTTTAAATAATGTAAAACATCAAGTATTTAATAAGAGAGAGACCAAAGTTATGATTCAGTAAAATATTAATTTTTCTTATATCTATTAGTTATTATTGTATTTAGATCGTTATTTATGTATTCATACACTATATATAATTTTGTAAATGTAGAACATACTTCCTTGTAATAAATTAATAATTTACCTTATATGTGGAAGCAGAATAATAATGTACTTTTAATAAATTAGGATGATCAAGTTTTTTAAAGGGTTTAGTTGATTAAGTTTGTATTTTTTCAATTACACAAACTAATTCCCCAGTCTCATTTTTTTAATATAATTTAACTTCTCCAAATCTAGGATCTATGATTTCTTGTAAATATTAATATTAAGAGAAATTAAATTGATATGTAGAACTGCTTGTTCCCATATTTTATTGTTAATTTTTTATATATTAAATTTCAAAATGTAATTTATGTTAAAACAATTACATTTTCTAAACACTCTTCATTTTTAGAAAATGTGTGTCTTTCTCCTTCATAATTTGGATGATCATAGATTGTAAGAGTTGTACCATAAGGAATCTTCAAAGACTTAATTTCATATGGGAAATCTCTAAAATATGATAAAATTGAATTACTTCATTTAACCAAGATCATTACAAGCTTTCATGAATTCCCCTTTATAATAACATTAACTATATAATTCAATACATTAAGATATTTGTCTAATTATATTATAAAATATTACTCTTCTTAAACATTATTTATGTTGTTTGGATCTTCAGAAGAGATTTCTTATTAGATATTAACTTATTTTGGACTTGAATCATCTGATTTCATTTATGATTAATCTTCAACAACAATAATTTTAGGTTATACTTGATTTTCATCTTTTTGTAATTAATTATCAATAATAATAGTTTAATCTTATTGATTGGTTTGTTCTATTTGATTTGTTTATACTTCATATTAAGATTAAGTGAATTATTATGCAATTTAATCTTAATCCATATAAGTTAGATCTGGAACATCATTTGATTAAGCAATAAATTATTAAGAAATAGTATCACTTACTTGTAATGTATCATTATTTTCAATTGAATCATTATAATAATTATCTTCATTATTGTTTTTATCTTAAACATTCTATTGATCTATAATTTCCTATTAGATTTCATCATTAACATTCATAGTATCTGATGCATAATTTTCATTTTCATCAGTAATATTTTATTAAGTATCTATTATTTGATGGTTCTCATCTATAATATTATTGTTATCTAATTAGCCAATCAATTTCAAATCCTCCACTATATTTTAACTAGCATCTTATATGATTTCATTATTATTATAATCATCTTCAAACTTTCATAATTATCAAATCTAATACATAAGCACTATTTAATGGTGTTTCATCATCTAATGATTATTATTACTCTAATTTCTCAGATGGTTCTAATTAATTAATCATTAAATCACTATCTTATACTGCTAAAATCTAAACATCTTTATTTTAACTCTTCTCATCAACAACAACTTATAAATTCTCTGATGTATATTAAACATCATTGTCTTGACTAAAATTCATTTTATCAAATACTCTTCTAGTTACAAAAATCTCTTATGTACTGGAATACCTTAACAAAATACTAAACATATGAGTAAAACAATCACGACCCTCATTTATATTAAAACGGATTTGAATAAATATATATATATATATATTTATAAAAACTTAACTTAATATAAATATACATTTCTTACTTATTAAAAATTCATAATTATTTCTTTATTTTCATATTTAAATATTAAATTTACAATTAATTTGTACTAATTTATGTTTAAAATTATTGTAATTCAAAATTAATCTTATCATTATACATCAATTAGTAAAAAAAATAATAAAAATTTGTTAAGAGGATTAAATTTAATTATTTTTTAATAATAATAATTTATATATCATAATTTTTATAAATTAGAGATTGAGTCTTTTACATTTTCTATTTCCTGATCATTTAACCATTTTTTTCTTTACCCATTTTACCATATTCCTATTTTATATTATTATTCATCTTAATAATATATTCCTAAACCATTTTATTTACCATCATCCCAAGTACCAATATATTTTCTGCCATCCCCAAAATAAAATATTCCATTACCTTACTTTTTATCATTTTCATAAATCTAGAATAGATATTATGGTTTGCATTACTCCTTTGAAACTCCTTCCATCTGGCCATTTTAGAGTTCCTTCTCCATGCATTTTATTATCTTGCCAATATCCTATATATATTCGTCCATCCGCCCATCTATAAGTTCCAAACCCTGAAATTTCATTATCAACAAAACTCCCTAAAAATAAAAAAAATTAAATTCACCTTCATAATTTGCACCATCAGTAAAAGTAAGTATACCTTGACCATTTTTTTTCCCAAATTTATAATCTCCTTAATATCTAGCTCCATCTGGCCATGACTCAAAACCTTTGCCATGTTAATTATCATTTAACCAATCGCCTTCATATTTAGCTCCATTTATATGAATATAGATTCCTTTTCCACATGCAGTATCTTCAATCCATTCACCATCATATATATCACCATCAGAATGTATCAATTTACCCTACAGTTATTTCTTTATTAGATACATGTCCATTTGATTTATCTTGTTTCCATTACCCTTCATATATCGATCCATCTGGCCAAATTTATTTTCCAAATCCATCTCTCATTCCATTCAACCATTATCCTTCGTATTTAGTTCCATTAGGCAATTACATTAACTCATTTAGAATATTCAGCTTACAGGTAGAGTTTTTCTCTCAGATGATTGTAATGTATCTATAACTTGATCTGGCATTCGAGCCTAAGTTTGTATCAAATTCTTAGACAATTCCTAAATCGAAATCTTGCTATTGATTGAATTTTTGAGTATCCCTGAATCTAAATCTTTTTGATTGGGAGGCTCAATTTTATCTGAAGTCTTGTCCTAATAATTTTTATTCTATTTGATAGATATTTGTATCGAATGAGATGAGATCTTTAAAGAATTGACTTCTTCTTTCTAATAACAGGCAGTTGCACATTTACATTAACCCATCAATTTCAATTTATTAATATATTTATGATAATCATCTATTTGTAGGATCAATTATTTGTATCTAATTCATCTATTTTATTTATTTTTGATTCTTGATTATTTTTCTTAAAAAATAGAGAACAACTATGAATTATTCTGAAAGAACTTTGATTTCATATTTTTTAGACCATAAATTAATGATCTAATTTTTGGGTTTTTATATATCTATGAATTCAAATAGTATATTTATAATCAGAAGGTGAATGTATTATTAAGTGATTTAATGATCTAGGAATATAGCTCATTATGCTACATATTTATGTATATGATAATTATATATTTTATATATTAATAATTTTTAATATAAAATGAAGAATAACATAATGTTTGGAGGAGTTTCATTTAATTGTGGCGATCGTTACAAACTTATAAAATTAGTAGGAACAGGAGCTTATGGTTCAGTAGTGTTAGCATACGACTTATAAAACAAAAATCATAAAGTATGACTTCTATTGTTATATTTAATTAGGTAGCAATTAAAAAGTTAAATGTAATAGAAGATGCTATTGATGCAAAGAGAATCTTAAGAGAAATAAAAATCTAAAGATCAATGAATCATCATAATATTCTCAAAATTTATGATATAATATATGATTAGAAATCTGAATTCTTTGGAGACATTTATATTGTTAGTCCATATTTTCCAGCAGATCTACATAAAATAATAAAAAGTAATTAAGATTTATCAGTGGAACATGTATAATTCATAATGTATCAATTATGCAAAGGACTTTACTATTTACATTCGTCAGGTTCTATTCATAGAGATATAAAACCAGGAAACATTTTGGCAAATGAGAATTGTGAAGTTTGTTATTGTGATTTTGGATTTGCTAGAAAAAAAGATGAAATATAAGATTAAATAGATGAAAATATGACAGAATATGTAGTTACTAGACATTATAGAGCTCCTGAAATTATGTTATCAAGTTAATAATACTCTCAACCTGTTGATATATGGTCATTAGGATGTACATTTGCAGAATTAATGACAAGAAAGATATTATTTAATGCTCCTAATTATATTTAAATGATTAAGATGTTTTTTGATATATTAGGTAGACCATCAGATGAAGAACTTAATTAATTAGTTACTAATGAAAATGCTTTGTCTTTTATAGAAACTCTACCACATAAACCAAAATAACCAGCCTCAAAGAGTGTGCCATTTCCTGATGCTAAAGCCAGAGATTTATTGGATTAGATGTTAGAAATGAATCCAAAAAATAGAATTACTGCTTAAAAAGTTTACATTATCTTACATAAGTGTTTAGAACATCCCTTCTTTGAGTCTATAAGAAATTAAGCCGAAGAGATAACATTTACAGGAAATCTTGAGTGCGATTTTGAAAATGATGATGCCATAACATTAGAGTAATTGAAGTATCTAATTCTAATTGAAATTAATCACATTAAAGCCAAAAATAAGGAAGAATTGATTAATATAGAAGAAGAAATGAAAAGAATTGGAATCATTTAATAATATCATTAATGATAATATAAATAAATAATAATATCATTATTAAATGAAACTAATCGAAATTGTGTAATTGATTGAATAATACTAAAAGGAAGAAAATAATCATCAAATAGTATACCTTATATCTCTTAGGTATAAATCAAATATATAAAATAAATTAGTTGGATTAAAAAATTTATAGATTCTGTAAAATTAGATGGTAAAGAAAACTTACCCATGAAACCTATTAATCATGATATAATAGATGAATTAAAAACTAATATTCTTTAGTAATACAATTTAAATTAATTAGATATTAAGATGAAATATATAACTCATTTTTAAAAGATAATTTAAGATATAATGTCGATTACATTTATATAAATGAATAAATATGGTCATATTTGAATGTAATATTGTTAATAATAATAAGAATCTTTATGGTGGTTATTGTATTAAAAGATAAATTAAAAATTAAAATTAAATCAATCAATTATTTAATTTTCATTTTATTCCTGTTCATCAATCATAATAAAATTATATTGAAGGAATATAATAATTTGATACCTCTTGGAATATTTAATAAATAATTTCACATCTAGAACAATCATTATAAAATTAATTATCTTTCTAAATACCAAAAAAAAATTTCATTAAATTATATACTCTCAAAAATGAAAATTAAACTAATTTTGTATAAATTATTAAAGAAATCAAAACTAAAAAGATTGAATTAGAAAAAATAGAAGATTTGGCTTAAATGCATAATAAAAAATATATAATAATGGATATTAAATTGTTTAATAAAGAATTCTTCTTTGAATAAACTTTACAAATCAATTAAGTTAAAAATGAAGATTTATTAAATTAAGAATATATTGAATATTGTAGAAAAGGTTTATCTATCTTTGAGGATCAATAAACATTATTAAGTTGTATGCTTAAATGTTATGAAAATATAGATATAATTAGAAATGAAATTATATATAATTCTAACAAAAAATATTAAAATTTATAAGAAATACTAAAAGAATCATATTTTGGATTTAGTGAATATGTATATTATGAATTGTTAGACTATGAATTTTTATAAGAGAAATAAGTGATTATAACAAAATCAAGATATGATGCTGTGTATATTTACAATAATGAAAACAGAATAATTATAAATAACTAAAAAAATATAAGATAATTAGTTGAATCTCTATTGAGTCATCCTTAATTATAATGTGATTTTAATTCAGTGTTATTTGAGAGCAGTAATGAATATTATACTGAAGATATTGATTTTACAAAACCTGCATATAGTTTAAAGGAGGGTTATAAATATTAATTGAGAAAATTAATGTGGTAAGAGCATAATATTAATAATGATGATAGAATAGAAATTAGAGTTCATCCATGCACTTATGAAAATATTGGTTATCAATAATATAAACCTTTTAGTCCTATATTAAAATGTTATATAAGTTAATGGCATAAATTCTAAGATTTGCATTTATTAATAGCTAACTTATTTGAGGAAATAAATTTTGAGAATTATAAAGAATTTAGATTAAATAAAAAATATAGTTTATATTTTTAAACAGATTAATAGGGATAAACAAAATGTACATTTTGTAAATAGAAATTATGTAATAATTGTTAAGTACCTTTTAATGAAAAAGCTTTGAATTTGGGTAGAAGAGTGATTAATATCTATGTGATATATTAAGAAATTCAACCTATAGTTTCTCGTTATTAGCCACAAACATTTGATAATTATTTTCTTAGAGATTATTTTGAAGTAGATTGGGCTTAAGATAAGATTTTAATTTTGAACATAAATTAAGATTAAATAAAACCTTATAATATTAGATATTATTTTGATTCAAGTATATACTTATTTAATATTTAAGATCTTTATTAGTTATAAGGAATTATAGAAAAAGTATCATAAAATGAATATTAATGTTATTGTTGGAAATAGTAAAAATGGTATAAATTCACACAAAATAAATACTAGATGTTAGATTATGTAAATGATGATTTGAATGTAGTTAAATTGTTTTATATAAGAAAATGATATAATCATTTTTAATTAATTATTAATTATAATTATAAAATATAAGTATTTGATTATTGATTTTATAATATTTAATTAGAAATAATATATATAATAATGAGAAATAGAAATGAATTTGGATAATCATTTAAAATGAATGCTCAAATACCTAAAATAGATAAAACTCCAGTTAAAAGAAAAAGTTGTGAATGTTCTGAATGTGGTTTAGTAAATAAAAAAATGAAATATATTGGTTCTATTATCTAATAATTTCAACCATATTTCAATGTAGCTTATAAATTATTTGAAAATGAAAGAAAGAATTAGGAAAAATAAACTAAAATTCAATAATAAAAATAGTTAAGATTGAGAAATAAGAGACATAATCATAATAAAGATATGTTAAAAAGAGCAGTCAATGTTATTTCATTTTAAGAAACTTTTACTAATAATAGAAAAAGAAATGTAGAACTACCTCCTATCAATATGAGCTCTTTAAAAGAGATTAAAAATAATTAATCCAGTAATTTACTATAGATATTACCTCAAAGAAAAATGTGGGATAAACGATAAACTACAATAAAGTTTTAATATAAATAAAATATTGGTCATAATCAAAGATGTTACTTGCCTGCTACTCCATTAGATTCTCATCTTGTCTTTAGAATTAACAAAGTCATTTACTAATCATTTATTTTAAAACATCAGTAAGGAACAGTTGATGATTTTAATTTTAAATTACGAATTAATGTTTTTGATGAAAAATAAGAACCTTTACCAATTAAGCATTAATTATTGGTTCCTACTATTAGATAAGAAGAAGACTATGATGAAGACGAGTCTATGGTAGAATCAATTCAATAGATGCCTATAAAACATAAACCTAATAAAGATGAATAATATAAGCAAATATTGAAATATAATAAAAGAAGTTTTGCTAATTTAGTTGAATAGGCCTAACTTACTGAAAGGAAAGCTATTCAAAATTTAATTAAAATTAGTATAGATATACATCTTAAATAGATAATAGTCATAAAATATTACCACTAATATTTGATTAATAACCATTACCAATTTATATGATACATAGTAATTATTTAGATGCTCAAAAGACATCCAAAAGTAATAGGCTTATTAAATTAGAAAAATTATAGCCAGCAATTCTAAAGTAATAAAAATATTAAATTTTAGATCATAAAGTCAGCATGTTAAGATAATAAATAAACATAAAAAGAACTTAACAGCTGGTTCAGTATTATTAAGATTATGAATTTCTTTTTTAAATGTTTCATAAATAGTTGATTATATGAATTAATAATATCTAATTATATTATTTAATTATTCTGTACTATAATTTAATTTAAANTTATAAAATATAAGTATTTGATTATTGATTTTATAATATTTAATTAGAAATAATATATATAATAATGAGAAATAGAAATGAATTTGGATAATCATTTAAAATGAATGCTCAAATACCTAAAATAGATAAAACTCCAGTTAAAAGAAAAAGTTGTGAATGTTCTGAATGTGGTTTAGTAAATAAAAAAATGAAATATATTGGTTCTATTATCTAATAATTTCAACCATATTTCAATGTAGCTTATAAATTATTTGAAAATGAAAGAAAGAATTAGGAAAAATAAACTAAAATTCAATAATAAAAATAGTTAAGATTGAGAAATAAGAGACATAATCATAATAAAGATATGTTAAAAAGAGCAGTCAATGTTATTTCATTTTAAGAAACTTTTACTAATAATAGAAAAAGAAATGTAGAACTACCTCCTATCAATATGAGCTCTTTAAAAGAGATTAAAAATAATTAATCCAGTAATTTACTATAGATATTACCTCAAAGAAAAATGTGGGATAAACGATAAACTACAATAAAGTTTTAATATAAATAAAATATTGGTCATAATCAAAGATGTTACTTGCCTGCTACTCCATTAGATTCTCATCTTGTCTTTAGAATTAACAAAGTCATTTACTAATCATTTATTTTAAAACATCAGTAAGGAACAGTTGATGATTTTAATTTTAAATTACGAATTAATGTTTTTGATGAAAAATAAGAACCTTTACCAATTAAGCATTAATTATTGGTTCCTACTATTAGATAAGAAGAAGACTATGATGAAGACGAGTCTATGGTAGAATCAATTCAATAGATGCCTATAAAACATAAACCTAATAAAGATGAATAATATAAGCAAATATTGAAATATAATAAAAGAAGTTTTGCTAATTTAGTTGAATAGGCCTAACTTACTGAAAGGAAAGCTATTCAAAATTTAATTAAAATTAGTATAGATATACATCTTAAATAGATAATAGTCATAAAATATTACCACTAATATTTGATTAATAACCATTACCAATTTATATGATACATAGTAATTATTTAGATGCTCAAAAGACATCCAAAAGTAATAGGCTTATTAAATTAGAAAAATTATAGCCAGCAATTCTAAAGTAATAAAAATATTAAATTTTAGATCATAAAGTCAGCATGTTAAGATAATAAATAAACATAAAAAGAACTTAACAGCTGGTTCAGTATTATTAAGATTATGAATTTCTTTTTTAAATGTTTCATAAATAGTTGATTATATGAATTAATAATATCTAATTATATTATTTAATTATTCTGTACTATAATTTAATTTAAATTGTAATATAAATCTATGAGATATATAATTAAATGTAATAATATGAAAAGTTAATAATAAATTCATTAATCAAAAACATTAATTGCAGAACGAGAAAATTTCATTTTTTCATCTTTAAATTTAGCATCAAACCCTGATAAATTTAAATATTTTTATTCTAAAGTTGGATGGTTACTCATATTCTCTTCAATATCATCAAAATCAACAGTTTCACTATGTAAATTAAAATCCAAATGAGGTTAACTTGCAGCAATTTTGATAGGAGCTTATGATGATTATTTTAATTATACAGCATCCTGAAAAGATGGTACATATTTAACTACATTAGAAGATGAAGATCCTTAAATTAAATTAAAAAAATACCAAGATTTGAAATATTTGATTATTTTTTAGTATTAGATCTTTAAGCACCATCATTTCCAGGAACAGCCAAAAATGAACCTTAAACTTTAACTTCTAATACAGAATCTTTATTTTATTATTTATCAGACCATTCAAATTAATTATCATATGTATTAGGATTACTACATTGTTTCATTAATGATTTAAGCATATCATAATCAGGTTAATCTTCAAACCCTAAATTTTTTAAATATCTTTATAATTAATAAAATTAGAATACCTGAGATAGTCAGCAAATTGGATTGGCAATTCTTTACATAAAGTTTCAATGGTTGTACTCATTTTTACTTCTCCAACTGCAATTGTTCTATCTTTATCACCAATATTTTATAAATTCTACCATGGTAATTTACTTAAAATTATAATCAAAAATTACCCTAAAATTAGGTAGATAATGACATACATCATAGATTCTAGATCATCCTTTCTACTAATTTCAAATCCTTTATGAGCAGCAATTGAAGCATATCTAGTAGTTCCAATAAATGATTTTCTATCTTTAAACGAACTCTTATTATATTATAAACTTACATATGTTTGCCCTTGTCTAAAATTAATTTTGAAACACCAAAATCAACTAAATAAACAATAGATGAATTTTATTTGCCCATCATTATGTTTTCTGGTTTTAAATCTCTATGCACTATTCCTCTTTAATGCACTGATTTAAATATAGACAATAATTAATCTAATAATTGCAATCCCGTTTTTAAAGACAATTATTTATATGTTCGATTATAATATCCTAAGTCTTTTCCCAATAATTCAACAACCATTACATTATAATTTTATTCTGCTCCAAACCAATAAAGTTTTGTTATTCCTTATATTCCTTATAATTTTGTCAGTAAATAAACTTCTCTATCCAAAGTTTCATGTTCTCCTTTTTCTAATTTGACTGCTACTTCTTCTCTTGTTATTTTATGTATTGCTAAATAAACAACCCCAAAAGATCCAGAGCTGAGTTGATTCTTTATAATATATTTGTTATCAAAAATTTTAGGTTCTAGATAGGTGCTCGGTAATTTTTTCATATTTAATATTTATATTCAGGAATCAAATAAACAAGAATATGATGTTCTGAGAATTTTAATTCAAATAAGAAATGTCAGGTATATTTACAATCAAAATCATATATACTATGTAAGATGTTCAAAATATACATAAATAATACTCTATATATATATATATTTTATGTCTATTATCTTATTTTTATTAAATAATTTCAAACATATCTATTTTTATATTATTTCTAACTTATAATACTTATAATATATAAATTCACAATCTTATTCTTAATTCTTCATATAATATTATCTAACTATATCAAATTATAAAAGTATACTTTTTTTGTTTAATTTTTTCTGTTAAATTAAATTATATTAAATTCAAAATCAATTCTACATTATTTTGTATTTATTTTTCATTTAATTAGTTTTTGTCTAATCTTCATTTTACAATCAAATAAAATCTTATTAAATAAATAAATATTTAATTCATTTTTATAATAAATTTTTTTTATATGCTTCCTAAAAATACCATTAGTGATGTAGGCACTCAAGTATTAAAATAATATAAAAAAATGTATGAAGAAATATGTTATTGCTTAAAATAAGAAAAAGAAGCTTCAATTAAGGAACTTGAAATATGGAAGGATAAATACGATAATCTCTAAAAAAGATGTGATATTCTTAATTAATCAAAAGATAAATAAGATTCAAAGATAAAATAAGATTTGAATGATCCTAAAACTTTAAATTAAGTGCCAAAAATATCTGGACATCAATAAATAAATTTATAACCAAATGCAGAAAAATAATAATTTTAGATATTAATTCAATAACTCAATGATTAAATAATTAAATAAAAAAAATAGATCTAAGATTTAAATGATAAAAATGAAAAACATTTAATTGATAATAAAAAACTAGAAATTGAAAATAAAAAATATTCTGATTAATTAAATCAAATTAGAAAATCATCTCATCATAAAATAAATGATCAATAAATGTTATAATATGAAGATAATATATAAAAATTTATTTAAACTATTGATGAAATGAAAAAAGATAAAAATAATTATGAAAAATAGCTTGAAAAATTAACAAAAGAAAACTAAATTTTAATTTAAACTAATGATGAATTAAGAAAAGTTATTAATGATCATGATAAAGTTTAATAATAAAAAAATTAGTTTTAATTATAATTAAGTGAATTTGGATTAAAAAACAGTCAACTAGAGAAGTTAGTTAAAGATTTAGAAAAATAATAATAGCATTAATAAGAGTTACATTAATAAACTACTAAATAAATTGAAGATAAATAATAAGAAATAGAATTACTCTAAAATAAAATTTAGGAATATTAAAAAGAACTATCAAATTTAAATTAACTTTAAGAAATATATGATGAATAACAATAATAACTTTAAAAATTAGCTTAAATAATATAAGAATTAGAAGGAAAACTTTAAGAATCTACTAACTTAAAATAAAATGAATCTGGTAAGAAATAATTATCATAAAAATATGATGAATTATATTAATAATATTCAGATTTGTAAACTTAAGATATAATGAAATAAGAATGGCTTAATTTATAAAAATCTTAACTTGAAGATCTAAAATAAGAAAATGAATAATTAAATCATAAAATAGATGAAGTACAAAAATAAAATAATATTTTGATTAGTCAGCTTGAAATGAATAAAGATCATACCAAATTATCATTTAGTTAATTACAAGATTAAGTTAATTCATATGAACATATTGTATCTGATAAAAATAAAGAGATTTATTAATTAAAATTAGAATTAGCAAAATAAAAATGTAATTTATAAAATGATGATTATGAAGAAAAGATAAAATAATTGAATACTTAATATGAAAAATTAGAATCTGAATCAAAAATGAAAATAGAATGGATGGAAATTCAAAATTCTGAGCTAGAAGAAACTATTAATGAATATGAAAAAAAAATATAAAATTTTGTAGAATAATTAAGTTAATAAAGCAAAAACAATCCAAAAGTAGATAATAGTGAAAAGATTGCTGAACTTTAGGAACATATTAATTAATATGAACTTATAGTTAATAATAAAAATATTGAAATTGATGAATTAAACAAATAAATTAAAGAGATAAATTAAAAATAAAATGATGAAGACTTTTAAAAGAAATATTTAAATTTAATAACATAATATGAAAAATTATAAACTGAAAATCAAATGAAATAATAATGGTAGAGTATTTTAGAAGAGGAATAATAAGATTAAATAACTTAATTAAATGAATAATTGGCTTAAATATAAAATATAAATTAACCAGAATAGATATAATAACTTAAAGATCAATTGTTATAAATGAATGAAATGAAAACAATTTATGAACAACAATTACTAGATTAATAAACTCTCATATCAAATTTATAATAACAATTAGAGTAAATATCTGATTAAGAATATTATTAAAAGATGAATTAAATATTATAAGAGAATGAAGAACTAAAATAATTGAGAAGTGATAATTAAGAAGAATTAAATAAAAAAGACCAAATGATAGAAGAATTATAAATGTAAATGCTATCATAATCATAAGTAACAGGAAGTTCAGGTATTCAAAATTCTTATACTTATATATAGACTTGTAAGAAAGAAAAAGAAGATAAGAATTATTGGATAAAGTTAAAGATGATAAATCTGAAAACTCAGCATCTTCGAATGAATAATCAATAAAGAAAATTGATAAATAGACATCAGAAACTAATGAAAAGTAATCTCCAAAATTAGATTAAACCCAAGATATATCTAAATCTTCGAAACCAAAAAGTGCTAAGAGTTTAGATTTTCAAGAGTGAATTATCATATTTTTATAAAAATAAATGTATGATCATGCCTTCTTAGGTTTGAATGCAATTGCTGCTAATTTTAATACTCCAAATAAAATGGCTGCTTTAAATACTTCTTTCAATTATTTGCTTCTAAATTCTCTTGTTGCTTACTATTTCTCTTATTGGGGTTAAAGGAAGAACATATTAATTGTATATTTAATTTTATTTATGATAAGTAATTAATATAATGAATTTATGAATACTGAATTTGATATAAGAGTAGTCATACTTCAGAGTTAAGCTTTAATTAGTTTTGAAATCAATTACAAAAAGATAAAATAATCAATGCCATAAATAAGTTAAATATTATCAAAAAAATGTGATCATATTGTTAATTCTGTTGATAATAATAACTAAAATATTATATTGAAAAAAGTAAACAATTAACATCATATAATCTTTATTGGATAATTAAACACTTCAATTGAGCAACATAAAAAATATAATTATTTTCACATATGACAATTTGTAATAAACAATATATTCAATTAATCTCATTGTTAAAAACTTTAAATTTATATTAAATCGTCATATAGTATCAAGGACTTAAGGAAATTAATAAATATTTTAGAAGTAAGATATAATCAATCTCATAGAAATATGAGAATACACATCGAAATAGATGAAATGAAAATATTAACATTTATCTTTGGGGGTTACGGATTAGTTTTAATAAAACAATAAGTATATTTAATAAAATCTTAAAGAGTATTTTAAGAAGAATGATATAACTCGTTAATTTATTTGAAAATGGTTTTAATATCAATTTTTTTTTATAGATGTATGAGACATTTAATTATTACACAAAAAAATGAGTTAATTAAGGTATTGTAATTTTCATAAGGCAAGTAAATTCAATTTAATTTAAAAAGATACCATCCATCATAAATAATCTATCAAAATTTAATTTTTCATAATTTTACTAGAATATTATAATTCGATAAAATTAGATATGTGATTATTGAAGAGAGAAATTAAGAATTAAAAAATAAGCTCTTTATAAAGGTAATATTAATAAGTTATTAATCGATAAAATTGGAGTAAAAAAATTAAAATGTATTGTTAATTGGATGAAGAATTAGTTGATATTATGTTTATTGGAAGTAAAAAAAATAAAAAATTTGAATTTATTCATAATTATACTATTATCATATTATTTTCTTAGGAATAAGAAGATTGTTCTACTGTATAATTTTACAATTAGGAGATGCTACTAAATTAATGATTGTATTTCTTGTAGTTAATCTTTGAGTGTTTATAGATGGAATTGAGCCTCTATCATGAATATCTGCTTTACTTCTAAATGTTCCTGAATCTTAGACTGAATCATTATTAATTCTATTTAATCCTAAGAAAAATGAAGATTCAGTTTTTCTAAATGAATTCTGCTTAATTATAGGTACCTTATTAATTTTAACAGGACTTAGAGAAGTCTATGTGGATTCTGATAATGCAGGAAGAAGAACCTTTTTTGATTGAACAATTTTAAGATTTTTCTTTGGAGATTCGGGATCAATTGGAATGATTGCTTGTTCATTATCCATGCTTAATTGTTAATGAAATTTGAAAATTTTAAATTCTTGAGTAGATTCATTAGTTTGATTAAGAATTGCATTTAAGCGATAATGCTTATCTTTTTAAGGTATGTTATTGAGAGTTCTGTAAGATTTGAATATTTTATTAGGTCTAGTTATTGATAATTTGTTTAAGAATTATTAATTTCTAGGACTTATTGTATCTAGATTTTGTTGATCATAATTATCTTCATCAGATTCAGCAATAGATATCTTAAATTCAGTAAGATCTCTTCTAGATTAAATTGGAGATTGTTTGATTGATCTTCGTTGTAATTAAATTATAAACAAAATAGATTATAATTATTAAAATATCTATTATAATTAAAAAAAAATACTTTTTTTTTTAATTCTTAACATATTCCGAATTGTTTAACACTCATAGGAATAGGATCATTAAATTTTCGAGTAATCCATGGATGAACTAATGCTTAAGATGCTGTATATCGAGAGTCTTAATCAAATTATAACAATCTATATAAGAGATCTCTTGCAAGTGGAGATGCATGTAAAGGTTGTTCATATTTTAAATCAGGGAAACTGTTAATGAATTCTTTTTTAGTAAATATTCTAGGATAAAAAGGATGTTTTCCTTGATTTAGAAGCATATAAAGTACAATACCACATGACCACATATCAACAGCTTTATTATATGCTTTATTTAAAATTTATTCAGGTGCCATATATATAAAGGTTCCACATTATTATGAAACAGTCTAATAATAACGAATCTCAGGTTTGTATTAATAACTTAAACCAAAGTCAGCAATTTTAATACTAGAAAGATCCTCTGTATTTTTAATTAAGATATTATCTAATTTTGTTATATATCATAATACCAGGCTTAATATCTCGATGTATAATCTACTTAGAATGAAGATATTAGATTCCTTCAAAAATAGAATGCATAATCTAACTGATAATTGACTCTTCTAAACTTTTTTTCATCAACTCATTTAATGAGCCTCCAGCTGCATATTCCATCACTAAATACTAGCAATTTCCATGTTTATAATACTAAAACTATATTTAAATTTGACAACTTAATATAATTTTATAATGTTTTTGTGCTTGAGACTTTCCATAATTGATGTTTCTTAAATTTATGCACCTTACATGAACTAAACAATTTAACTAATCTTACCTTTATTGCCACTTCTTCTTACTTATATAATCCCTTATACACTTAACCAAAGGCTCCTTCCCCAATCTTTTCTAAGATTGTGATGTCTTTTTCAAGGAAAAAATCATGTCTCATATATTTAATTATTATTTAATTGATCAATCCTAACTCATCAATTCTTATTATACAATTCATTACATTACAACTTATGTTCAAATTCTGTAATTAATACATATAAGATTCATCAATATTCAATTAAAAATTAAGAACCAATTTTTTAAAAGAGACCAAATTCAGTATAATTTAATTTAACAATTATTACGTAATGAAAAACATACTCAACAGTTTCTCACCTTTTATAAACAGAAATTCCAATATTCGAAATGAAAACATTGAATTTAAGAAGTAACTTTTTCGTTTTGAACCTCTTAATATTAATACTTAACTAATAAATCAAATAAGAATTAAAGTAGAAAGAACATTATCTCCAATTTCTAATTAGAATAAACATGCTCTCTTCTTAACTAAAATTAATGTTTAAAAAAAGGCCTTGAAAAAAATCAAACTCAAATAAAACATAGATTATAAAGTATTGCAAGAATTAGATTTCAATGCTAAACTATAATTTCTATAACCACTTGTTCATCCTTCTACCAATAAAAGTCATAAACAAGACAATAATTAATCTAAAAGATAATAATGTAAAGATATACTCTAATTTTGCAACTCATAAATAGAAACTGAAAGAAAAATTTAATCAAAAATTCATATACGTCTACCTAAAATTCATAAGAGTATAGACATTAATTAATCAAGAAGTTCTCTCAATAGTTGGACTATGAATAGCTCTTCCAGTCTATTCTAAATTAATAAATGATATATATATTATATGTAGAAAAAAATAAATTGAAAAATTTCTAATTTATTAATATTGATTAGATCTGTATAATTCATGACGGCTATCAAAACAATCCCAATCTTTATTTGTGTCTTTATACCTTTTTAGTTTACAACGTTGAACGATTCTATATTAATCAACATAATCCAGTACTTTGATCCATGGATGTTTTAATGCTTCATCTAAAGATATTCTTTCATCAGGATCTTTATTTAATAATTTTGTAATTAAATCTTTTGCATCATCTGATATCTATTACCAAAAACTATCACTTAAATCATAATTGCTGTCCAAAATATTTTTAATAATATCTTCAGGAAATGAAGCATCAAAAGGTAAAAATCCTTAAATAAATTATAGATTATTATACCAGATAATAAAAAATAAAGAATAACACCCAAAGCAAAGTTATCAACTTTGAAATCAATTTTTTTTTATGATAACGTTTCTGGTGCTAAATAATTAGTTGTGCCACATAAAGCTTCACCTTCTTTATTCTAAATATTAGTTAAAAAATTTGCAAATCCAAAATCTATAATCTTTACTTATTTAACAGTTTTTGTAGTTTAATCAAGTACAATCATAATATTTTCAGGTTTTAAATCTCTATGAACTATTCCAACACTATGAACATAATTAATTGTATCAAATAATTAACTCATAATCAAAGATGCTTCCTACTCATTCAAATTCTCATTATTTGTAATATAATCAAATAAATCTCCATCTCTAACTACTTCTGTAATGATATTTAAATGAGTTTTAGTTTCTATTATCTCAACAAATCTGATAATACATGAATGATTCAATAATTTCATTATTTCTACTTCATGTCTATTTATAATAAAATTTAGAATTATACGCTAACATCAATTTTTCTTATTTTGATAATTTAAATTTTTCAATTATTTTCATAGCTAATTATTATTTTGTCTTTTTGTCTTCACAAAGATATACAATAGAAAATTTGCCTTCTCCTATCTTTTATAATATAGAGTAATAATCATTCACTGAAGCTCTATTTTAGTAAATGAAATACTTTTAAAACATTTATAAACTATTAGTCCATTTCTTAAATTCCTCAAAGTCTTTACAATAATATATCCTTTAAGGATATACTTTATCTTTATGTGAAATTTCAAATCCATATGTTTATTCTTGACTATTTACAATTTCTTGTATTGTCAAACCATCTAAACAAAATATTTCTAAATTAAGAATAATACTCTATTTTTACTTGAAGGAATTAATTAATCAACCTTTTTATAAGATAGACAAAATCTTTATATAAGCTTAAAGTATCTATCTTTCATTAACTTTGGGTTTTTTCGACTGACTTTTTTTAATTGTCCTTCTAAATCTTTTTGAACTGTAACAAACAAAGGTACCAAAGTAGTGCTATTAACCCCCCAAATATCATAATTAAATGCTTTATATAGTCCATCAAATATTTTTGGATGCAATTTAACAAACTATTTAAATTCTTCAATTGATAATCTAAATAATTAAATTATATTACTCTTCTTCTTATTTTCCTTTATTTTTGTATATCATATCTACATATTTACGTACTAAATAATTGATATTTACTCTTTTTAATTCTACTAATTTCCCATTTATTTAAAATGAAATATTTTAACCAAATTACCCCATTGGAACTCCATTAGGTCCAACTAAACTTTCATTTGGAAACATCATAACTACACTTTATTCATTAAAATTAGGAAGACTAGATTATATTGATTAACATTCAACTGATTATTGTCTAGAAAGTGATTTTATTTCACAACTTTATTAAGATCCTCTTCTTTATAATGCATGAACTAATAATTAATGTATTAATTACTTGACTCAGTGAATTCTTACTCATCAGCTCTTAATGGTTAAGCTTTTTTTTAATTTATTTTCTCTTTTTTCTCATAATACTTTAGTATCTTAAGATCTTCCAAAAACATAGGATCATCTAATAATCTGATTAAATCCTCTCTTGGATAATTTTAAAGCTTTAAATAGAAACTAAATTACCATTTACAAGAACTCAGCTTTTTTTATTATTCCAATATTTTCCAAATCATATAATTTAAATAGATGATCAATTTTTTACTCCTCATCACATTTTATAAAATAGGCTACACCTCTTAAAAACTATTCAAAATTTATCAGATTTTCATTTTCATCATCTTTATTAAAATAATCAAAAACTAAATCACCCCATAACCCAATCATTGTGAAAAAATCTGTAAAGGCTGTTTTATTAACTAAATTTTCTACATTTCGAGAATTTAGATCACTATATATTAAGAACAATAAATCAATTTCTTTTGGAAGAACTTAAAATATTCAATTAATTTACATTTTTCCTCTAATTATCGTGGTATATGATATAAATTTACTTTTTTGGGCTTACTTCCACATGTACCCATTCCAATATTCGTAATGAAATATATATAAAATTTATATTGAAATTAATTAAAAAGTTAGTTTTACAACACAATTTATCAATAAATTTATATTTATTCTAATCATATTAAATACTGTCATATTAAACAAATCATTATTATTCCTAAACCTATTTAATTACAAAGTTTTTAGATATTGATTTTAATGAAAATGTGATATTATTCATAATTTAAAATTATAAATCTTTATTCTAGAATATCTAATAAGATTAATTAATAACATTTATAAAGGAATATATATATTAAAATTTTTATGATTTTTCATTATTTAAGTTATTAAAGGCTTTTTTCAATAGATTTTTGACTAACGGTTTTAATTTATTTTCAAAGAAAATCTTATTAGCAAAATTCTTAATATTCTTTCAAATCGTTTTTCCTAGATTAATAAATATTTATAAAAGAAGTGCTAATTGTAATCCAATCAATTTAAATATTTGAAAATTTACCATATTCAACTAAACAAGATATTTTTGTATTATTGATTACTTGCTTGATATTATCACTAAATAGATGTCTGATAAAAAATAATTTGGAAATTAGTAATGTAATAAAGTAATTGTTTTTCATATTTCTATACAAAATATACAATATTTCCTTTTAGATTAAATACTCAAATTTTAACTTGTTAAATTAATAATAGAAATAACATAAAACTTAAATAAATATTAATACATTTCCAAATTTCCTATAGATATATTTAATAAATCATTCATTGAAACAATTTAAAACTCTTTTCAATAAAGAGATCTAAATCAAATTATTTAAATTATGATTATTGTTAGTTTTTTTAACTATTTAATAATAAATGTATCTCATCTACAAACTAATATAGGCTTTAGAAAAAAGTTCAATTAACATATAAATTAAAATAAAAGCAGTATTATTTAAGTTAAATAAAATTTAATTCTATCTTTTAGCAATAAATTATAGGTGGATAATTTCCTACTTAGAATTTTCAATGGATTAATATATTTTTTATTTTTCAAAATCATTTTTGTAATTTGCATTCAAATTGATTAATTTACAGTATTATTATATAAGAAAATATAATTATTTTTTAAACAAATTTTATAATAAATACATGCTTTGCTGCAACAAAAGAAAAAAGAAAATTGATGATGGAATCTAGGTAATAAGAAGGACAAAATTAGAGATAGTAATAAAATTTCTATATTTATGTTAGCAATAGACTTAAGACATTAATGATGAAGCAATGTCATTGTATTAAACTTAAAATTTCTTTAATAACTCGAATATATTTCACAATACCTATGATCTCTCAAGCTAAAGGTAATAAAATATATATTTTAGATTTAGAACAGGCTCTAATTTTAAGGAAAGTCGATCTGTTGATAAACTGATATAGAATCTTCCAAGTATTAGTCCTCGATAGAGTTCATTTAAAAGTTTCAAATACTGCCATACAAGTCCAGATACCAAATTCATTTCTCAGAAGTAAGGTTTTACCTTACTAATAACAAAATCACCTAAGAAGTGAAATACTTTAAGTTAAAGAACCTTTTTGATATAATGTTTAATTCTTATATATATTTAATAATTAACTTGTTATTACTTCTATCTTAATTAGAACACTCAGTTCCAAAGATCAACTTATATCTAAAAAATTTTAGAACATCATTCAACTGAAAAATAATATGAATTTTAAATGATATTGTATTTCATTAGCCTCAATTTGCTTAAAGAATGGCTCAGCCGTCAAATTTAATTAATAATTAATATTCATTCTTGAGAATATTTAGTTTTCCATTGATTTTTTTAAAAAGAAAAAGTCATATACATTATTATCTTGATGAATAATTAAAATCAGTTATTATTGATTAAATGAGATTCTCAAAGACAATGATTTCAATAATCAAAGAGATAATTATTTAGCAAGAAATAGAAAAATGTTCTATTTTACACAGCAATCTCATTCTAAGAAATATCAAGTTTTTTTAACTATCTCTATTGAGCAAAAAATTTAAAGCAGTAGAATTTTGATTTATAAATATCTCTATAAAAATGAATTTTATATAACTATTAATAATTTTAAGAACTTTCTTAGTCTTATTTTATCAACCTTAAAGAACTAAAAAAATTATTAATGAGATATAAAAGGGATTATGTTATAGGTAAATATAAAATCAAAATTCTTATTTTGATTTTATATTTTAGTCAAAATAAATTGCAGTAAATAAAATTAATCAACATTGATAATCTACATAAATTAATAGTAAAGGTATATAGTAAAATAGGAAAATATCATAATTAATTTGAATTTCGGTCAAAAAGTAATCAGAAGGTTTTAAGAAATAAGATAATTTACGATAAATTATTCATATAATTATTATTAATTTTTAATAATATTTTAATTATGTTAACATATGCCTATAATCATGATACTTCCAATTGTAATGAGGAATTATCCTTAGCTAATGTAAGTTATATCTTAATTTTAGCAGCATTAATTGATTCTCTAAGCATTATCTAGTATGCCAATTTAATTTTAATAAAAGGAAAAATAGCTGTAAATAGAAAACACAAAATTAAAAAGTGAAAATATAGAGCTTTAATCTTAGTTGAATATAATAGAAAATAAACAACAGGAATTAATAAATGAAGTAAATAAATTGTAATATTTTTAGATTTAGGATCTTAGATAGTTAGTGAAAAGAGTCTATTAAGAAGGAGAAATTTAGATATAGTATTAAAAATAAAAGAATGTAAAATTATTAATAAACCTTAGTAACAATTAGAATATAAAAATGAGAGTCTTACAAAGGCTTTGATCAATCTATAAAATAATTTAGAAACCTTTGCATAATTGAAAAATTTATCCAGATTTTTTGATGATAATGAGATTTCTCAAAAAAGTTTAATATAAAATGCTTCAATTTAATGATTATTATTTAAAAAAGAAAATGTATACATTAAATGATCTAATAAATTAAAATTCTAATTATATTTACTTATTGTAATTTATTTATAAGAATAAAATAATTATACATTATAATTCTGAGAGTAAAATTAATCTGTTTAATCCACATCATTTTAAGAGATAATTATTTATTATACTAATAAAATTGATCAAGAAAAAACATAATATTATATGTGTGAAAATTATTGTAGAATGCAATTATTATATCAACTTCGATAAAGAAAGTTGATGGAAAATAACCAATAGATTAATATTTATTATAGAATAAAGAAAAGAGTTTAGAATTCAAAAATCTAGGAATAAGAATTGTCCTTTAGTGAATCAATTGAAAAGGAATCCATTTTTCCTTTTATCATTCGTAAATCACCTTAAGAGCATAAAGATTAAATTTAAAGCATAAATACTGGCAACAATAGGAGTGTACCTTAAAACAAAGTCAAATTAAATGCTAAACCCATTAACAATAATCGATCTATATCAGTAAGTAGAAGAATTTCACCTTTTTATGACAAAAACCTCATTTATGATCAAATTAATACAAAATTAGATAAAGAAAAAAAAACTATAGTTGTATTCTCTCAAAGAGAAAACCCTTTAAAAAACGATTACATATATAGATTTTGTAAAAGAGATTCTTAATCAAGTTAATCTAGAAGAAGCAACTACAATGCTTATTTTTGATCAATATATAATCATTTTAATAATAGTATATATGTATATGTTTTGTAATGTTGTTAACAAATATTAGTTTATTATAAAATATTAATAATGTGTCATATCTAAAAAAAATGTAGAGACAGTTCTTATACAGAGTAAATTACTTTTTGATTCTTTAAATAAAATTAAATTATGATATAATAAATATAGTTGAGATTAAAGGATATTCAATTATTTACATCTAAATGTTTTAATCAAAAATTGATAGTTTTGTATTTTAATAGTTTAAATGGAAATAGATACCTTTATCATAAAAATTAAATATTAAGTTATTAATCACTTTAGTTAACAATAGAAAATTATTAAAGCTTAAGAAGAGATAGTTATTAAATATTGAATTTTATTAATAGATTTAATTGATCAAAAGTAGAACACAATCATCAATATTAAGCATAATATTAACAAAAATAGTATAGCCTTGAGTTTTCTTACATTTTCTATTTCAACAGTTGCTTCATCTATAATAGATCATAAATATTAGTTACTCTCATGCCTTTCATCTTTTTCTATATCGCCATCTTTAATACAAATTAGATTAAAAAGAGATGGAAATAATCCATAACCCGCAATCATGGCACCATTAGCTAAGTTATTTTAGCCTACCTGATTGGTATTTCTAATAGGATCATTTCTACCTGGTTTAGGTCTTGGAGGAATGTTAGGATCACGTGGTTTGCTAGTTTAATTAATAGAAAATACTTAGTTTTAGTTTCATCCTTAGAATATAAAGGAATTAAAGAATTCTTAGAACAACCATTCTTGCAAACAGGACAAGTTAGAAACTCTTGATTTGAATTAAGCCACTAATTACATTATTAATATTATAAATACACTATATATACAAGGCCAACAAAATAGATGTCCACAATTTGTTAGAATTGGTTCAGTTGCTATTTCTAAACATATATTGCATTCAAATGCTGATTCTATTAATTGTAATTTTGAGTCCTCTTCTTGTTTACTCATCTATTTAATAATATAAATCAATAATTATTCTTATTAGTAAATAAATAATATCTTAGTTTTACTCTGTTATTCTTGCTAATAGTAATGATAATTAATATAATCATTAAACAAACAATCAACCAAAAATATTAACAGCATTTTGATTTAGGGTTTATTCCCTTTTCTAGATGATTGAATTATTGAACATAAAATTAATTGGTTATCTAAGAATGATATTGGTCAAATTATTGTGCTTTATAATAAATAGATTGCTTAATATTTTCATCCAATAAAAGAAATATTTAACACTAATTTGATAATCTATATTTTAATATAATATTAAATACTAAATATACTTACTGTAATCATAAAAGACTTAGTGAAGATGCTTTAAGAGAGTATAAAATCATTAAATTCTTTAATAGGATGTTTAGTTATTATTTGGAGATATAATAACTAATAAATCATTTAAAAACAATGGCAAGTGACATACAAGAAGAAAAAATCATATTAAATAAATAGAAATATTTTGTAAATAAAATTAATATAATCATTTGAGCTAATTCTTATAATTATCATTTTAAAATTAAATACTTAGCAATCAAGCAATCCTAAATTATTAAAATTAAATGGCTTAAGCAGAAGGTGATTAATTTACATAATAATTTGCTTAAGCTAGTTAATAATTTAAAAATATTTTGAAAACAGTATAGCAGAGTAGGAGTTATAATATACTCAAGAAAAATAAGGAGAGCATGAGTATGAATATGTATATGAATGATATAATCAAATGAGAATATTCAAATCAATAATGATATTCTTTTCATTATCAACCCAAGTGTCCAAATTTTAAGGAAAATATAGCAAAATGAGTAAAACTCACTAAAGAAACTTTAATACTTTTTTTAAATGATATAATCATCCACACTCATTCATAAATTTATTATAATACTCAGATTCGCCTTAAATAGAACATTTTGTAATTCATTTACAATGTTTTATCATTCATGATTAATATAATTTATTTTATATATTGAAATAATTATTCTTTATATTTCATTTTTAAAGCGATTTTCAATGTTTCGTAAATTTGAGTATTTTTTTAATTAATTTCTCATTTTTATACTTATATTAAATTCATGATTTCTCCAAACTATTTAAGAAATTCTAGTAAACTGATTATTGTTATAATAATATTTTTTACAATAAATACCCATAATATATGTAGATAAATAAAAAAATCATGTAGCAAACAATGAAAACCTAAAATATTATGTAAATTCAGATATAGATCATGGTGAAATAAAACTGAGATTTAAAAAAAAAATGATAAATTTATATAGTTGAAAAAATTGATATGAAAAATACAGAACAATATAATTTAAAATCTAATATTAAATCACTAAAAAGTGAGAAAGAAAATATAATTTGTTTTAAAATAAAGTCCTGAAATTAAGGAAAGCTATATTAAATTGTAAAATGAAGATTAAAACCAAAGACATTCTAAAAAAATTTTTATCAATCTTTTTTGTTGATTTTAATGAATTATTATTAAATTGAATTAATAGATTCAAAAACTTAATTTCAAGATGTATTTTTTTAATGTTATGAGATGAATATATTTAAAAAAACAAATGTTTTTTATTATAAAATTANTCAAATTATTGTGCTTTATAATAAATAGATTGCTTAATATTTTCATCCAATAAAAGAAATATTTAACACTAATTTGATAATCTATATTTTAATATAATATTAAATACTAAATATACTTACTGTAATCATAAAAGACTTAGTGAAGATGCTTTAAGAGAGTATAAAATCATTAAATTCTTTAATAGGATGTTTAGTTATTATTTGGAGATATAATAACTAATAAATCATTTAAAAACAATGGCAAGTGACATACAAGAAGAAAAAATCATATTAAATAAATAGAAATATTTTGTAAATAAAATTAATATAATCATTTGAGCTAATTCTTATAATTATCATTTTAAAATTAAATACTTAGCAATCAAGCAATCCTAAATTATTAAAATTAAATGGCTTAAGCAGAAGGTGATTAATTTACATAATAATTTGCTTAAGCTAGTTAATAATTTAAAAATATTTTGAAAACAGTATAGCAGAGTAGGAGTTATAATATACTCAAGAAAAATAAGGAGAGCATGAGTATGAATATGTATATGAATGATATAATCAAATGAGAATATTCAAATCAATAATGATATTCTTTTCATTATCAACCCAAGTGTCCAAATTTTAAGGAAAATATAGCAAAATGAGTAAAACTCACTAAAGAAACTTTAATACTTTTTTTAAATGATATAATCATCCACACTCATTCATAAATTTATTATAATACTCAGATTCGCCTTAAATAGAACATTTTGTAATTCATTTACAATGTTTTATCATTCATGATTAATATAATTTATTTTATATATTGAAATAATTATTCTTTATATTTCATTTTTAAAGCGATTTTCAATGTTTCGTAAATTTGAGTATTTTTTTAATTAATTTCTCATTTTTATACTTATATTAAATTCATGATTTCTCCAAACTATTTAAGAAATTCTAGTAAACTGATTATTGTTATAATAATATTTTTTACAATAAATACCCATAATATATGTAGATAAATAAAAAAATCATGTAGCAAACAATGAAAACCTAAAATATTATGTAAATTCAGATATAGATCATGGTGAAATAAAACTGAGATTTAAAAAAAAAATGATAAATTTATATAGTTGAAAAAATTGATATGAAAAATACAGAACAATATAATTTAAAATCTAATATTAAATCACTAAAAAGTGAGAAAGAAAATATAATTTGTTTTAAAATAAAGTCCTGAAATTAAGGAAAGCTATATTAAATTGTAAAATGAAGATTAAAACCAAAGACATTCTAAAAAAATTTTTATCAATCTTTTTTGTTGATTTTAATGAATTATTATTAAATTGAATTAATAGATTCAAAAACTTAATTTCAAGATGTATTTTTTTAATGTTATGAGATGAATATATTTAAAAAAACAAATGTTTTTTATTATAAAATAATTAATAATGATTAACTATTTTATATGAAAATATTAATAATAATAAAATAATACTTAATGATTAATGATTAACTATTGTATTTTAAAATATTAAGAATAAGTAAATAGTTATAAATGATTAACCATTTTATATAAAAATTTAAATTATAAAATATTAATAAAACATGATTAACAAATGTATCTTAAAATAAAAATTATAACATAATAATTTTTTATTAAAAAATAAATTATAATAATTTAATTGTAATTATATACATATATATTTTATAAATAATACTATATTTTATGTAAAAATATAAAGTATTATAATTAAGGTATAAATAGATAAATTTACACTTTGATTTTTTTAATTAATCCAATACAAATCAGAAATATTATAAATAAATAATGACAATATTATTAAAAGGTTATATTAGAATAATATATTATTTTATAAATCTTTATAATTTATTTAAGATAAATTTTTATTTGAATAAGCATTTTAGTTAAAAATCCTAGAGTCTTTCGTATAACTATTTCAATATATTTATAAATTTTTCATTTTGATTATATATTTGTAGAATAAAATTATTAAAATATATCCCCTAATTTATAATATGACCATTATTCTGAAATTATGTTAATGAATGATAATTCTTTATCTAAATAAAAATACACAATTTATTTATTATGATTATAAAACGAAAGGATAATTAAATAATATAATATAGAATTAAATAATATTAAATATATAGGATTATAATACTCTAAAATTATATAGAAGTTTCTGTATTATTATATTTAAAAAAACAAATGTTTTTTATTATATTATTTCCTAAACAAATAATATTAATAAAATTTACAAAAGTTAAATAAGAATTTTAGTAGGATTAGTTTTACATTAATGTGTATTATAAATATCATCATAACAATATCAATAAATAATTATATAATTATAATAACTATAATAAAATAATCATTGTTTCATAAGTTAATATGAAAATATCAACTTATTTATAAATAATTTAAGAAAATTGTTTCAGTGTAGAATTAAAAAAATTAGATTATTATTGTTTAAAAAGTTATCAGTTTAATAATTAAATCTCTGTAATAAAATAGTTAATTTTTTTTAAAATAAATCAGATAATTTAATCAAAAAATGAAATCATTAAATTTATAATTATTTTTATTATTTAATAATAATGAATTCAAAAGTCAGGATTAAATTTTGAAAAGTATTCACTCTTAGATTGCATTAGAGGTGAAGATTTAGAAAGACAATTTAATACATCTAGAAAACCTATTATAATAAATTACTCAATTAAAAATGTGGTGAGGAAATTAAAATAACAATTTAAAATAATCATAATCTAAAAATCAAATAAGAAATTAATTATTAAAAATGAATTACAAATGATAAAGATGGATTTAATAACATTTACTAAACAATTGAAAACTTTAAATATGAATTTATAAATAAATATTATTGATTAAAAATTAAAAAGTCCTAAATCAAAATAATAGTTTTTTAAGATAAACCTCATTTCATAACTTTTAGAGATGAAAATAACTATTTATAATAAAAATACTTAAAATATAAAGAATAATAAAATAATTATAAAGTATTA